>JADRCH010000204.1:1636220-1652134 GCA_019843965.1 Rhynchomys soricoides | reverse complement strand
TTCTTCTTCTTCTTCTTCTTCTTCTTCTTCTTCTTCTTCTTCTTCTTCTTCTTCTTCCTCTTCCTCTTCCTCTTCCTCTTCCTCTTCTTCTTCTCTTCCTCCTCCTTCTCCTCTTCCTCCTCCTCCTCCTCCTCCTCCTCCTCCTCCTCCTCCTCCTCATGGACAGAGCCTCTCCAATATGTAGCTCTAGTTAGTCCGGAACACTAGACCAGGCTAGCCTTAAACTCACAGAGACCCACTTGCCTCTAACCTCTGAGTGCTGGGATTAAAGCTATATGCCACTATTTAACTGTTTCAATGTTATATTTATTTATATTTGGAGATGGCATATGGAGACCAGGGGACAGCTTTCGGCAATCAATTCTCTTCTGCTATCATATGGTCCTAGTGACCCAGCTCATGCCCTCCACTTCTTTCTGAGACAGGATCTCCTACTGACCCAGAGATCTCAGATTCAGCCAGGACAGTGATGTCTGTGCGGCTTTCCTGGACCTTACACTAGCAAGCTACCTTGCCTTATCTCTTATGTTGGCTTGGGGTGTGTGTGTGTGTGTGTGGAATCCTGGGTCCTCTGACTTGCATGGTGAGAGTTTTATCCACTGAGCTGTCTCCCCAACCCCTCCCACAACCTTTCTGCAGGGTCAACGACCTATGAGTTTGGGGATACACCAGGGGAGCTAACTTGGTGAAAGATGAAGCAAGAAGCCATGCATTGGGGATCTGTCGGCATTGCAGCAGCTGGTGGTGGACGGTTGAGGGCTGTTGCTCATAGTGAGTGACCTCCCTAGGCAAGGTGACAGGAAGCCGGAGACAGACATCAGCCCAGCAGCCTCCAATTAGCTATCATCCCTGACCCCATCAGAGCCAGAGGAAGTGCTGGCACTTCCCGGCACTCAGACCCACCTGCCTGGAGGGCTGGTGGCCTCAGCAGTTAGGGTGGTGGCATCTGAAGGCCCCAGACTAACAGAGCCCCGCTTATTCTAGAGATCTGCAAAAGGTTAGTGGGTGGAGGGGGGCAGGCGGCTGGGCAGCAGGGAGGAAGTGTCTATTCGTGAGCAATCACAAGAGATGAGGTTGACCTCTTGGCTTGGCCTGGGGCTGAACAGGCTACATGTGGGCCAGGCCTCACTCTCCTACGTTTGTGAACAGATGGGGATTTTAAGGGTAGAGGGCTGGCTGCTCCAGGAGTTGGAGAATCTCCGCCTGTTTGTGCAGCTAGAGAGAAGGATGCCTGTTGTATTGGCTTCCTTGTGTTATTACAAGGGGTAGCCTAGGCGGCATCCACAGTCCATGGAGCTATTAGAGTCCACGGCTACCTGGGATGCATTGCTCCTGCACCACACCATCGAATACACTGGTGAGTTGCACGGGGTTCTTGCTCAGTGTGTGTAATTTCACATCATCAGCAGCAGCAGCAGCATCATCATCATCATCAGCATCATCATCATCATCATCATCATCATCAGCAGCAGCAGCAGCAGCATCATCATCATCATCATCATCAGCAGCAGCAGCAGCAGCAGCAGCAGCGAGCCGGTCACAACCCACCTGATGTCAAAGCACAGAAGGAAAGTCCTCAGTGACGATTACCAAGATGACTTGTGAACTACTGCTTGGTGTTTTATTGTTGTTTGTCTTTGTTGTTTTTTTTTAAAGGCTGTTGGTAATTGTGGACCAAATGCTTATACTGAGGCTGGGGTTGGAGTCCTACATACTGCCACCAGAGGAGTACCTCTGGGTCACAGTCCCCTACTATAGCTAGAGGCCATGACACCTTCTTCTTGGAGATGACTAAAGTATCTATTTACCTCAGGAAGGGCTGGGGTTATAACTCAGTGGCCAAGTGTGAACAAGGACAGAATCCCAGTACTATAAGAGAAAAAAAAAATTAAATTACCCCAGGCTAGAACATGCAGATGGTTAAAAGACTCAAATATAATCATATATTTACATTTTATACATTATTATGCACACATACACATACATATCTATATCATTTACGTTTCATGGTGTGTTTTGTAGCTATTGTGAGTTACATATAGTCTGGGTAAGAAATATTTTATATGGTAGTTTCCCTTGGGTGTGGAGATGTAGCTCATTGGGAGAGCACTTGCCTAGCACACACAAAGCTGGGCTTCCATCCCCAGCACTGCACTGGGATAGCCTAAGTTCAAGGCTGTCTTCAGTTACATGATTTATAAGCTAGCCTGAGCTATATGCAGAGGGTGGGGCAGCCTTTGTTATTCATGGCTATTCTGATGACCCGCAGGTGCTCTGTGGCCAGCCAAGGTTTGGGAAGAGCTATGCAGTGGATGTAAATATCTTCCCAGCTCAGGGTGCAAATGGATGCCTCAGAAATGTTGGCTGAGGGGACCTTTCAGTAAGGCGTCAAGTGCCTCCTGCTGAGCCTGTGTCCCCACCCCTTCCTCTCCTTCTCCTCCATACCCATCCTTTATAAGCACTGTGCAGTCCCATCAGAGTTCTGGGTAGGTCTCCAAAGGAGATTAACAGAGATAAATATTTCATGGTTTTGATTGACAGCTGCTGAGGACCTGTTGTGGGTCTGGCGCCCACACGAGTTAAGGAGGGGTGGGCTCAGGAGGGAAGCCGAAGCTGTCCACCCAGCCATTGATCCGCTGGGTCCAATCTGTGCTGATCAAATGCTCTGAGCCCAGCTCCTCCCCCACAGCAACATGTAATAGCCTGTAAGAGGCGGGGAGCCAGTGGCAGCCCAGTCTCCTGCCTCCCTGGTGGCCCACAGAGGCACCACTAGGCCCCCAGAGACCCATTTCTCTGTCTCCAGCTGTGGTCCCCATGTCCCCATGGTGCCAGCACCACTAAGAAGCCTAACCCAGACCTTCCCACACCCCAGACTCACCATGCCATTAAAACCTGACGCCAAGATCCCTTCATTGGAGGATCCAGATGACAGGGTGCCTGTCAGTCTGCAGCCCCCACTGAGGTGGGTACAACCCAAGATGACCTCAGTGACCCCACAAAGATGGCTCAGACATGACTGAGTCCTTCCCTCCATCTACCCATGGGAGCTACCCAGGGAGGGTGAGCCTCCATGTGCTGTGACTTTGTACCTCTGCTTGTCCTAAATGTCTTTACATCTCAAGGCACTTAACTGACTTCTCAGTAGGCATCCTGGATGTCTCCTTCAGTGTTTCTACCTTGCGGAGACAGAAAGAACATTTTCCAGCTGGGAGAGTTGTATGTTTGGTGTTCCAGGCTCAAAACTCACCTAGCACGGCCAAAGGAATGACTCCACAGAAAAGGTGCCTACCTCCAAACCCAAAGACTTGAGTTCAATCCCCAGAACCCACACAGTGGAAGGAGAGAACCAGGTCCCCTAGCAGTATCATGCTTGTGGTTGTTGAGAGTGTGGCCAGGAACATTAGCATTTGCCTGCTGTTGACAAGAGCTTGATACTTTAAAATAGGACACACTGGTCCTTTCACAGTTCGGGGAGTCAGAGGTCCAACATAGCTGTCACCATACCAAAATTAATTTTGGTAGGGCTTGCATTTTTACAGAGACTCTAGGCAGAGGCCATTGCTTGTCTTTTACAGCCTCTAGGAGAACTTGAATCCAACTTGACTGTGGAATCTCTTAATGACCTTGTGCCTCGATTAGGAGAATCTAAGGTCATCTCTCCATGTCTCTACCCAACTTGACTGTGGAATCTCTTAATGACCTTGTGCCTCGATTAGGAGAATCTAAGGTCATCTCTCCATGTCTCTACCCAATGCCCCATCTCCTAAAATGCTCTCAGATCACAGGGACTGGCATGTAGACACTTAAGGGACTGCAGTTTAGCCCTGGCCTTGGACACACTTTGTAGTTACTGACCTGGACAGTGTCCTGCTCTCCCCATGCCCTTGAAATAGACTTCATTTCTGAGAGGCCCCAGGTCCTTCCCACAGTGGAGGATTCAAAAGGTAGGGAGGACTGAGAAGACGTGGTTTGGGAACCACTGGGAGCTGAAGTAATATCTGTAAAAGGTATTTCTAAACGGTGTGACAGCCAGTAAATATTCGTCATTTGTGCTTGCAAGCCATGCCCTTTACTGACTGAGCCATCTCCTCAGTCCAGAATTTTTCTTAAGGAGGCTCAAAGGGAGAAGGCCGGGCTGGGACTGGGGCTGGGGCTGGGACTGGGGCTGAATACATATATACACGTATGCTTGCTCAGCATGCACATTGACTTGGGTTGAAGCCCCCTACGTCAAGACAGACCATAGTCCTATGGTCCATCAAGCGGGTCAAGAGTCTGTCATATAGTGATGGCTAAGTCAGCCCTAGGCTTCTCTTACTGCTGATGGGAGCCAATGACAATCTGTATGTCCTTCTCCTTTGGCCCTAGATGACTCCTGACCTCAGCTGGGGCTCCCAGGCATGAAAAAATAATGACACAGAAGGACAGGAAACCAAGAGGAGCGTATAGACCAGGAGCCGTCTGTGTATTGTCAGATAACATCACCTATTTAATGTCAATTAGCGTTTTTAACAACTGACTACTGCGCCATTAACTTGCAAAAGTGATCTTGGGGGCATGCCAGCATGCCCCAGCAGACTAGCTTGGGCAGTCCTTCAGTGCTGGGTGAGCAAAGTGGATTCAGATTGCAGGCTGATTGCAAGCTGGCATTGTTTGAGCAGGGTACAGGCGGCCAGGGCTGGGGAGTGGGTACCCAAGGAGCGAGGTATTTCTCTGAGTGGATATTTATAGCAGGGCCTTGGAATAAATGATCTGCAGAGAGGGCAGGAGGTGTGAGGACGCTGGAGGTTGGCCAAACCCTGGGTGCTGGGTCTTGCCAAGCTGAAATCTCAGTGGCTTGTTTTGTTCTGGGATCCAGGCCACTTTGTGGTAGAAAATAAGGGGGAATCCTGTTGGGGTAGGAGTTGAGGTCAAGTTCATGTCTTTGCTCTTTCACTACTAAATGTGGATCTTAAACTCCTGTTTGTTTTCTGTGGACTTCATTCCCTCGAGTGGTAAGATGACATCATGACTCAGACCATTTTTTGTTTTTTCATTCACTCATTGACAACAACCCTATGCGTTGATCTTTAATCAATCCATCTTCTGGTACCCAAAGCCTTGTGTAGATCTCTCCCATGCAGACTAGGGCTGGCCTGGCCACTCACAGGGTATTATAGATATGACACTGGTAATAACTTGTACTGAGTTATAAAAGTCGCCTTACCTACCCTCAGTTCCTGTCTCCAAAAAGTCAGATCCCGTATGGTGAGCATGCTCAAGCAGGCTCTGGAGAGGCCCACATGACCTAACTGAGGCTTCTGGCCTTCACTTTACATCAACTTGCCAACCAAGGGAGCGAACCACCTTGGAACACCCCCCCCCCCCCCCCCCCCCCCCCCCAGTCTACTAAACATTCAGACCATGACTTTCTGATTTGGGGTGATGCAGCTCAGCCAACCCCTGAGGGCTGTGATCAATGGACAGATTGTGTCAGATCATAAATGACCTCTGATTTAAGATATTAAGCCTTGGAGAGATCTGCCAGCTAGAAGGGATAAGACTTTATAACTTAACAAATCTGTTCACAAGCTCCTCACATAGTATGGCTATCTAATATAGTTATTTATTTATGAATAAATTCATGGTGTTACAGCAAGTGACTCTGGGGACCAAAATAAATACTCTTTAGAAGTCCTTAGTGTGCTGCCTGACATTCAGTAAATAGCCATCCCTGACTGGTATCATCATGGCTGTCTTTCTCATAACCAGTGTTAGCAGCTTGGCTGGTTTAGGTTCAGTGGAATCTTTAGTCTGTGGCTTCCTGGAGATGGAAGATAGCAACAGTGGGAATGGAAGGGAGATCGAGGGGAAACCAGGAAGAGGAATGAAAAGGAGTCTAAGAGAGCTCCAGCCATGGCATACGTGGTCAGAAGTCTCCACCCTTGCCTTCCCTGGCTCTTCACGCTGAGTCTTCGAGCAAGGCCCCTTGGCTTTGGCATTGGGAGAGTTTGTGCATCTTACCCGCTCTCTTTGAGAAATGCTTTGGAAAGAAGAGATGGTCAGGGTCTGCTTTTAACCTTCATGTACCTTGGTTTCCTCAACTAAGCAGAGGATTTAGACCAACAAGTAAGGATGGACTGTCCGGCTCTGGATTCTGACAGTGAGGTAAGTTTTGACCATGACATTCCTGTTGGGAGCCAAAGAGGACCGTTTTGTTGAACAAGTGACAGAGAAGAAGGTATCCATTCAATATTTGGGTGTCCCTTAGGACCTAAAAGCCCCATTATGTCCTTAGGATGCCATATTGAAAGCTATGCTAGAGGTCTCTTGTCAGCCAGGTGGGCGTACATGCCTTGATTCTATTTAAATCCATCTGTCCCTTCCCTTGAGGTGGCTAAGGGTTTTTGTTTATCATATCTGCCCAGAAGAGAATGTTGAATAGAGACTTTATCCTACCCACCGCTTCTCTCTGGCATCTCTATCCTTGCTGACTCAGTCAGCTCTACCCATTTAAGATACACTGAGTCAAAACGCGGTTTCTCTTTGCTTCTCCAGACTGGGTTGGTCACTGGGAATCCAGTGGTGACCAGGATAGATACAAGCACACTCTCAAGAAGCCTGTAGCTGCTAGCGACAGGTCATCAGGTGTCATGAATACTGTAAATGGAGGCTCTTGGGTCATCTGGAGGTTGGGAGTCCAGGAACATCTCCCCGTGGTGGAGATATTGACATAAAAACTTCTCTTGAACTTGGAACCTTGGAGGATGCTCCAAGGCACATTTTAAACAAGGATTTTGTAGTCCAGAACAAGGGAGAAATGAGGCAGAGCTTGAAGTATCTTGACAGAGATGCCTGAATTCCAGAATTTCAAGGTCACAGAGTAAGCTGATGGTTCTAATTCTAGATTCTTCCACATATAAAGGACTCCTTACATTGACCTGATCCCTAATGGGAACTTACTGAGATAAAGGGATCCAGGGATGGGGTGACCTCAGAAACTGTAGGGACTTCACAACTGACACATGTCCCACCCTCTGCTAAGTGTGAGTGTGTGCATGTGTGTCTGAGTGTGTCTTTGTGAGTGTGTGTGCATGGACATATGTGTGTATGTGCATTTGTGTATGTGTGTGTACATGTGTATACGTGGGTGTATAGGTGTATGAGTGTATGTGTCTGAGTGTGTGTCTGTGTGTGCACTTGCATGACTATGTGAGTATGTGTGAGTGTTTATGAGTGTGTGCAAGTATGTGAGTGTGTGCACTTGTGTATTGTGTGTACATGTATGTATGTGAGTATGCAGCTGTATGGGTGTGTGTGGATGTATGTGTGTCTGTGTGCGCACTTGCATGACTATGTGAATGTGTATGAGCGTTTATGAGTATGTGCATGTGTGTGAGTGAATGTGTATATGTGTGTCTAGCCTGGACTTTGCTATGCACCTCTCCATCAGGTTGGCCTTGGTGTCACGAGAGCGAGGGACCTGGCCATGCCTCTCACTGGCTACAACATTTGGGAGAGCAGGTCTTACACCTCACCAGGGCAGCAGAGTAGAGCCGGGCTGCTGATGAGCTGGCTCCAAGGCATGAGAGTGGGAGAGCCAGCAGGCTGAGCAGCCCGGATCCACGGCTTTGAATTGGCTCTCCCCACATCTACCCCATTGATGGGGCCAACCCTACAGATCAGAAAGGGCAGAAACTCCATTACATGTATTGTTGGAGTAGCGGAAGCCAGAGGCCTCAAACCAGACCAACGAGTCATTGCAATGGACCTCTGCAAAGAAGTGTGAACAAAATGGGTTCTGTGTGACACACTGTGACACACTACAGCTTCCACAACAAGATTCTCCTTTTCTCTATTGGGAGGAGAATTGCACCGGTGGAAGGTCGGTATGAAGGGAAGAGAGGATGACGGGGATTGGGGTGCATGACGTGAAACTCACAAAGAACCAATAAAAAGTTTTTTAGGAAGGACAATCGTCTGGCAGACCTAGTGATGCGGTTGTGGTGCAGTGTGTTTGCCATTCATCTAGAGATGTGGTTGAAATACAGGCGACGGTTCTGGAGGTCTAGAATGTAGCAGCCTTTCATATCTCCATAAAGGTCCCCAGGATGCTCATATCACCCAGGCACGGACCACTTCTTCTATAGCACGGCTTCATATCAAGCCATCTTCCGGGGCATAAAAAGGGCAGGAGAGAGGCATTTAATTTTAAGAAAATTAAAGCAAGGCACAAAGTCAGACATGGAGAATGGAGTGTATTGTCTCCTTTAGACACTCCTGTTTAGGTCTGAGGGCCAGGAGATCCCCCCTCCCCACGTGGCTTCTCTGTGTGTGTGTGTCTGTCTGTCATCTGTCTGTCTGCCAGCTTGCTTGCTTATGCAATACCTCACTTCCCTGGACTTCTTCTGCTCTGAATATGCTGCACTGGACATCAAGGTTGTGCAGGCAGCCATCAGAGGACCCCAAGAAAGAGTTAAGCCTCCAGGACGCACAGTCTGACAGTCGCAGGCAGATGCGAAGGGGTTGACCTGGCCCCAAGGGTTAATACTATTTTGTTTACCGGGATTATATGTTACATCAGGTTAGAGCAGGCAGGAGGTCACAGGGGTCAGCAGCCCCCTCCCTCCCCCTCCCTGCTGTCTCCTCCGTTTCCAGCTTCCCTGCCTCCTTTAATCCGATGACCCCAGACACGATGCTTTCCTTGAGGTTTTCTTGCCAGGGCCCTCAGACTCCTGGCTGCCGACGCCAGCCGTCTCTCCCTGCCGGGCCCTCAGAGGCCCGTGTGCACGCTAAAAGGCACTTTGTGTGCGCTCGAGGAAAAAACGGTCCACTGCCATTTGCACTGCGGTTGCTTTGGACAGGAGCAGATGGGAAAGGGCCCTCTGCCCTCTTCTGCTTTTTCTCGGTTTTATTCCTGCTGTGTATCTTTTCCCATTTTCCTGCCTCTAAACTCATCTTTATTTCCCCTTTTAAAATCTCCTTTATTTGGGCAAAGGCAAATTTTCTTCCCTTTTCCGTCTTTAATTTTTATTTATTTATTTATTTTTTAAAAAAATTTTGTTTAGTTTTCATCTCATGAAGCTGGTAGCATCAAGACAGATCTTGAAGGAAGGTTGAATCCCAGTTCTGCACCCGGAGTTTAAAAGAGACTGCGGGCTCTGTACTTGGTCACCTCCCTTTTTACAGAGCCCTGCCTTGTGGATTCACTGTCAAAAGTTTGCCTTGAACGTATACCAAGGTCCAGTATATATTTGGCATCAAATAAATAGGATTCTAAAGGTCCCATGCTTTGCCTCTGCTCTGTTTACCTATGGTTCTTTTAGTAACTACCACAGTCCCATTTCTGGAAGACTCTCTGCAGGTTGCAAAGCCTTCCTGGAAAAAAAAAAAAAGAACATTCGTGTTTCATAACAAGAACCTCATCAGGGATAGAGAGATGGCTCAGCGGGCAAGAGAGTGTGGCTTATGCAGAGGGCCAGAGTATGGGTCCCAGCACCCAGGCCGGGTGGCCCACAATTGCCTGTAACTTCAGTTTTCGGGGATCGAGTGCCTTGACTTCATGTACATGTGCTTGTACGTGTGTACATGCATGCAATTAAAAGTAAGACAACCCTATTTAAAAAAAACAAAACAAAAACAAAAACAAAGAAAGAGAAGCTGGCCCACTGGTGACTCAGGAGCTATGCAATTGCTGGTGGTGTCTCCAATCTCTTTGCTCTTGACTCTCCTTCTCAGCACCATAGGCATGAGGGTGCTTCTCCTCCAGGGTCACATGACTGTTAATGAGGCTACTTCACCTTCCTCCTGTTGCTCAGTACCTCTCAGCCAGGTCTTCTCACGCCCACTGCCGACTGTGCCTTGTATACATGTGTGCTATTAGCATGTCACAAAACATCTGCTCAGCCACCTGTACTTCCAATTGCCATCTTCCAACCAGTCGGCATCTGTCTGTCTGTCTGTCTGTCTATCCATCCATCCAACCTCCACTTATCTAGCTACCCATCCATCCATCTACCCTGCATCTATTCAGCTATCCATCCGTCCATCCATCCATCCATCCGTCCATCCATCCATCCATCCATCCATCCATCTGTCCACTCAGCTTCCATCCATCCAGCAGGTATGACTGGAAGTCCTTCATCCACTCATCTACCCATTCATTCATTCATTCATTCATCTTTCTGTTCATTTACTTATTCAGACTGTTCGAATAATAAATGTGATGGCTCTAAGTGATAATGTCTCATAAGATCCTATTTTATTATTCTGGAAGCACAGGAATAAAAGCAGCATGAATTTGGAGACATAGATCCTTCCAACCAGCTTTCTTCTTGAGCAGGATGTCCTTGGAGGCAGGACCTATGTAAGTGAGTACTTTGTAGTTTTTAAATGGGCTTCACCAGAATTCAAAGCTTCAGTCACTGTACCAGGGGAGGTGGGCGAGGGTGGGGCCACTTCAAAAAGCTTTGCTCCCCAACCCACCTGCTTTCATATCAGTCTCTGCTTAAGATTTTGAGTGGCAAAAACTGTTCGCATGCTGTGCAATTTTCTCTTACTAGTGAAACAGCTCCCACCTGACAGCCTGGTGGTGTCAGCCTGAGGCTGAGACGCCTATATCTCCTCACCCAAGAGGAGGCCGTATGTACAGGAGCATGAGCTAGCTCAGTTTTTTAAAGTATTGGTGATTTTATATACTAAAGAAAAGTGGGAAAAGAGCTGCTGTCTGTGTTTTTAGTCATAAAAACGAAGAGGTAAAAGTTTACCCAGTGTTTGTTATATACTCAGCAACCTTATCTTTAATGGATGCTCTCTTTAAATCCCCAAACTACAGATGAGAGCAAGCTGGGGCTAAGAGATGTCAATACAGCTACTCAGAGTCACACAGCCATTACACTAAATGTTGGAATCTGAATCCAAGAATGATCAGATCACATGGCACTCTTGCTTGCAGAGGAGGCTGCTTACCTCATAGTTGACAGCCAGTAAGATGCCCGAGAAGAACGATCAGGAGGGTCGTGTTCTTTTTTTTTTTAAATATTTATTTATTTTATATATGTGAGTACGCTGTTAATGTCTTCAGACACACCAGAAGAAGGTATCAGAT
The DNA here is from genome assembly GCA_019843965.1 of Rhynchomys soricoides. Lineage (NCBI taxonomy): Eukaryota > Metazoa > Chordata > Mammalia > Rodentia > Muridae > Rhynchomys > Rhynchomys soricoides. The sequence goes on along the minus strand of JADRCH010000204.1, from coordinate 1,641,048 downwards.
CCCATTAAGATAGTTGTGAGCCACCATGTGGTTGCTGGGAATTGAACTCAGGACCTTTGGAAGAGCAGTCAGTGCTCTTAACCACTGAGTCATCACATCAGCCTGAGGGTCATGTTCTTGTCTCATCCACAGTTGTTCTTTCAACTGAGACCCAGGGACTCAAATTTCCAATAATCTAAAGTCATGGATACCTGGATTAATCTGGGAAGGATTGTGGCTTGTGCTTTCCAAACTGGTCCCCGTAAAGCCCAAAGGGGTCCTTGAAATTCTTCATGGGTCTCCATAGAGCATGACTAGAGGTTCACCATTTTAGTATAGATGTTAAGGACATCTGGTGTCACTTCCAGGGTTGACAAGATACTAACTGGGTGACCTGTGGAAATGACTTTTCCTCCTGGAATCCCAGATTTCTCATGTTTAATATTTAATAAGGAATTAAAATAATATGGTACGCCTGATGTCTGACTAAAATAATCCGGTATGCATCTACAATGTCAGTGAGAGACATCCCCTGAAAGTATCACTGCCACCATCACTGCCACCATCATCATCAACATCATCAGCACCACAATCATCCCCATCACCATCATCTATGGCCCCTTGTAAGACTCTAGGTGTCCAGATAACACTATAGTTGAAGAACGAGTCAGGAAATCAAATCCTTGAGCAAAGCATGAAGGCAGAATGTGATGTTCAGTCTTCTTCAGATAAGGACTATCTCTCCACTATGTATTAGGAGATATTGAATGACTTTCAGTATTACTTCCGAGGTTCCTGATACCATTGCAACAGACTGGGGACATTTCAGGGCTGAAGGCTGGACCTGGACGGTGGTCCTGTTGACTTTTCTTGTAAGGTTCCTCTCATCATAAGATGGACATTTCCCCCTTTGCAAGAAGTAAATGGGTCCCCCTTTTTTTTTAAAGAGGAAAATCTATGTGGGTTGTTTCTCCTTCCTTCCCTGATGAGGGACAGTGTGCGTGTTCTTGAGAGCAGAGTCTAGACAAGTTCTAGAGCCACTGGGAGTTCTGTTTCCTTGCCTGGAGATAGAAACAAAGATTCCCAAGGATGTTCCATCACAGAGAGTATTAAATTAGAAATGTCCCATTTCCTAAAGCATGTCTGTCTGCTACACCAGCTGTCAGTGCGCCCATCACCTCTATCTTCTCCACAGTTCTGCTAAAAAGGTGTGACTAACTCAGAGACTTCATGGGGAGAGAGCTGAGGTCCATCCAGGTATGGTAGTAGCCTGCTCAAAGACAGAAGGTTAGGAAATATCCCTCACCCTACCATCTACTTGCTTAGCACTATGTTTTGGGAATCACTTCCCGTATGTTCCATCTCGGGTCCCCAAACAAGCTTAGAAGCAAACCGGAATGCTTCACTGAGATGGATCATACCACCACTGTTGGGCATAACCAGGGGTTTGTTGAGGAGGGGCCAAAGTAAGTGCTTGAGTGAAGACTCTCACCCAAACAGCATAAGGACCAGCTCATCTCCATTTTGCACCAAGAACTTGCTGCAGTCTGCAGCCCATCATCTTCAGAAGTCCCACAACTTGCCAATCTGCTGCTCCAGGCCTTGTAGTGATACAGTGACAAGGACATAGTCATGATCATCAATGAGCTAAACTGTATTTGATGGACAGGTGAAGGTAGACCAGGAACCTGTGAGTGAATGAGATCCTTTCTAGTTCTAGCTTGGAAGGAGGTCACTGAGACCACAGCATTCTAACCAAAAGGAATTGCACACACAGAGGCCCTGAAGGAAGCACAGGATGGACAGAGGCAGATGCCCTGTGTCTCACAAGTTCTCTGTATTCTGTGGGCTCTCCCTTACTAAAAGTCATTTCAGCAGGACCTTGCTGGGCATTCACAGAGAAGGGACCTATGAGCAGTCATTTCCCAGAAAACACAGTCTCAAAGATGCTTGTCCCAAAGCCAGGCCTTGGATGACCATGGCTCTTGGTCAGATGAGAGACTAAGGGTCATATCCATTATAATTTAAGTGGAATAGGCTGTCCTGGTCTGGGGCAGCCAGGGAATGACCTGCTTGTCCCAGGAACTCCAAATCTAAACTGTGAAGCCATTGTGCTGGGAAAGGCTGGATCATTTGGAACTTCAACATGCACCTGAATCTTGGAGAGACAGAGATGTCATGGCTCATGTGACCGAGTCCCAGAAAGGTCTCTGGTAAGGTCTGAGATTCCCGTGTCCTGAGAAGGCCTACTTATGCTGGGAGGGGGTACAGGTTTCATGAAGCCTACTTCTCATATTGAGAATACACATCATAAAAATATTCTAGAACAAAACAAAGGGGCAAAACAGAATGATCACAGCACCTGCTTGTGGTCTATAAATGGCTCACCAGCTGTCCCTTAATATTGCCCTCACAAAGCCACTATAGGTTCACATTGGCATTACTCTGGTAGAGCTGAGGAAGCCCAGGTACCCAGTGGTCCAGTGTATTGTCCATGTCAGCAAAATGATAGAGAGCGGTCAAAGTGCACTGGGCCACCCGAATCTCTACCTCCGCTTCTAGAAGATGGTGTCTGGACACCTCTGCATGTCCATACTTTTTTTGGGAGGGGGGGTATTTTTCGACAGGGCTTCTCTGTGTAGCCCTGGCTGTCCTGGAACTCACTCTGTAGACCAGGCTGGCCTCGAACTCAGAAATCCACCTGTCTCTGCTTCCCAAGTGCTGGGATTAAAGGTGTGCGCCACCACTACCCTGCTTGCATGTCCATACTTTAAGCAGGCACACACCCAGAAATGTTGGCTCATCAGTCACGTGGGAATGTTTGGGGCCACCAGTTGGCAAGACCAGGGCTCTATGAGAAAGCACCTGTAGGCTGGGTGTGGGGGTGCACGCCCGTAAGGCCCTCACTCTGAGAGTCTGAGGAAGAAGGATTTTAAGTTTGAGGGTAGCCTGGGCTACAATGGGACTTACCTGCCATTTAATGTGTTAAATTGTTTCTCAGGGTCATAGCCTCTACCCCAAGAAACCAAATGTGGTCACCCTTCCTTGAAAACCCCAATCAAAACAGCTAAAAACCATAAAAGGGAGATTTATTCGTTGAGCCACCGTGGGAAGAGAGGCAGAGAGATGAAGCAACTCCCTCTAAGTTTAGGACCCAATGGGACATTAAAAGTTTACACAGAGAGAGAGGTAGTGACATGCTCGTCTGCAACATCTGGATCAGGGTCTGGTCTATCTACACTGACCCATTACTGTCTAGGCTCCAGTCTTCCCAGCAAGAGAGTCTGAGAATCTGTCCCTACTGTGTGAATCCTCACCTTGCCACCCCTCAGCCCCCCACCCCTTACCTCAGCTGGCTCCAGGCTTCAGAATTTTCCTTCTCCAGCATGAGGCTCCAGGGGAAAATCCCAGTTTCTTGAGGGCCATTGTTTCAATAGTCTGATGGAGTGAGGGACAGGAGTGCATCTTTTAAACATCTTTATCCATATCTCTGGATGGACAGAGGGATTCTGGCAACCTCACAGGCCCAACATAGCTCCGGAGGGGCAGCCACGGTCTCCTCTGGCATGTTTTTATTTTGTTTGAGACAGGGTCTTAGTCCAGGCTAGCCTCAAACTTGCCATGCAGCTCAGAATGACCTTGGACTCCAGGTGGTCCTTCGTGAACCACCACATCTAGTTTTATCCAGACCTAGGGATCCGACTCCACCAGCCCCAAACCCACCCAGGCTTTAGTTTACCCAGCATCTGTAAAGAAACCTTTTCTTTCTTTTATTATTTCTAGACATAACAAATAAAATACAACAATAAAATAATAGAAGGGGCTACCCTCCTCAACGACAGGGCCAGAAAATGTGCAAAGAGGACCCGGAAACTCAGAAGCATCAAGGATTTCCCTCTCCCACCTCTTCTCCGCCCCCCCTCCCCCCAGGAGACTGGAGGGACTTGGCAAGCCATCTCGTCGCCAATCAACCTGTGGTGTAACAATTAGCACTTAGACACCACTCACGCTAAACACACGCTTAGAAAACACTTTAAAGTGTGTGTTGGGGAGGGGGGGTCATCAAAGCTGGAGCCAGGCGGCCCTGGCTGGACCAGGGAAGCAGGGAGCGGAGCCAGGAGGAGGCAGGGAGGGAAACAGATCAATGCTTGCGGAATGGAAGCGTCTAATACCCTGTTATTGACGAGGCCGCAGCACTTTGAGACGTGTTTGCACCGTGAGCAATTAGTCTGGGAGCCGCAGGAGTTAAGCTAACACGGGCGCCCCCCATCTTGCTCTGGGATGGGACTTGCGCGGGGTGGGAGCCCCCGCAGCAGTGGCGCCAGCCTGCAGCCCTAATGGGGCCCATCCGCGGAAGGCAGAAGGCTCCAGCCTCCCTGAAGGCCCCCCTGCCCCCCGCCGGGCCGACCCCCCAGCCCTAGTAACAGAATCCAGTCCTCACGGAGTCTGTCTGTGAGCACGAGCTGCGCAAATTGATTGTAATGGCTTCTCCGCCGCCTGTTTTCTCGCCTCTGCTGTCGCCTTCCATAAACCGGGCCAGGAAGAAGCCAGTCCCCTTTGCTGCAGTGCATCGGATGAAAAGAGACTTTTGTGGGTGGGCAAGGGACTGTGGGGAGGGCAGCCGCCTGTCTCCAGCTCTGGTGGCCTTGGCTTTCATCTCCTGTGAGCAGAGAGACAACCAGATGCACCCCACCCAAGCTCAGCAGGATTGGTCAGCTTGATTGAGGCTGCTTGTCCCCTGAGCCCAGTTCAGGGGTCACCTTTAATGCTGCAGTTTGGGGATGAAGTTTCCAAGAAGTTGGGAGAGAGAGAGAGAGAGAGAGAGAGAGAGAGAGAGAGAGAGAGAGAG
>JADRCH010000204.1:1619704-1636210 GCA_019843965.1 Rhynchomys soricoides | reverse complement strand
AGAGAGAGAGAGAGAGAGAGAGAGAGAGAGAGAGAGAGAGAGAGAGAAAGCATCACCTCTTGGAACTGGAATTCCATGTTGTTCTGAGTCCAACCTGTGTGCTGGGAACAGAACCCAGGTCTTCTTGGAGGGCAGGAAACCTCTACTCCGCCGTACCCCACCCCGGAAGCCCCAGCATCCCTTCTAGTTCCTTCCCCATCTTCCCACAATGCCAATCCAAACCCCCTGCATATGTCTCTCACAGGACACCATCACTATACTACACTGAAAGGTCAATGGGCAGATCTTCCTTCCTTCCATGTCCCCAGGGCCTGGTACTAATCAGTACCTAAGTACTGTGCCTTGGTACTTCTCAGTTGCAGGAATGATGTCCAAGATCCACAGCCCCCTCTTGGTGCTAATAAAGTTTTATTGACACACGACAACACCCTTCGACTGAGTGTTGCTTGCAGGTTATAGTAGCATCCTTAAATATGTAGCTAGGACAGAGAGAGAGAGCCTATGTCTTGCAGTAGTTGGCTAGCCTCTAACCAAGAGGATTAATTAATTAACTCTCTGTCCTGCTTTTTGCACATAGCAAGCACATAACCTGTGAAGTGTCTATGTTCGTTAGAGGGTCTGGATAAATGGCTCTGATTTCCCCTTTCTTTGGGTGCATAATTTTGCTGCTGATGCCTGAATTTTGCTAGCCCTCAATTGCATCACCATGAATCACCCAAATGGAGATGGAATCTCAAAGGTCTGTCTGTAGCTCTTGTTTAGGATATGCCGGAAAGTAGATCTGCAAAAATTAAAACAACAAACAGTGCTGTGTGGGTCTTTGCATCCCAAAGCCAGCACCCAAACCGGTGACTAAATAGCGGTCTCTATATTGTCCTTCCTGGCTTTACCCATCTTTCCCCCTGATTTCATCTTCTTGGGCTTCCATGTGTGTTTGCAGAAGAGTTCAGAGTGGTATAGCAATTGTCTTGGGAACACCCAGCACCGAAGGTATGGAAAACATACAAATAATCCCCAGTGAGGGGTTTCCCATTCCCTGCTTTTTAAAAAGAAGATTACAGTGGTCCTCCTTGGCTGCTTAGTATTGTCAGGAATTTCTCATCTACAACAGGGTTGAAATATTCAAAGGTGGAATCCAGGCAGAAGCAGGGCTGATATGAATGATGTCTCTAGGTAACCAAACCCGAAGAAAAGAGAAGAGGAAGATGGGGGTTGGGGGATGGGGGAATGGGGTGGGGTGGGGGCAAACCAGGTCCCCCAAGATCATCCAAAAGCACAGATGTTTACATTACAATTCATAATAGTAGCAAAGTTACCATTATGAAGTAGCAATTGAAATAATACACGGACATTTACATTATGATTCATAACAGTAGCAAAGTTACAGTTACAAAGTAGCAACAAAATAAATTTATCATTGGGGATTGCCATAACATGAGAAGCTGAATCAAAGGGTGGAAGCCTTAGGAAGGTTGAGAACTGATGCTCTAAAGGCTGAGCTGTGGTCTCCACTTCTCCACATGTGGCTACATCCTGACCTCTAGAACCTGCAGGACCCGAGGGTGAGAATATTCTAGAATGTTGGTACAGGTCCTAAAGGACACGCGTCTCTTAGGAGGGACACCCTGAGGAGACGTGAACAGAGACAGAGATTGTAGTTAAAGGCAGAGAGTGAAGTTATGTGTCTGTTAGGGATCGGGGGCTTGGGATACACACATGCCAAAGCATGCATGTAGAGGCCAGAAGACAGCTTCCACATCAGGCTTAGTCTTCCACCTTGTGTGAGACCTTGTCTAAGATGGGGGTCCTTGGGATTCTCTTGTCTCCACCTCTGATCTCCCCGTGGAATTATAGGTGTGGGCTCTGATTACAGGTGTGGGATATTGCATCTGAGTTTATGTAGGTGCCTGGGATTTGAACTCAGGTCTGCATGCTTGCCGGGCAAGCTCTTTACCAACTGAGACATTTCCCGGTCTTCAGCCCAGCTTTTATAGACTTGGGCAAACCCTTGCTGAGTTAATGAATGCTTTCTCTGGTTCAGCAATTGTTCCTGATCCTGCCGATTTTGAGGGACCCTGGAGCTGAATTCCAGCCGCTTCCTGGGGGAGTTTTTAATGTGTAGTCTCCTCCAGCTGAAATGAGAGGAGTCTTTCAAGACAGACATTTCCAATCCTTTGCAAACATCCCCCAGAGTTTGAAGCCACACTAGGCAGAAGATCTATCCAGTTCTGCCCATGTAGAGCCAAGGGCCCAAATAGAATGTATGTGCGTTGTTGGAGCAATGCAGGTCCCAGACCCACCAAGCAGAAATACCCATCCAGGCAAGAGCATTGCCTGTGAGTGTGTCCCCTCTGGTTACCACTTTCTGCCTTGCATTACTAAGAAGGGGAGACCACCCTCCATGACCCTCCTCTTGAGCATTTTCCTCTACACTTAACCTAGCAAAGTGTGGAGAACGCAATTGTGGGGCCTTGTCAACAGGTGCTCCCTGTTGGGCAGGGATGGGGTAATGAGTGGTAAGGTCCTGTGCATCCAGGGAACTCACCTAGAAAATATTTCAGAAGCCATGGAGGTGCATCCTAAGTGCTGACAAGACATGTTGGGGACTCCACATGCTTTTGAGAAAACAGCCACATTCCCTGGCAGACTCTCCCTGCTGCTGTGCTTAGGGTCCCTGGGAGAGTTTCTGACATTAAACAATTAGCATGAGTTACTGGGGCAGCAATGGTAAGAGATGCAGAACCCCTGAGCTGGAGAAACCCTTTTCCTTCAATCCTGTTCTCTTCTAAGCTCCCCTCCCTGATGTAAGTGCTCTGGGAGTTGGGGAGGCTGGACCCCCTCTCCAATTCTCAAAGTAAGGCTCAAGGGATCCTAATATGGACTCTGCAGTCACATGTTTTGGAATCGGGTCTCAGTGTGGCCAGCTGTGAGCTGGGTGACATTCTGCAGGTGACAGGACTCTGGCTCGGTTTCCTCCTCTGTCCAATGTGAGTAGTCTTACACAGGGTTTCATGGGGTTCAGAGAGCTGACTCAGTGTTTAAACAACATCACAGAGGGGCTGGAGAAATGGCTCAGAAGTTGAGGTGAGGGGGGCAAGCACTTGGAGAGAACCTGAGTTCAGTTCCCAGCACTCATGTTGGGCAGTTCACAACTGTCTATGACTGTATTTCCAAGGATCCAATGCCCTCTTCTCTGCAGGTATCTACCAGCACCTGCAAACATGTGGCACGCACGCGCACACACACACAACCAAGTAAGATAAGTATCTTTTTGTTTGTTTGGTTTTTGTTTTGTTTTGTTTTGTTTTTCGAGACAGGGTTTCTCTGTAGCCCTGGCTGTCCTGGAACTCACTCTGTAGACCAGGTTGGCCTCGAACTCAGAAATCTGCCTTCCTCTGCCTCCCAAGTGCTGAAATTAAAGGCATGAGCCACCACTGCCCGGTATCTTTAATAAAATAAAGGACATGAAAAACATTGAGGTTGATAGTGTTTATGCATACAGACACATTTGTTTATGTTTTAAGTATAATTTATACCTGGTGAGGTGTACATTTTTTCAATGGACAGAACACTGAGGTCTTTTGCTGTTGCTATTATTCTTCTTGTAATTCGCTTACTTGCTTGAGAGAAGGTCTCATTGAATAAGAAGTCTGGCCTCAAATTTGCCATCCATCTGCCTCAGCCTTCTAAATACTGGGATTACAGGTCCAACAATGAGTTGTGTGTGTGTGTGTGTGTGTGTGTGTGTGTGTGTGAACTTGTGTGACTGTGTGCATATATATTTGGGTACCCACAGAAGCCAGAAGTGGACATTAGATCTCCTGGCGCTAGAGTCATGGGCAGTAATGAATCACACAGCGTGAGTACTAAGAACTGACCCTAGGTCCTCTGCAAGAACAGCAAGTGCTCTTAACCCCTGAGCCATCTTTCCAGCCCCAGAACACTGAGTTTTGAGAAATATGGTATCATATCCACTTTCAAATTCACTGCAAACAACATGTTAACCACTTTGAAAATGACCTTCCTGCCTCTTCTCTTTCAGCCCGGAGAAACCTGACCTCTTTCCCTAGGATCTCATTTAGACCTTCCTGTCACAGGTCCCACTATGCACCACAGCCCAAGGCTCTCTGCTCCCTTCAGTTTGCAAAAAACGTTTCAAGATCGCTCCATGCTAGTATTTCTGCTCTTTTAATTGCTGAGTGATATTATATTGTATGAATGTTCTACTCCTTTGGATTCTAAGGGTGGGGAGACTCCTCTGACTGTGGGTCTGGCTTGTTCTGCCCTTATGTTTAGTCCTGTGAGAAGCAGGTGTCCTGCACAACCACCCAGACCCAGGAAGTTCAGCAAGGCCACGGGAAGAAGGAGAAAGGAGGCCTGGAGTTGGCCCATCAGTGAAGTCTCTCATGTGTCCTAGAGCACATGCGTTAGTGTCTCTGGTGTGCACGGAGGATGGGGGGCATCCTATGGGGAATGTGGCCTTCCTTCCTCCTGGATGAACACGGGGGTGGATGTGGTCTCAGCACTATGATCAGTTCGTTTATCTCACTTCAAGGAGTCAAAGACCTTCGGGGAGAATTCCCAGGTCTTCCACACCCTGAGACCCAAATACTAGCGATGGATCCATCCCAATCTAGAGACCATGTTTGGAAACACGGGATTCAGTCGCTGGGACAGTGGAGGCCACTCACAGTGAGCCTTGGCTCCACAGGCATCCAGAAGACTCTGTGACGTTCTAGTTAGAGAATCTCCAGAGAGTTTATGACGTTGAAGAGTTAACTAGCACTGGATCAGCAGTGGTGGGAAACACAGTAGATCAGAAGTTCTGATGGATAAGCCTGGTTGGTAGAAGCAGGCGCCATCTTGCCTAGTTCCCAGTAGTTGCTACTGCTGCGGGGGCAGATGTGGGCCATTTCCAAGCAGGGAGCGCACATCCACACACACTCCCAGATTAGGTGCTGGAGAGAGAAGGCAGTTATGGTGTGCGACCCATCGTTTTTTCCTGCATGGCCCTTTGACTCAGTTTCCCCACAATGTTTCCAGCGGGGTTGCTTCTGAAGCACCACTGCCCACTCAGGCACAATGAGGAGACAGGAGACAGCGGCAAGAATGGAGGCTAATGGCCATCTTGTGCTTCCGAGCCAGGTGTGGGGAAGCAGGAACAGCTGAAGGGGAAGCTTGTGATTGAGAGAGAAATCCCAGGCTCAAACAGGATGCAAGCAGAAGCCTAAGCCTCCTCGAGTCTCTGCTGCGGCCTTGGGGCCTCTTACGAGGAGTGAAAGAGAGCAGAGCCAGGAAATCAGACATTTCCTGCCTCCGGACTTTCCAGAGGAGGGACCTGTGGATGCCAGGTGCTCGAGTAGTGAACCCTCATTACCCAGTGGCTCGAGTGTGGGCCACACCCGTACCTTTTGGTTCCCGGGATGGACCCAACACTTGGCTACAGAAGTATTTAATTATTTTTAAATTATCTGTGTGCTTTCCATGGCTGTTGTAATAAACGATCCCAAATCATGTGGCTTAAAACAACAGATACAGCCAAGCATGGTGGCACACACTTTAAATTCCACAACTCAGGAGGCAAGGATAGGTGGACCTCCTGAATTCAAGTCGAGCCAGGGCCAGATAGTTCTAGACTAGTTAGGACTGCATACTGAGACCACACATGCCAGCTCTGCATGTTTGATTCATGGCTTCAGAGCCATCGGCCTGTCCTGCCAGTAGAGCCGTGGAGAAGCAAGTGGTTGAGGAGGTGACAGATGGGGGTTCTTCATACCACTGAGGACCAGCAAGCAGGCTGCATGAAGACATAACGATCAAAAGCCACCTCCTGTGACCCGTTCACGCCAGCCAGGCCACTTCCCAATGGTTCTCCAACCTCCTAAAACTTCATCAGTTGCAGACCAAGTGTTCAAAATATAAATTTTTTTACATCCAAACTGTAACAGGGAAGGACACTCTATCTTCAAGCTGAAATGACCAATCCTTGACCAAGGATTTAGACTCAATATGGAACAGATTGATCCAACATTTGGTTAGGCAGGAAAAAAAAAATGGGAAATACTTCTAGTGAATATGTCAGATGTGTTAGCCAAGGGAACATGGGTGGGGTCCAGAAATTCTTTGATTGCCCTGTGTGTTCAGACTTTGTGACTGACCACAGGAGATGCCAGGCGAGCACCTCACATGGTGCTCCTGGCAGGATTCATGTCACAGGGAATGCCTCATGGTTACAAAATGGCTGCTCTGCCTCTGGGCATTACATCTACTTCTCCAGGTTAGATGGACAGGAAAGACATAAAAGACCTCAACTGGCTGCATCTGTTCCTGTTTTTATCAAGAACCTTCTCTAGAAGCTACCTGTCTGTCCTCTCTCATATTGAGGCCACAAAGCTGACACTGCTTCAGGGAAGGCTGGGAATGGAAGACACACACACACATACACACACACACACACACACACACAGAGAGACAAGAGAAGACTGAGAAATGGAAGCTACACATAGACACACACATATGAACATGCACAGCTCATGCACACACACGCGCACACACACACACACATACACACATACACACACATACACACACATACACACACACACAAGAGAAGACTGAGAAATGGAAGCTACATATAGACACACACATACGAACACGCACACTCATGCACACACACGCACACACAGTCTGTTCCATATCGGGCTGGTGATAAGTCCTGAAGATGAATAAAAGCCTGAGGTCTGGGTACACACCTATAATATTGGAATTTGGGAGGCTGAGGCTGGAAGGAGGGCCTGAGTTTGAGCCAGCCTGGGCTGCACAGGGAGGGCTTTAAAAACAAACGAAGGACAGAGTTTATATTATTTTAAGGGTGAATGAAGGAGGTGCTTGGCGACTGCATAATGTCCCTTCCACATCCACTCCCGAGAACACCGAGGACCATGGAGTGTCCCCCCAAAAGTGGATCAGATCTCAACCCCTGTGGAATCTGGTTTTACAGCCAACTCTCTCTTGGGGCAGGTCCATCTTTGGATTGCTTAGCCCTGCTTAGAAGCCACTTGGGCTGTGTGCAAAGGAACACAGGGCCCTGGGTGTCTGCAGCACAGGGCGGCAGAGCTGGGGGCCGGGTCTTGCTTTCAGTCTTAATTATCTCTTTGTCCTTGCCCGGCTCCCGGAGTTCGCCAGTATTTTGCCCTTGAGCCCCGAGTTCCTTGCAAAGAGGATGGAAGTTCAGTTGGATTGAATCAGAACATCTCTGCCTGCCAGCTGCATAGCCCAGACCCCCGGGGGGAGGGGGGGAAGGATGCTCAGCCAAGATCTTGTCCCAGTGGGGCATCTCCATCCAGCAGCCTTTACTGAGATGCCCTGGAGAAGACTTGCCTGGCTGCTTGTCTGAAGTGGAAACGGTGAGGCGTGACCTTGGCCAAGTTTATGAATTTCTCTGAGCCTTGGTTTCTCTCTCTGCACCGCCTTTCTCTGAAATTCCAGTGAGACAGAGCATGGAAGGATAGACAGAGAAAGATCATCCTCTTCCTCCTCCACCCCTCTCTTCCTTTTCCTCGCTCCTCCTCTCCTTCCTCCCTTCTTCTCTCCTCCTCCCTGTTCTTCCTCCTCACTATCATGGCAATGTGAGGCAGAAACTTCTAGATTTGTAAGTGGGACCCCTTCCTAATTCTTTAGAGACCATTCTCCCCAGCGCCGGCGGCGTGTGTCCTAGGAGTTCGTTATATGTTCAAGGTCTGAGTGTCTTACCCGTGGCTTGAAGACATTCTCTCCTATGCTAGGGACTGCCCTTTTCATGTGTTTGATTTCCCACTGTTAGTTTTAGTAACTTTTTACCTTTTTGGCCAGAGTCGTTGGTTTTCTAGTAAGTTCTACAGTGTAAATTTCACATTTAATCAAATTCTCTTATGAGAAAAGGGGGTTGGTGATCCAGATGTTTTGTGGATGGGAAGACTGAGGGAAGACCAAGGCAATAAGATGCCTGGGCTAGCCTCTGCCTCTTCCATGCCAATGTAAGCCCATGCATATACAGGTTCTGGCTGCCTCACCCAATGTGCTCTGCATTAGAAGGTGGCAGAAAACAGCTTATGTGCATTCCTGCAGGTGTCTGGGGACAGAGCAGCTGTCCTCAACGGAGTGGCCTGCAGACCACATGTTCAAGAGTTGAGCCTGCAGGTGTGTGACAGAGCTTGGATTCCTGTTACGTTTAGAGGTCATCATCCGGGCCTTCCAGGCCCAGCCAAAAGTGTAGGTGAACATGTGCACACACTGTGTGTGAACTCTCAGCTGAACCAGGTGGGAGCTCTAGGTGAGTTTGAACTCTGGGGCTAGGACCCAAGAAGTAAGCCAGGCTGCGCATGTGCATCTCTACCCAACAGAGCTGGCTGCCCTTTGACCTTGGGCTTTCTGAGCTCCTCACTGTAGAGGAAGGAGATCTGGTTTAGAACAGTCCTTTGCGCCTTCCTCCTCTTTTGAAGGAGGTAACCAGGTAACCGACTCCGGTGTAGCACACAGTTGCAGAGAGAATTGTGGGGTCAGACACAGAGTCAGCTGACATCTCTAAAAGGTCAAAGGAGAAAATGGGTTTCAGTTTTGAGCTTGGCTGCTCTATCTCCATTACTCAACTCCACCTTTATAGTAGCAACGGAGGAAGGCCTTACACAAATGAATCAGCTGGATTTGCCCGGTTACCTATGAAGCTTTATTTATAGACACGAGATCTGTCCTGTTTGACCTTCGATGGCTTCACTTCTAAACAAAAAAACAGTAATCGGTATGTGTGTGTGTGTGTGTGTGTGTGTGTGTGTGTGAATGTGTGTGTGTATATGTGTGTATTTATGTGTGTGAGTGTATGTGTGTGTATGTGTGTATTTATGTGTGTGTGCATGAGTGTGTGTGTATGTGTGTATGTGTGAGTGTGTGTATATATGTGTATGTGTGTATTTATGTGTGTGAGTGTGTGTGTATGTGTGTATTTATGTGTGTGTGCATGAGTGTGTGTGTGTGCATGTGTATGTGTGTATTTGTGTGTGTGTGTTGTGTGTGATGTGTGTATGTGTGTGTATGTATGTATGTATGTATGTGTGTGTGTGCATACCTGAGTGATACCCTGGAGCTGGGATTTGCAGATGGTTGTTAGCTACTCGTGTGGGTGCTGGGAACCGAACCTGGGTCCTCTGCAAGAGCAGTATACAGTCTTCACTGATGGGCCACCTCTCTCCATCCCCAAAGGTAACCATTTTTAATGAACATAATCAGTGATTCAAAGCAACAGGTTCAAATAAGAAATTTGCAAGCATTCATAATGCCACGCCTCCCTGCTGGCCCCTCCTCCTTTTTCCTTCTCTTTCATGATCTCTTATGTCTTAGATTCCATCTCTGATATATGGAATCTATATAACATGTGATATTAGTGCCTTTCTGAGTCCAGCTTATTTTGCTTAACATGGTAACCTCCAGTCCTGCCCCTTTCCCTGCAAATGGCTCATTTTCATTCCTTTTCATGGCTGTATACCACTCTATTATGTGTATGTACACATTTGTTTATGTCATCAGCTGTTGACCAACCTTGACGCTGGTTCCATATCTCAGTTACTGTGAACAGTGTTGGGATTCCAAGCATGCTCCATGGCTCAGGATGCTCCCGTCTCATTGTATAGATGAGCCACTGAGCCCTGTGGACGTAGACATTTATTCCTAGGTGCCAGGGAGAAAGGAATAACTCTTAAGTCTGAGATGAACGAATGATATTGGACATTCATTCTTGCAGACACCTACTTTCCTACCCTGGTCTACCAGGGTCTTGTCCTCCATCCACAGAAGATACGTGGAACCCACAGATGGAGAAACGGAGGACATGCCTGGCTAGGCTGACCTCCGTTTGTGGGTTCTGTCACTTCCCAGGGAAGGGACATGTGTTAATTACTGTCTGCCACTGGGTTTCCCAAGGAAAGACACAACTCCATTGACTGCCAGCTCCCCAAGGCAGCACTGTGCACGCCAAAAGCACTCAACCAAAGGGCTGGGGAAAGAAAGAACCCTTTTAAAACCAGCCCAAGGCTTCTTTCTGGGAACACTGCGGGGTCTGTGAGTCACTCACAGTGAAGGCTTTTCTAGGCAGAAAATGCGGGGCCTGCAGGAGTCCTGCATCTGTCCACTCAGGAGATATCATGTGCCGAATGACCCAGCGGTGACCTTTTGCAGTGTGTCACCAAGGAGCACCTTGTAGGAGGTGGCTTCATCTTCCCATATTAGTCATGTGTCCTCCTGGGACACTCTGTGCTCCAACAGGGCAGGGCTACTGTGGTGGAACTTAGCCATCTCTTCACCTGGCCAGGTTCAATTGGGGTGTTGGATACATGAGTTGTGGTCTGTGGCCAGGTACCACGTGGACAGTTCAGAGGATGCAGGAGAGAGAGAGCTTTCTGTGGGCGGGCAGTAGTACCTGCTCCACAGTCTCTGAAGAGACCAGCTTTAGCAGGATGAAGATTCTGACTTCTACCCAGGCTTCTAAGTGGCCAGAAGCCCTTAAAGGGGGCAGTGCACCACACAACCAGGAAGTGACCCCCAGGAATGGGGCCAGTAGGGGTGGCTGGCTGGGTAAATTGCTTGGAATGAAAGTGTGAGAACCTGACTTTGATCCCTGGCTCTCAGATTTTTTTTTTTCCTGTTGTGATAGAAAGTGTGAATGATCCCAGGTCCGAGGAGATAGACACAAGAAAGATCCCTAGAGCTAGATGCCCAGACAGGTTACCAGAAATAGTGAGCTCCTGGTTTGCATATCACCATACCGAACTGACTGCAGTTGGCCCAAAGGCTGTGTGTGGCTGACTTGGCCTCTGGATCATAGATAGGAACCCAGCTTTTCCACAGGTGCTGGAGATTCGAACCTAGGTCAGGACAGTACTTTACCTACGTGGCAGTCTTGCCAGTACCATGGACTGTGTGACATCTTTTGCGTGAGGAGGCTCATGTTTTCAGGCTGCACTGGATCAGTCCTGTCCACAGAAGCACCATGTACTGGGTGAACATCTGTGCTGAGCAAGTGAAGAGGGGGAGAGAGGAAGGGAGGGAGGAAGGGTGTATATTGGGATTTTATCCTAGGGCTCTCTCTCTCTCTCTCTGTCTCTCTGCTTCCCCAGCCTCCTCTCTAGGTGCTCCCGCCTCTCTTTGGGAGGAGTTTGTAGTGATGAAACTAGACAAGGAAGGGAGTCGGTCTGGGGACCAGGGAGCCTGTAGATCGCCTGCAGCCAGAAAGAAGACACAATTACCCCAGCGACTGTCCACCCGGCCTGGGCTCCGAGCCTCCACTTAATGTAATTGAGTGTGAAGGCCGGCTGGAGACAGAGGCGCCCTGCCGCCCCCTCTTCATAATATGGACACTATTGGCTGCTAATTGGCGCCAGTGGGCTAGCGCTAATTGTCCTAATGCACCGGGCTTGATGGAGGACCAGGGCCGCGCAGCACGGGGGTGGGGGCTCCTGGGGAGCTGGTGGCAGGGGTGGGCGCCTGGCACCAGCTCATAAAAGTTGGAACAGGGCTTTGATTTTGCATCAAATATTTAAGTGGCTTTGGAGTGGGGCTGGAGGGGAAGAGGATGAGCTGCCTCAGACTGCGGTAACCCACAAGGGGCTTGGGGACTAGGCCCCCTGCCATCCTCATCAATGGGTTATCCAGATGGCTGGGTCCTCAGTATTGGCTAATTAATTGGGTGAGTTTCTAATGCCCCTGTCTCAGCTTTCCCTCCCTCCTTGCCTCCCTCCCTCAAGATGCTTCTCTGGTTCTAGCTGTTTATGGTCCTGTGCTCAGAAGGAAGCAGAAAAGCTTAGGATAGCCTTGGACTCCGTGCATGGCCTCAGAGTTCCTAGGGGTAATAAGGTCAGAGGAATGTACTGCCTGAGATACCTAAGGTCATTTAAAGGATTTTAGGAATACACACATGCGTAGTGTGTGTGCGCGCGCGTGTGTGTGTGTGTGTGTGTGTGTGTGTGTATACACACCCCCTCCCATTCCACTTTGTAGTTAGGTTTGTTCTAATGTGTGTTGTAGAGACGTGTTATTCCACATTTTATATTTCTAATAGAACCACAGAGACGTGAATGGTTAGTAGCCAACTCCTTAGGGACTGAAGAGCCCGAGTTTGGGCATTCACTGAGTTATAAATCATCTCATAACTGTTGACTGAGACGCCAGCAGGACATCAGCAAGCATCATAGTGAGGGCTGCAGCCGTGTGACACCCTCGAATTGTCCATTAGACAGATGATGCGGGGGAAGACCTTCAAAACCAGAGAGGAGGCTAGCAAACGTTGTCACATCACAAGAGTGGGAGCTTTGAGTACCACTTTAGGTATTTCTTATTTCTCCGAGACGACAGTCTCGTGTAGCTCAGGCTAACCTCAAACTCACTGTAGCTGAGGATGACCCTGGACTCCTGAACATTTTGTTTGTGCTTCCTTAGTCCTGGGCTGGCAGTCACGTGTCATCATGCCTGGTTTTATGTGGGGCTGGGGATCAAAGCCCGCTTCATGCTTGCTGGGCAGACGCTCTACCCACTGGGCTGCGTTATGGCCCTTGCTTTTTGTTTAAAATAAATTCATTGTCAATTTATGCAACTTAGCTTATTTTTTTTTTTTTTTTTTTGAAATGGAGTCTTGCTAGGTAGCTCAGGCTGGCCTTGAACTCTCAGGTGTTCTATCTCAGCCTCCTTTGAGTACTAGGATTCTAGTGTGAATCCCTATGTTGGGTTCTATAACTTTACAGACTCATGAATATATTTACATATATGTAATTATAATAGTGAGATATATATATATATATATATATATATATATATATATATATATATGTATGTCAGGGTCTCACTATGTAGCTATCCTGGAATTCACTATGTAGATCAGGCTATCCTCAAACTCTCCAAGATCCACCTTATAATTTATTTTTTTAACAAGGGCTATGCTCAACAGTGAATTAGCAATGTTTCCTACAATTGGGCCAGGTCTAACACATGTATGATGTATATTGATGTGAATTTGTGTGTTTATGAGTATGTGTGCATTCACAGGAATGGCAAATTACTCTAGACTGTATAATGTCTCAGAGGATGCTACATCGAAAGAAACAACAAAATAAAACAAAACAACAGTAACAACAAGCTTGGTTTTTTAAAAACGTGCTCAGCTTAAGGGCCTATGAGATGGTTCAACAGGCTCAGCAGGCTCTTGCCAGCTGCCTGAAGACTTGTGTCACGTGGCAAAAGGAAAGAGCCAACTCTGGCAATTTGTCCTCTGACCTCCACAGATGGACTGTGGCAAGCATTCATGCACACACCCATGAATAATAATAACAACAACAACAACAACAACAACAACAATAAACATTTTAAAGCATCCCACTTATATTGAATTTACCAAAAAATTAACAACTAGCAACCAAAGTGATTTATGCAAAACCACACCCATGAAATTGGCATTCAAATGATTGGAGGGGTCATGCTTGTGGCCACAAGGGCTTCTGTTTACATCCTGGAGCATTTTCCTCTGTGTAATGAGATAGCCTGGGGATGATTTGTTGCATACCTGCCTTACACACAGAGCCTGAAGACTGAAGATCACTTCATACAATAATCTTTTGAGTGCCTGTCTTTTGTTAGGGACCTGTCACACAAGGCCAGCATGAGATTTTCCCATTTTTGGCACCATGTTCTTGGTGCTGAGAAAGTTGCAGAGTTTGGGCTGCCTTACCCTTGGGGCTTTCAGAGTAGGGATGTTCTCTATGTCATGGTCACGGACAACTTACCCCTCTTGTACTGAACACACAGAGGCGGTGGCTTCCCTCAGGATGCTGGTAGCACATTTTTGCTTGTGATTGAGCGGTGGTGGGCGTGACCAGAGAGGTCAGGGTTCACTGCCCTCTGCCTCATGGCCTAAGAGGTGTGAAATGGCCATTCCCCATGCTTTCTCTTCACTGACATCTCTGCCCATTCTCAAACTGAGAAGTCCCTTGATGTGGCTGCCTCTGCCTCTTTTATTCCCATTCTGGATGTGTTCCATCATCTGCTCGACTCTTCTCCTTTTTCTAGGCTTGTCTGTGTGGCTGGTAATCCTTGCTGGCCCCGTGGTCCATCAAGGCTTATTCATGGCGTATCTTGGGGAGAAAGGTTAAGATGAGCAAAGATTCCACGATGTTGTAGATTTTAGATGCCCTTCTCCCCACCAACCTGTGCTGCTCTGCCTTAATTTTGTCTTAACGTGACTGTCAGAGCTTCTTGGCAGTCATATAAGGGCTGGGGACTACAAACTCCAATGTCCACAGGGGGAAGGCAGGGGCATAAATGCTGGGGATGGTCAGCTGATGTCAGTAGCAAACAGGGGAACCCGAACTTCTCAAAAGAGGCCTGGTTTCAATTTTCTTCCAGCCAAATGGTACCTTAGGGACCCAGAATCCTCCAGAGATGCTGAGCATGGCAACTTCAATGGGAATTTTTTTAAGTGTAATCATTGCTGAGACCCATATCTCTAGACATGACCTTAGGGGGAAAAAAAACCCAGGAAAACACATAGAAGAAAATAATCCATCTCCATAGCAACAGGAAAGCGAGTTTTGGTATTTGGAGGATTGTCTATAACATTATTCTAGTTTTTTAAAAAAAATATTTATTTATTTAATGTGTTTATGTGTGCCTAGATGTCTATGTACACCAGGTGCATGCAGTACCTGAAGAGCCCAGAAGAGGGCGTCAGATTCCCCTGTGGCTGGAGTTATACATGTGAGCCACCATGGGTTACTGGTGCCTGAAACCAGGCCCTGTGCAATGGCATAGTAGGCTTTTACCTACCGATCTGAGCATCCAGTAACTCTGCTTACACAATCTAGCATGCACATTGTTTCTCTGTCAACACAGTTATCAAACATAATATGACATCAAATCATAAATGACAAGACCACAGGCCTGTGGCTTAATGGACCTATGGCTATGTCCATTAAGAGGTGGGACCCATCACCCCAGGATTTATCCCTATGTATATTGATCTGTGAGTCCAATTGATCCAGATGGGGAGGGTCATGTTGTGCTGTCTCTTTCCTGGAACAAACTTTAAGACTTGGGAGCGTTTTAAACTTCCTTTCACTGAGAACATGGAATCTTAGAGTCTTGAGCCTTTCTGGAAGAAGGTGGTCCCTTGAGGCTCCCAAAGTGAGGACACCATGCCACAGACTCTAAGAGGAGTCAGGCCTTGACTCTGTGGATCCACCCGCCTGAGCATAACTAAACAGGAACAGTCACCACCAAGCCCTGTACTCAGGCCAGAGCCACAACCAAATTCTAGAATTTGGTTTGTCTTAAGTCATCAGGTTTGGGGATGTTTCTTACATGCAAGGGATGACCAAGATGGCCATTCAACAAACTCCTGTTGAGAGTTATTCACTTCAAACCTTTTTTTTTTTTTTTTTTTTTACTGTTCTTCAGATGTTCTCATTGTAGCCCAGGTTGGCCTCAACATGAGAGGCTGGCTTGAACTATTGAGAGTCTTCTGCCTCAGACTCTCAAGTGCTTGGATCATAATTGTGCACCAGCATGGTGGGTGACTTATAGCTTGTCCCCCACAACAGAGTCTCATTTATCCCAGGCTGGTCTTGAACTCTCTGTGTAGTCAAAGATGAGCTAGACATTCTAATGTCCCATCCTTCACCTCCTCCGTGTTGGGATTTTAGGTGTGCACCACACCTACATGACTCATTTTTAAAAATTATTTTATTTTTAAATTGTGTGTACATGTGTGCATCTGTGTGGGTGTATATGCATGTGAATGCATGTGTCCAAGATGGCCAGAAGAGGGCGTTGGATCCGCTGGAGCTGGAGTTACAGGTAGGTCCTCTGTAAATCCTCTTCTTTCTTTGTCTGCTTGGGTGAGCTTGCTGCAGGCAGGGAGGCTGGATCCGGGAGTCTGGGCATTGTCGAGGTGTCTAACCACTGCTCTTCAAGATGACTCTTCCCAGCTGACAATCCAATTGAATGTGTGATGCTGCTGCTGCCAATCTGTAGCCCTCCCCTTTCATCTGAGCCAACTCACTGTCCATCCGCAGTGAGATTCCACCCAGCTGGCTTCTCTGAAACGTGTGCCTACGAATACATATATTTATGTGGATGTTGGTTATATGGTTGTAGCTTGGGATGGTTAATCCTTCTTGTCAACCTCACAGGAGTCACAGACACCTTGGAGACTGATGGGGCACACCTGTACGTGTGTCTGTGAAGGTGGTTTCCAGAAAGGATTAGCTAAGGGGAGAGGACTGCCTGAATATGGGAGGCACCTGCTGGTAGGCTTCCCCTCCCCCTCCCTCTCCCCCTCTCTCCCTCCCTCTCCCCCTCTCCCCTCTCCCCCACCCTCTCCCTCTCCCCCTCTCCCCTTCCCTCTCTCCCTCTCCCCTTCCCTCTCCCTCTCCCTCTCCCTCTCCCCCTTCCCCTCTCCCCCTTCCCTCTCCCTCTCCCTCTTCCCCTCTCCCC
>JADRCH010000204.1:1594087-1614704 GCA_019843965.1 Rhynchomys soricoides | reverse complement strand
CACACACACACACACACACACACACACACACACACACACACACACACGAGACATAGGGACCAGAAGCTCCTCAAAAGCAAAGACTGAACGTGGGTCTCATCTGTCTTCATAGTTCTTGCCCTGACAGGAAGGAGCAGGTCAAGGACGTGCCTGTTGGGAGCCATATTGGCCAAAGGCCACTCTTGGCCAAGGTGGCAACCTGCACTTGAGTTGCTGAGTAGGTCACCCAGCTCCTCATTCTGCCCTGTATAGCTGACGTGGCTTAGCTAATAGCTAATGACCTCTCTGTCTGTGCCTCTGTTTCCTCATCTGTGGCATGGGGATAACCACAGAGATGGCAGTGTGTGTATCAGACATTACAGAACGGTGCCTGATCTCAGCATCATGAAGGTGCTGTCAGAAGCCGTTCAAAGCCGTTCATAGGAACAGCAGGCCCGTGCATGCCTGCCCTCCATGACCTTGAACTCAGGGCTTGTGGCTTGGCTCTGCTACCAGATGGACTGACAGTCTGGTAAGAAGAAGCAGGTGGAGCTAATGGGCACAGGCCTGGCAGGTGTGAGACCTCTGTCAACAGCAGTGGCTTGGACTGTCACC
The DNA here is from genome assembly GCA_019843965.1 of Rhynchomys soricoides. Taxonomy (NCBI): domain Eukaryota; kingdom Metazoa; phylum Chordata; class Mammalia; order Rodentia; family Muridae; genus Rhynchomys; species Rhynchomys soricoides. Next base: position 1,614,110 of record JADRCH010000204.1, on the reverse strand, counting down.
AGCTGTCATCCCGTGGAATATCTCCCAAGTCCCTCCCCTGACATGAAAAATCAGGACAGCCCATGTCTGAGTCAGGGCCTGCACCTTCCTTTCAGAAGACAAATAATGGAAAGATTCTTTCCCATTCACCTGCCTGTCCCCACTCCAGGGAAGGGCAAGGCCTGGCTTGGTTTGTACTGCTTAGCAGTGACCAAGGGGCCCCGCTGGGCTGGCTGCCTTTCTCCTGACTGTTTGTGGAAGGGATTTGCTAAATTCTGGGAAGGGTGAGACCTGCAAGGGAAGATCAAGTTAATCCCAGCTTCAGGCCAGTGGAGGTGATCCCCTTTATGGCCAGTGTTTGAGTCTCACAGAGGTGGTGTGTGCCTGTTGGGGATTGTTAGAAGGTTTATTCATTCACAAATTCATTTGTTCATTCACTCATTCATTATTTAAATGTCATCCACTCATTCATTCATTCACTAGCTCCTGGTCATTCATGTTCTCATTCATTCATTCATTCATTCACCAACTCACCCAAAACAATAAGGGCTCTGCAGCTGTAACTAGAAGGTATTTGGGTGGCTAGACAGTTCGAGGTAGTTATTTATCGTACATTAGCTGGAGCTATGAGGGTTCCTTGTACTTCTCATGCTATTCACCCAACAAACCAATGAGTACTACTGAACAAGTAGAAGCAGCGAAGCTCAGAGAGGTTAAGCAACTTGCCTAAGGCTACACAGCACAAGCATAGAACCCGTCTGCCTCCCACCCTGTCCAGATATCCTTTTTCTTCCAAGCCTGGGAATCTTGCCCTACCCTTGACCATTGCAGAGGTAGGAGGGGCCAGAGAAAACAGAAGCGTTGTTCAGTCGCTGAGGCAAACAACACGAAGTTCCCAAATTCAGGCCAATAAAGGCCAATTTGTCACAGCCACTTCAGAGGAGGTGCATCTGGGTGGGTGGATGGGTGGGGTTCAGCAGCGTGACCCCCCAGAATGGCTGAGAGGCGGCATGGGTGCTGTTAGCCAGTGGTGTCATACTGTTTTGAAAGGCCAGCAGGCAGCCAGCCGGCAGAAGCCAGGGGCTCAGCATTACAAATTCATTACCCGAGCTAACTGCTTCCATCCGCTTTTGTGACCGAGGGCTCAGTGGCCCTGAGCACAGTTCCTCTATATAGGACTCTGTCCTCTGGAAGCCAAGCCCTGGCTAGGCCTCACCTCCTGAGAGAATTCAAGTAAATTGCTTAAGACTAACAACTGGTTTTGAGTCTACGGTGTCCTCTGTTTCTAGGTTAGGGTGGAGAGCCTGTTATGGGCGTCAGGAATGTTCTGCCTATTCTCAGACAGAGATCTCTGTCTCTAGATTCCCAGGTGCCTTGGGTGAACGACTTGGGGCCACATGATCCCTTCCTTCCCTTGTAGCTAGAGCGGGGCTTCAACCACCTCGCTGCGGGGGAATGGCCAGCAAGCCGCTTTGCCCTGCATGGCTCTGCCTGAGCAATTCAAGTCTTGCCTGGGAAATTAAATTTGGGAAATTGAGACCCTGGCTGTGAGGGACAAAGTGAAAGACCAGAAAATGGATATTGGATTGTAGCAACCATTTTAGGGCACTTAGAAATCACGTTCTGTAGAGATCTGACCTAAGAGAAGATCCTACAGGCTCGGGAGGAACGAAGCTGTGACACCGTGGAGAGAGGGGACCGGAGCAAAGTGTCTGTGGGTGCCTGGGACCACGTTCTTGAAGAAAACAAAACACTCTAACTTCTCAATGGTTTTTGACTGACTCATTGTTCCACCAAACCATTTTAAGAAAATGGCAGCCATAGCCTGAGGAGTCTGCACTTCATGTGTACAGGGGCCAGAAAGACACTATGTATACGCTGTAGAGTGGGGAAATTGATGAAATTGGAAGTGATATAAGCTGGAGAAATGGAGACCATCCCCCTTGCCATGAAGGCAGAGTCTTTCCTAAATGATGGTCAACATTTGCCATCTGAAAGCACAGGCCTGGGTGCTACAATCCTGGATCTTATGTGAGCCATAAATGTTAACAGCTAAACTCAGAGTAGAGCAAGGGCTGAGTAAGCACCCTTGTTGCCCACTGAGGCTCATTAATGGTGATCTTTTGGGATCTTCTAGAATCTTCTCTCAGGCCGAAGGCTTTTCAGTGGGGTGAGGGGCAGACGGTCTGTGATACAGACATTTATTGTGTGTAGATACACAAGTATACATGTAGGATCTGATATGCATGATGTGTACATGTGTGTGATTACGTGTGTTGATACCTGTGGACACTGGCTGTCTTCTGTAGTCAATCTCCTCCTTATTTGACGGCATTAGCTTTTCCCCCTGAAGCCTAGGACTGGATGCACCGGCTAGGCTGGTTGGTCAGTGATTCTGGGGAGATCCCCCTGCCTCTACCCCATCCCCAGCACCACTGGATTAGTGGCCTCAGGATTTACAGAGAAAGGGAAGGGGGTCGACCAGGTGGCCTCTCCTAGCCATGGTTTTTCCCTCTGGCTCTGGCCTCTTTCTCTTGAGTCTCTTAACAATTTATCCCAGTTTGAAAGGTCTGAGTTCCAATAATATAAAGTACTTTTCTCTGCGACCCAAAAGTACCAAGTATCAACCAGGATGCAAGATTACACATGTAACCCCAACCAGCACGTAGGAAGTGGAGACGGGATCCATTGACATTTCTCCTCACGGTGTCCCTGGTGCTGTGGACTGCTACCCCCCCCCTCCAGAAGCTGAAGCCTCCTGGCTTTAGAACAAAGTCACTAATGGGAACAGAGAAGAAAATACACGTGATGGAGGACAGGCAGACCCTTGTCCCCTTAATGAAGGGTCTCGCGGGCTGGGCAACCTCCCATCAGAGAGGTCGCCTGCCTCTCATGCTTTTCCGTCACTGGGTTCTGGGAAATTTCCTTCTGTTGTCCTCTGGGACCCAGGATGGCAGGAGGTCTGGAGCCATCTGCCTGTTTCTCTATGATGCTTTGGACTATCTTAATACCCCTACCTCTGTGTTCTTTGTGTGATCAATTTGTGACGTTCATGAATTCTGAACCAGCAAAGTGTCCTGATTTCAGGTGGAAACTATCCAGAAGAAGACTTCATTTTGTCCTTACTGAAGAGGTATGGATTTCCTTTTGGCTGTTAATCTCTGGCAATATGGTACCACGTGGTTGCCATGGCTTCAACCTGTATAGGTGTTTTAGGGAAACAGAAGTCACATACAGTCTGCATAGGCATTCAGGGGTCTGCATCAGACCCACCTCTGCCATTTTACATAAGGGTCTTGTGCATCTTTGGGTTTCTCTATCTACAGAACCTTCTGGGATCAAGCCCCTCAGACACTGAGGCACACGGTGTTTTTGAGACTAGATCTTTCATAGATCTCTTATTACTATGCACTTCTGCCTTTTCTGTTGGGGCTCTGAGGAACTCCCTCAGAAGCCAAGAGTGTGACTCCAAGCTACCGTGTCTCTGTAGAGCAGTGCAGAGTCCTACAATCACCCTGGTAAGAGGAAACATGGCAAAGCCAGTTAAAACACCAGGGGAAATTACAATCCTCTTTGCCAGCTAGCTTTCTGTTACTATGACAGAATCCACGCGTAAATCGACTTTGCAGAAGGAAAGGGTTCTTTTGGCTCACGGTTGCAGAGGGTTCTACCCCACCCCACCCCCATCTCCGTTGGTTCCACACTGGAGTCATGAGGGCTCAGCTCCTAGGGTCCCCTGCCCTGAGCATAGCTGTGTGATCTTTAAGACCCAAACCCTTTTAAAGCTCATGCTAGAACACTATGGGCCTATTTGCTTAGGATATTCACTTGGGCAGAGTCTTGGGAACAACACAGGCCACAGGAACATCCGTTGGCATTTCATACTTCGAAGCATAAGAAATGTGGAGAATTGCCATGTTTTCTTTTCGTGTTCTGGTCGGATCCAGGGTGCTTTATGCATGCTTTGCCTTCATACATGCTCCTGATCTTTACAGTGCCTAGAGGGTGTGTCCTGTCTACCATCCAAGGGTGTGTGTGTCCTGTCCACCATCCAGTAAGCTCAGTAGTTTGGTATTTTCAACCCGTCTCCCACTCCCTTTTTTTACCGGAGTCACTTTTGTCTAGTGTACGGATGTCTTCAGCTTTCTCCATGAGGTCAATCCTTCACTTCTTGTTGTCTGCCTTGAGTCTGTCATACTTTCTGTGCACCTCCGTTCATTTCTTATGGCCCTGTTCACATCTTATGGAAATTTCACCAAGAGTGTTACTGACTTTCTATACACCACCTTTGCCTTTGTTGATCAATCCCTCATTTTGATTATCTAATTTTGTAAAATGTCACATGACTTCGAGCCCTGGGGGATGGAAGGTAACACAGACACCCACTTTGCAGACATGTGAACCAAACTTCAGAGCTTCAGTGGCAGGCCACCTTCAGACTTAGAAAGGAGATGAGCCACCCACCACTCCTGAGTGAGTCACATGGGTGATCTCTGCAGTGGCTGGAGCAGCAGAGCTGTCTTTTGTACAATTACATGCAATTAATAGGTTGTGACCACTGAGACCAAAACCATGTCATTGGAGACTGTTGCTGTTTCAAATGCCCAGTGAATGAAATCTGTGTTCTCTGAAGTCTTCCATATGGAATTGTGCAAACTGGTACTAACCAGCCACTTTCTGGGCTCTAATTGAGGCATATTTTGTTCCGGTACATTACCATTTCCTTGAAGGCAGACCTGCCTTGCTTGGGTTTTGGATTTCCAGGCGTCTAACCCAAAAGGTACCACAGAAGTATTTGTTGAGTGACTGAGCAGCATACTCTACTCATGGATTATCTCAGGTCACGAGACACACCTGAAGACAGATGCAAACTGTGTCCACAGATGGCCAGGAACCCCTGATGTCTACTAACTGGTGTGCTACCGAGGACTCCTCTCTTTTCGCCTGTGCCTTCATTTTCCCACTTGCAAGAATGGATTCACTTTTCTCCAAATGTTTCTCAGGCCAGTAGTGCTGAAAGATTCTACACCCAGGTCCTTTTGAAAAGTGTCACTGCCCTGGCTGCCTTTGGAAAGAGGCGATATGTCTCAGACAGCGCAAGAACTGAGGGACTTTGTGAGCAAGAGACGCACACATACTTGTTTTTCTTTGTGCATGTGTGACCGAGTGCATATGTGTGTGAGTACATGTGTGCATGAGTGAGTACATGTGTATGTGAGTGCATGTGCCTGTGTGTGAATGTGTGTTGTGAGTGTATGTGTGTGTGTGGGGGGGTGCGTATGTGTGGGTACATGTGTGTGGGTGCGTGTGTGTAAGTGTATGTCTGTGAATGAATGTGTGTGAATATGTTTGTGAGTGAGTGTGAGTGCATGTGTGTGTGTAGATGCATGTGTGTGTGAATGTACACATGCAGAGACCACAGGTTGACATCAGGAATTTTTCTCTATGGCTCTCCACCTTCTAGGAATCTCTAGTTCACCTACCCAGTGATACTGGCTGGCCAGCATCCCCAGCGAGTGATCTGCCCGTGTCCACTTCCCTAACACTGTTTCTGGCTTTGTATAAACTCAAGTCCTCAGGCTTATGTGACAATCACTTTAATGACTGAGTCATCTCCCTAGTCCCATACCCCGTGTGATTAAGGTCAAAGTTTCCCATCTGTCTGCTCCCCAGTCTAATACCAGTTTGCATGTAGCAGGACCGGTGTGCCCTGTAACACATTTGGGGAGTTTCATACACTTTTCACTCTTAGTATTTCGTGGTTCTGGAAATCTAAGGGGAAGTTTCCATAGCCAGAAGGTGTCATCCCTGACCCCCCTGGACGCAGGTTGGCTGGAGAAGCAGCATCTTGGTATCCCTTTGACAAACAATAGCCATATGTCCATAGAAGCTGACCACACACAGTGCCCTCCAGCCTCCCAGCCTTTCTGACATAAAGCTGTGTGCCAGCAAGGGGCTGGCACATGTGCCGTGCACATGTGGGCATGGTTTGCCCCATCCTGCTACAGAGATGACTTACTAATTTAAAGCATGCCTTTGTGTCCCTCTGTTCTTCTACCATGAACCACCTTCCCTAGCTCTGATACTGCTGAACGTGTTGGAGGGAGATGCTAAGATTGGCCCAGAATGCTTTGCCTTTATTGCTATCCCTTGCATATGTCGAGTGAAGGATGTATCACACACAGGAACACACACACACACAATGTTTTATGGAAGAGGATTTTAGATGCTAGGTCATGGGGAGAAGAGAGGTTTTGGACAAAATAGGGGACTAAAGATAACATCTGTAGTGAGAGGTCGTAGAAGAGCCAACAGACCAAGGTAAGGTGTGAACAGTTGGGCCAGGTGGCACATACCTGTGATCCCAGCACTTGAGAGACTGAGGAGGGGGGATAGTACCTTTGAAAGTAACCTGGGGTGGGCTACAGAGAGAGAGCCTATTTCAAGAAACAGAGAAGGAAGAAAAGAAAGGAAGGAAGGAAGGAGGGAAGAGAGAAAAAGAAAGTTAATAAGCAAGTCGGAAGGCAGACAGGCAGCTAATTAAGTGAGCTAATTAATGGAGTTGCGGTGAATGACAAGGGTGGCCTTGTATGCTGTCACCAGCCCTCTCCTGTCCCTGACGATGTGCCGCTTGCCTAGGAAAATGTAGGTCAGTTTGTGTGCTGGTTTTTCCATGGTTCATATGGGTCTCATGTGTGTTCATGGAATATGCCATGTTTTGATGGCCTTCTTCTTGCGCACACACGTGTGCAAGTTCACGCATTTGGTCTGCGATTCTTTGATCCCCAAGCTTCCATTTGAGCCTGTAGGATGCACATGTTTTTCTGACCAACTCTTGCCAGACTTTTCCAATGGTCCAGATGGTCATGAGTTGCCTACATCACAAGACTTCCTCAATGATCACCACCGAGAACTCAAAGTCATCAGGATAATAATGTTACCCAGTAAAACTCACTCTTACCAAGTGACTAGAGAGAAAGACTTATCAAAAGGGTAGGTGGGTGGGGCTTGAACTGAGTCGAGAAGCAGAAGTTGTAAGGAAACATATCTGTCCCACTGCCCAGGAGGGAAACACACAGATGGGTGTCATGGTTGACATAAGAAACATTCTTGAGTGTTGAATGTCTGGTCCCAGCTGTGGCACTCTTTAGTGAGGTTGTAAAAAACAAGGCCATGGAGCTAGAGAACTGAGATCTCCTAGAGGCAGATCCTTGGACAATATATTATCCATGCTCCTCTTCAAGTGAAGACACCCCGTCACCTCTATGATGCTCTACCTAAGCTCATGGGGGTCAAGCAGCCACAGAGAAATGCCTCTGAAACTGTGAGCCCCTTCCTGCCTTAAGATTCTCCTGGGCAGAGCGACAAAGAGCTCACTGATGGGACAGCAGCCACCAGAGACCCGTATAGACAGTCAGAGATTGGCAGAAACCATGGGAGAGCAGAGCATCAGCCATGGGAGCCTCTGCTCCAGGCTGTACTGGAAGATGCAGGGTCCCAGGCATGCCCCAGATTTGCTGACCGCTGTCTCCTGCCTGAAATTTGGACTCATCCTGCAATCCCCCCCCCCCCATTTCCCCAAGGTGTTAGAAAAGCTGGCTCAGAATCACAGGATGAATGCTAAAGTCTCTCTGCGTCGGCCATGGAACTTGTAATTGAAGGCCCCTCCCTGCTGCCATGACGTTAGAGTCAAAGGCAAGAATGCACACTTGCTATACCCAGGAGTAGCTTGGGTCCCACCAGTGGACTTGGAGAAGACCTGCTCGGGTTTATCTTCTAGACTTGTAGGTAAAGAGCAGGGCATGAGTGTCCTGTACCTGTGTGTCTGTCAGCCAGTCTGTCTGTCTGTCTGTCTGTCTCCCCCTTTTTTTTCCCCTTATGACTTTCTGACAGAAGGGCAACCTGGTGTTTTAGAAGCTTCTCCTCTGCCTTGTATGTCCAGTGTCTGTTGGCAGTGAAGGCCTGGAAGTAAAGAACAGGAGTCAAGGTTGACTTTGACCCTGGGCTATTTAGACAACAAACTCAGAAGAGCAGCTTCCCATACCCCACACCCCAGCCCAGGAGACTCTGCAGCCCTGCCTTACACTCTGGCTGGCACCAAAGCCACAATTTCACAATGCCATTTTGCTTTCTCTCTGTCTAGCCCATTTCCTTTGTTCACGTCCCTTTCTTTGAAGGAACTGTTGGAACATGGTATTTCTTCTGGTTCTCTGTCCGGAATGCTCTAGAAGTGAGCACCCAGTTGTGCCAAAAACTTTAATGTGAGCATTTAGCACAAAGTGGAGAGTAGCATTGATCTGAAGACCTACTGTGAGCCACAGTCTTTCAACCATCTCCTTTCTCCAGCCCTCACGGTAGCCTTGTCCCACTGGCGTGGCAGCCTGTAGGATTGGTACATCGTACTTACTTTCTCTTCTTGGAGGGCTGCTAAATGGCAGAGATGGGATATAAGGACCCTTCATGGGGTGGGCAGCTTCAGCCTGGCAGCCTCAGGGAGAAGCCAGATGAATACAGGATGACTCCTAGGCTAGGTTGAAAAGCACCTTACCTTGGACCCCACCCTTGGCCAGGGTCCATGCTCAAACCCCTAACTCCCCGGTGTCTGAAAGTCGGATTACGGTGACCACAAACTGACTCATCGGTTCTGGCATTGATAGAGGTCCCCCCCCCCCCAGAGAGCAGAACAATGGGAGTATTTGGGGGGTGCACACTGGGTGTTGGATCTCATACCACAATGTCACTTGGTTTTGACACAATATCTTCTTGTCATGAATTGGGAAACAGGTTTGCTACAGACTGGACAGAGAGGAACTTGTGAATGCGGATTTGGCAGGGAGCTGGGGAATCAGAGCGTTGGGGACCGGGTAACCACAGTGTGCCTTTGAGTGGCTCCAGCTACCACTGTTCTGTCTGAGCTGTTTCTGCCTCCTCTGTGACATTCTCAAGATCCCAGGGATGCCCTTGGGGTATCTCCCACCCCTTAGAGCTGGGTTGTATAGTGTCTTCTCAGAAAAAAAAAAAAAAAGAACCTCTTTCTTGGAAGCAGGGTGGAACGGGATGGTACTGGTCCTGTCTATGAAGGTCTCCCTTCTCAAAAGCTCTGCAAAAGTCATCAGTGGGTGCCATGGAGCCATGTTGGTAGAAAGGCTAGGAATATGGACTCTGGAGCCAGCTAGATGGCTCAGCAGGTAAAGGTGTTTGTGGCTCTGGAGCCAGCTAGATGGCTCAGCAGGTAAAGGTGTTTGTGGCCAAGCATGACCACCTGTGTAGGTCCCTGGAACCCACATGATGGAAGAAGAGAACTGACTCCCACAGTTGACCTTTGACCCCTGAACATGTGCCATGATACAGAGTTTACCCCCACCCCAAACACACACACACACAGACACACACACACACACACACACACACACATGAAAAACAAACCAACAAACAAAACCCTGAAATTAAAGTGATTTGGGAACCAAGATAGAACTTTTTTTTTTTATTTATTTATTTTAGTTATATGAGCATACTGTCACTGTCTGCACACACACCAGAAGAGGGCATCGGATCCCATGACAGATGGTTGTGAGCCACCATGTGGTTGCTGGGTATTGAACTCAGGACCTCTGGAAGAGCAGTCAGTGCTCTTAACCACTGAGCCACCTCTCCAGCCCCCAGACAGAGTTTTTTAGAGCTATTTTTATTTTCTGCCCTTCACGTTTTTCTCCATTTCCTGTTCTGCAGATGATGTTGGATAAAACCTGCTTGAACCTGCTGAGTCCCATGCTGTTGTTTTGATGACCAGACGCCACTCACTGGTGTGTCTCGTGAGCTTTTTGGAGTCTGACTTTTGCTGGGGAGGAAATTCTTTATTAGGCTCACACTTCTACATCACTGTTCATTATTAAAGGAAGTCAGGGCAGGAACTCAAGCAGAACAGGAGCCTGGAGGTGGGAGCTGATGCAGAGGCTATGGAAGGGTGCTGCTTACTGACTTGCTCATTATGACTTGCTCAGTCTGCTTTCTTATAGAATCCAGGTCAACCAGCCCAGGGCTAGCCACACCCACAACGGGCTGGCCCCACCCACAATGGGCAGGGCCCTACACCAGCAATAAATACTAATTGAGAAAATGCCCTACAGGCTTGCCTACAGCCGGTCTTATGGAGACACTTGTTCAGTTTGGGTACCTCCTATCACATGACTATACCTGTGTCATAACTAGCCAGAACAATTGACCCCTTGTCAGCTTGACACACAAACACATCACTGTTAAGCCACAATTTTGATTTCCTTGCTCGTCTCCAAGGGCACACATTACTGTAGATATCACAATATAAAACATTTTTTAAAATTTAAAAGTCCCTCAGTCTTCACAAATCCAAATGCTTTAAAAATTCAGTCTCTTTTAAAATAAAATAAAAAATCTCTTTTAAAAGTTAAAAACCTCTCAACTGTGGACCTATATAAAATAAAAATTATATATATATATAATATATATAATATATACAAATATATGTAATATATAATAACATTATATATGAATGTATATATATGAATATATATTATATTCATATTCATTGAATATATATATATATATATATATATGAATATATCTACTTCAAAAGGCACAGTCACATTTAGATCAGAGCAAACCGTAAGACCAGTAGAGACCACTCAGTGTGTAAGGTCTGGGGTCCACTCATGATCTTCTGAACTCCCTTAAAAGGTTTCAATCACTTATCTGGACCCACCCTTTGCAGTACACACAGTTTGTCTTCTAGGTTCAGGCTGGCTCCCCTCCACTGCTGCTGCTGCTGGTGGTGGTCATCCCATGGTACTGGCATCTCCAAAATCTTGGGGTCCCTTGCTGCAACTGGACTGAGCCTTCACCAATATCCTCTCCAGGGATCTCTTCAGGGACTCCAGCCCTGCCACACAGTGCCAAGCCTCAGCTGCTCTCCATGACCCTTCCATGCCTCCAAAACCAGTCAGATCAGTGTGATCCTTACACATAAGGTTCAGCTGTCAACATGAGGTACAACCTTGGCCACCTCTGAAACACAATTTCTGTGTGCTGACTGAGAAAACACTTCCCAGGAGATTTTTACCTCAATGATGCTGGTCCTTCCTTCCTTCCTTCCTTCCTTTCTTTCTTTCTTTCTAAATTTTTATTTTTATGTATGTGAGTACACTGTAGCAGTCTTCAGACACCCCAGAAGAGGGCATCGGATTCCATTACAGATGGTTGTGAGCCACCGTATGGTTGCTGGGAACTGAACTCAGGACCTCTGGAAGAGCAGTCAATGCTCTTAACCACTGAGCCATCTCTCCAGCCGCAGCTGGTCTTTTCTTAATCACAGCTGATTCTTCAACCCCAGCTGACCAGCATTCCATTGTCCTAGAAAAGCAAAGGTTTTACTTTAGTAGATCTGATCTCTTGTTAATCTCTGCTGATTCTTCATCCCCAGCTGACCAGACACTACAGATTCTTAACTCAATATATCCAACGACCCTGATAGAGTCCTTAAATGACTCCCAAACTTCCCTCTGGAACGTCGTCACAAAACAGGCCTTTATTCTCTGCATTTCCCTGAACATTTTTTTTCTTTTTGGTTTTCCGAGACAGGGTTTCTCTGTGTAGCCCTGGCTGTCCTGGAACTCACTCTGTAGACCAGGCTGGCCTCGAACTCAGAAACCCGCCTGCCTCTGCCTCCCGAGTGCTGGGATTAAAGGTGTGCGCCACCACTGGCCGGCTTCTCTGAACATTCTTATCTTCTAAGCTCACCAAATGTTGAACACTCAATGGCTTTTCTGGCCCAAAGTTCCAAAGTCCTTCCACAGTCTTCCCAAAACAACATGGTCAGGTCTGTTACAGTAATATGCCACTATCCTGGTACCAATTTCTATCTTGGTGAGGGTCATTGTTGTTGTGACAAAACACCATGACCAGAAGCTCCTGTGATTGAAGACTGATTCCATTCTTTGAGACTGTGGAGGGTCTCACTCTCTCCCTGGGAGCTTGGCTGGAGGTGACCTCAGTGTCCTGTACATGGGGACCTTTCCACTGTCTTCATCTCTCACCACCTAATGTGTGTGCACATGTGCACCACAAGCCCAGAAGCACTGAAGAGGGAGATTATGGATTGAAACATCCAAACCCGGACACAAAAATAAGCCCTCCATCCTTGGAGCCATTCCTGTCAGAGAATCGACAAGGAAAATGGTCGTCATCCTAATGAAGTCCTCTAACTTGTGCTGGGCATTCTTTGCATCATCTTTCCAGCCCTGGAAGCTTTCTCTTGCCTCCCATAAACACACTGAGGTGAGTATACGGAGACAGAGACTCCTGGCCAGCCGAAGTCACAGCCTATGGTTTTCCAATGATACCCTGTTCTATTAGAAGCCCTTGGCTTAAGGGTAGCAAATATTAAGAAGCCACAGACACAGGGATGTGGAGAACGACTGAGGTTATCTTAGAAGTCTAGTAAAATGGCTTAAACGTCACCCTTGTTTGCCTTCAGACTCCATTAGGGCATTTGCTTATGAAGGCATCTCTATGGGACACACCGGTTGTTTCTATCGCACACTGTCCGTTGCACCGGAGAGAAATAGTATACCACAAATAGTGTAAACATCCACGAGATATGTTTTCCTGAGTGACTCGGAACAACTTTAGGGTCACCCAGGTTCTGTGGGTTCCTCTCTACTGCTCCTGCACCGAATAACAGAGTAAAAGCATGAGTTTGACCATAAATAGTAATTAATCGCCACCTACAAGTCCCTGGGGCTGTAATTCACCCAATCGACCCCCTGACATGGTGATCGGAACTTACCTAAATACCTAGCTCATATCCCCTGAGTAACTAAGTACCCAGGTCCTTGCGAGACGCTTCTAACTGAAATAGAATTTCCCTTAAGGAATTAGGTGGGAAGAGCCCAGATGTTAAACCCTCAATGATCCAGGAACTAGTGCTCCCATCACACCTTTCCCTAAGTCTCTATTTGTGTGTTAAAATAAAACAGCCTTGAAATAGCTATTAACTGGTACAAGAGGCCCTAGCCCAATACCGCGGGACAATTTCTCCCCGGTACCTCAGGGGGAAATAAGTTCTTATTATTTTTCTATCTACCTCATAAAACGGGGAAGTGATTTAATACTCAGAGTGGAAGGCAATTGTTTCCAATTGGTTCTCTCTCCCGATATTTCAAACGCCACTTTCCTCCTTTGCATGGTTCCAATATCCTCTGACACTTTGAAAGGATTCTGGGGAACGTCACCGCATGTAGCTTGGGCCCTGGCCTCTCTGTGTCCCTCGGCAGAGTTTCCCATGTGTGGGACCCGAGAGAGTTGTCCAGCTGCCACCTGCAACCGTGTCTCAGACGCGAACTCTACCGGTTTTCTGACCCGTGGTGGTCCATCGAGGAAACGGGTCTCAGCTCAACTTGGGTTCACAGGACGTTGAAAATACTCAGCGTGTTTCTGCTCAGCCTGGTGCGCGAGCCCATTTCAAAGAAGGCTGGAGGATGAGGAGCGCATATGCAATGGCCAAGCAAGTGACTGGGAAATGCTGGTGCGTGGCTTTTGGGGGTAATGCTGGTGCGTGACTTTCCAAGCACTGGCTGTGAGCCCCTTTATGTATCATGGATTCCTTGTTCCTGCATTAACCTTAGTTGTGAGGAAACTTGTCCTTCCCCATTTTTCCCCCAGATAAGCAGATGGAGGCGAATAGGCGTGACTTGCCAATCTACCTCTAAACGGTGACTGAACGGAGTTCTGCCCTGAAGAGCGGAAACAAACTCAGCAAATAAATAGGGTGTCTTCATCAAACGCCTGCCTCAGGTAGGGCTTGCGGACTTATGCTGAAGAGGAGAAGAAAAGATTGTAAGAGCCGGAGGGGACAGAAGCCTCCCAGACCACTGCAGCACACACAAGGTTACAAGGTTCAAGCCAGACGGGGTCCCAACACTGGGAGGGGGAAGTGGACCCAGGCTCCCACCCCTAACCAAGAAGCTATCTGCAATGTCCTGGGGTTGATCAGCCACATGGGAGGGCAGCCCCATGTCCAGGAGTTTGCCAACACAAAACAAGATCAATGGTTTTGGGGTGTGTGTGTGTGTGTGTGTGTGTGTGTGTACACTTTCTGTTTTGGTTTGATACATTTTTTAAATTATTAGTATTTTGCTTGTTGGCTTTGATTTTCATTGTAGGGTTTGTTTTATTGGTGGTGGTGGCTTTTTAAGACTCGGAGAACATAAAGTTTGGTGGGTAGGGAGGAGTTGCGGGAAGGAAAAACGTGATCAGAACATATTGTACGAAAAAAATTAACTTTTAAAAATTAAGAATATATATATATATATATTTTTTCCTGGACAGTTCTCAGGAGTATGGCTAACATAAGAGCTAACAAAATGATTCCCAGACTTGGGATAGACCAGTGAAATCCCACCCACACACACTCAATTTCTTTTTCCATTGTGTTAGATTCATGAGCTGCTGGAAGCAAAAAGAGTGTTGTGGTAAATTAGGCTTGGGGATTTCTCAGAATTCTCAAGCCCTTTCATTTCATCTGAGAGACTGTTTCCTGAAAGCTGAGCATGGGCACGGGGTAAAGCCACTGGACCCTCTTCTCCTGCATGTCTCCCTGGGAGACGCGGGTTCTTCCAATGGCATTATGGGACATGATGCTTCAGAGGCTCACACTGTCCTTGAAGAGTCAGCAGATGTTCTGTCCTCTGTGGTCTTGTAGAATGAAGACACCTCGACCCCAGGACACCTCAGGACCCTACTTTACGCTCTGCTGGAGCAGGGTCTATAAGCAGGGTAGACTACAGAGGAATTTCTTCTGGTGTTGGATGAGCATCTTTGATTTATGTCCTTTAAAAAAAAATTCTTCTGGGCAGTGGCGGCGCACGCCTTTAATCCCAGCACTTGGGAGGCAGAGGCCGGTGGATTTCTAAGTTCGAGGCCAGACTGGTCTACACAGTGAGTTCCAGGACAGCCAGGGCTATACAGAGAAACCCTGTCTCAAAAAAAAAAAACCAAAAAAAAAAAAAAAAATTCTTTGAGACAAGGTCACACACAGCCCCAGTTGACCCTGAACACTGTATAGTCCAGGCTAGCCTTGAACTCTCAATGCAGCCCAGACTAGTTTTGAACTCTAATACTTTAGGGTGGCTTTAAACTAATGCTCCTCTTGTTTCCATCTCCCAAGAGCTGGGATTCCAGGCATATACCACTGTGCCTGGTTTATGAGGGGGAGAGAATTGGAACCTAGGGCTTCACACGTGCATTTCCAACAGAGTCACACACCCTAGTCCATGTTAGGACATCCGTGAGGGGGCAGCTGTCACTGTAGACTCTGGACCACCTTTTTTTTTTCTTCTTTCTAACAAAACCCTAATTTCTTTCAAGGAAGCAATGGGATGAATGCTACCAATAATTCACGTTAATGTCAGCACACCCCGTACCCCTTTTCTTGGCTAGTGATGAAACTGATCAAGCCATTACAATCCGACCAGGAAAAGAAAGGCAACATTCAGTTAAAGGCTTTCTGAAGAAATTTTCTGCCCTAATTCAAGAGTTGTCAGGAAGAGAGCTATTTCCCATGAGCCTTCTTCTCTCCCACTTGGCATTTTATCTTCTTAGGACTTGATGGTAACCGTGGCAGCAGCCACTTTGTGAAAGCAAATATCTACATTGTCCCTGATTTTACCATAAAGGCCACTCCAAAGACCCTGAATCGCCCTCTGGTGGGATTCTTATCAAATGAGAAAAGTAATCCCCCACCAATCCACCGGGATGCTTCTTCCTTGGATGCCTAAACATTTCTACGTTGCAGGAGAACACATTACCTGTGAATCTCAGTGACTAAACCCAACCCGACTGAGACACTCCTGGGTGGCTTCTGCCTTTGCACATGCTTGATCCAGCCATGAAGAATACCCTTTGGTTGACCACCCTTGTCCCAACAGTAGTAGCCTGAAGCCCAAGTGTTCCACAAAGAGAATAATCTGGTTTCCATTGCAGTGGCCAGGCAGCTCGGGATCCATGTAAGCACCAGGAAGGGACCTACCCAGAAGGAACCTATCAGAGCACAGAGGCTGTTTCCAGGGGGTAGGCAGGATGGGGTGGAAAAGATGGCTTCAGATTCCTGGGCACGGTTTGATGATGGTCAGGACGGAGCTCAGACAAGAGATACAACAGGGTCTAAAGCTAGAGAGAACAGAAAGACGGTGACTCATGCCCACTTCCAGCAAACCGTAATTGTGTTTAGAAAAAGATAAAGGAGATATGTTCTAGCGGAAGTGTAGTCAGGCATGGGGGAAGGGAGTGCCTCAGAGGGCCCCTTCCCCCTGAGGGACCAGCCACAGCAAGGTATAGTATGGAGTTTATTCAGGGCATGGGGAAGGGAGTTAAGAAAGTAGTAGAGGCAGAGAAAGTCAGAAAGAGAGAGTAGACAAGTAAAGGAGTAGAGGTCTAGCATGAGCACATGGAGAGAGAAGGGGGAAGGGAATGGGGAGAGAGAGGGGAAGGGAAGCAGAGCAAGAGAGCCAGGAGCAGAGGGCAAGCAGCCCCTTTTGTAGTGGGTCAGGCCTACTTGGCTGTTGCCAGGTAACTGTGGGGCGGAGCATCAGGTAACTGTGGGGCGGAGCATACCTGGCTGTTGCCAGGTAACTATGGGGCGGAGCTTAGACAGAATGCTAACCATAATGTTCCCGGAGAGAAATGGGTGGTGCTTGGATGTGTTCATTTAACCATCCTCTCAGTAGCACGCAAACTAACAAGGCAGGATTCTCATCACTGCAAACTAACAAGGCAGGATTCTCATCACTGCTTCGCAGATGAAGCTGACAATTAGAGGCTCGTTATGCTACGGGCTTGGCGCAGATCTGCGGCTCACTTACTAGGGTTCAGGGTACAGACACTCACATTTTTCTCTACCCTTTTTCGTGGGCCTTCACAGGACTTCTAGAGTTTTCTCTTCATCTTGTTGGTTGAATCTGGAGGGATCTGGAGCACCCAAGTGAATTCCTTGCACAGGTGCTTAGCACCGCAGCAACAGGAACAAAAGATGCTGACAGCGCTGGGCTGTGATGAACACATGCTTAGCCTATGCCAAACATCACACTAATGGCTTCCTTTGAATGATCTGGTTCCGGTTTCCCTACAGAGCAAGGAAGTGGTTTGGAGAGATCAAGGGACTTCCCCAAGATCCCAGAACTTGTGAGCCAGGTGTTCAAGGCTGGACCCAGAGCATGAGGACTCCAGTAGGGTATTGCCTGAATTCAGCTGATTGCCTCCCCTCTGTCTCTATTTTCTCATGTGGCTGTCCCAAATTCTCCTGATGAGGCTCATGTCCACACACCCTTTCTTGATCCCTAAGCATGGATTCCAGGTAGTAGCGAGTTCATGTAGGCCTCTGATCCTCCTACCCCCCTTACTCTCCCCCTCCTCCTCTTCCCCTCCCCTCCCCCTCTGTTGTTTTGAGCTCAGCTCACCCAGTGAGATTTGAGCAGAGGAGGCAGAGGTTCCCTGGGGACAAGAGGAGGGGATGTTATTAACTCTGAGCTTTTTGAGGGAGCCCGTGTTAACTACTGTGAGCCTCAGGTCAAGTGCCGGAGACTGTTACATCTGGCTCAGCTCATTGCTTGTAATTTGCTGTGGGGAATTATTTCCTCCTCTCTCCCTCTGTGGAAAAGCTCTAGAAAGGAGGCTTAGCAGAAGTTTGAACTGTGATGGCTGAGCAGCAGGCATGGTTATGACAAACGAAGGCAGGGAGAATGCAGATCCACGAGATTCCAGACATCGATGGTTCCCAACGTCTGCCTGTCCTGTCCTCCTCCCATCTGGTAGCAGAAGACAAGGATCGGAGTCTGCAGCCTCCCCCCCAACCCCCAGAAGGCAAGGATTGGGGTCTGCAGCCTCCCCCCTCCCCCCAGTCTGTTTGCAGCCATGTTGAGGCAGAAACTCTCTCGGTTACAAATTCGGAATGGGGATCAGGAAAAAAAGAATCAGCTTCCAAAATTAAAGTTAAAAGAGGCTAGGTGTGGTTCCATGGGCCTGTAGTTCTGGGCCCCAAAGTTTGAGGCAGGGTTGATAACCAGGGAAAGGCCTACCTGGACTCCAGAGACAGCTCAAGGCCAGCCTGAACAACTTAGTGAGACCCTTCCTCAAAACTTTAAAAGTCTGGACCATCAAGATGGCTCAACAGATAAAGGTGATAATGGCCAAGGCTGATGACTTAAATTTAATCTCCAGGACCAATAATGTAAAGGGAGAAAACAGACACCTGCTAATGATCCTCTGACCTCCACATGTACGCACACATACACAAATACATGCACATGCATGCACACTACACACACACACAGAATACACAACTACATACACATATAATAGATAGATAGATAGATAGATAGATAAAGTACGTAAAATAAAAATAAGTAAATAAATGTTAATAACAGGACTCGGATATCATTCAGTGCTAGAGTGCTTGCCTAGATCTTCAAAGACCTGGTGTTTAATCCACTCTGAAGCTACAACAACCCAAAATTGAAAAAGCTGCTACTAGTTAGAAGTAAGGAAGATAGATGCTATGTGAATGGAGAGATAGCTCAGCAGTTAAGAGCGACGGTCCTCCTCCAGGGAATGTGGGTTTGATTCCCAGCACCCACACGACAGCTCATAACCACCTGTAAGTCCTGTTCCAGAGGATCCAGCGCCCTCTCCGGCCTCTGCAGGCAATGCACCCATGTGCCATACCTACACACAGGCACACACTTAAATAAAATGTGTTCTCTCCTGTGCTGTCTTTGACGTACACACAGGTATTCTTTTTCTGCAAAGGCCATCAGCATCTTCTCTGTGTCTGCTCTTGACCACAGTAGGGCATTGCTGCTATGATAGCTCAAAGTAGCCCTAAAGAGTGAGTCTGGCTGGGATCCAAGAACACTTGATTCATCTTTTCAAACACTGAAACTTTAATGTTCTATACTTTCCTTGAGTCCTGAAACACCATTATGATCTTTTCCCCTATAATCACAAATATGGAAAAATCACCATTAGTTACAATCTACTAAATATGAGACTGGGAGCTACATCGAACACACGTCTGTGATCCCTGCCTGTGACACTTCTGTACAGAGGAAGTTTTCCATGGCAACAAACCCAGAAATCACTCACTTTAACAGTCCCCCAGTGTTCCAGAATATATATGTATGTCTCTCTTTCATCTGTAGTATAGATCATTTATAATTCCATCCAGTTCCAGAGAATTCAACGTTCTCTACGCACGTTTCACATAGATAAAATAAAATGACAATATGCTTTTTCTTTTCAACCGACCCAGAGAAGTGGAAAAGAGCTGTTCCAGCCAGTGATTTTTAGGTAACATTAGAATATATGTGGATGAAAATCTGTAGGATTCAGGCAGGCCTTCTCCAATAAATCATCTTAAAGCATGATTTTGGGGAACACCAAAAGTCAGCTATGGAAATGAGGGTAGCATGGACTGAATGTTATATTCCTAATGAGTGCCTGCCTATCGGGAGGTCTGTCCCCACAACCCCCGCCCACCTATCTTCCACCCAATCCGGTGTGTATAAACCAAATTGCTAGCAGTTGCTGTTAAGGGAAACTGGGGCTCATCAACATCAACAAATTTGTCCGTGTGCTCTCAATAAACTAGTCAGTGCAGTAGATTTGAAATCGGGACATGTTGTTCACTACAGATGTTGGTAAACATTCTGAGAAGAGAAGTTTACAAGGAGGATCCCAAAGGAAAATGACAACATTTAGGGACGTGATTCCTTGCCACACCTGCACGAGGGACCCTCAGAATCCACAGAAAGCAGCTGGGTGTGGTGGCTCACACTTGTGATCTCAGTGCTGAGGGCGTGGGGATGGGTAAATTTCTGGCCAGTTAGCCTAGATTCCTGGTTAGGTGTTTTTTTGTGAACTTGACACAAGCTGGAGCTGTGTGGGAAGAGGAATCTCAATTGAGAAAATGCCTCTACCATGCTGGCATAGATAGGTCTGTTCAGAATTGATGTGGGAG
>JADRCH010000204.1:1565817-1594077 GCA_019843965.1 Rhynchomys soricoides | reverse complement strand
AAGCAGCACCTCTCCATGGCCTTTGTATCTGTTCCTGCCTCCAACTGCCTGCCTTGAGTTCCTGCCCTGACTTCAGTGATGGGCTTGTTTTGGCTATTGATCTAAACGTAAGAATGGGACGTAGACTAGTATACAGGTCAAGTGAGAGACCTTGCTTTAAAAACAAGGCAGACAGGTCCTAGAGAATGACATCTGAGGTTGACCTTTGGCCTCCACACACATGCACATGCCAACACAAATATACCTGCAGAGACTCGGGATAGAACAATGATGGCGGATACACAGGTGCATGTGGGCAAGAGCATGCATACACATGCACATGAACACAAACACATACACATGCGCAGACACACACACGCACACGCATACAAACACACACATGCAAACAAATGCATAAAGACAAGCACACGGATATACAGGCACACGCACAGGAGGGAGGGAGAGAGAGAGAGAGAGAGAGACTCTATGCCCTGAGCTCTTACACACACACACACACACACACACACACATGCATACACACATGCATATACACACATACACACAGGCATACACACATATGCACATGCACAGGAGGGAGGGAACGAGGGAGAGAGGGAGAGAGAGAGACTCTATGTGCTGAGCTCTTACACACACACACACACATATGCACACACACAGGCATACACACACACATGCACATGCACAGGAGGGAGGGGAGGAGAGAAGGAGGGAGAGAGAGAGAGAGACTCTATGCCCTGAGCTCTTACACACACACACACACACATACTTGCACACACACATACACACAGGCATACACACACAAGCACATGCATAGGAGGGAGAAAAGAAGGGAGGGAGGGAGAGAAAGAGAGAGAGAGAGAGAGAGAGAGAGAGAGAGAGAGACACTCTGTGCCCTGAGCTCTTACACACACACATACACACACACATACATACTTGCACACACACATGCATACACACACATACATACAGGCACACACACACACACATGCACATGCATATGCACAGGAGGGAGGGAGGGAGAGAGAGAGAGAGGGAGAAAGAGACAAAGGGGAGAGAGAGAGAGAGAGGGGGAGAGAGAGAGAGAGAGAGAGAGAGAGAGAGAGAGAGAGAGAGAGACTCTGCCCTGAGTTCTCTCTCCAAGCTGGCCCCTCTGTTGGGATTTAGCTCCGTTCACCCTCGTGTCTTGTTCACATGAACATCAATTTCCTCCTTCCCCAGAAACAAATCGGGGTGTCTCCTGAACCGGTGTATACTCTTACCTCTTGCCTTCCCACTTAACATTTTCCATATGTGTCAGCCTAGCGGGACCTCGACCCCCTTGTTTCCCGAGATATCTGATGCCTGGGGAATGTTCCTTAGTGCTTAACCCTCAGAGGTAGGAAAAGTCCCTTGCCTGTCCTGCCGCACTTTCATAAGCGGGGGTGTTCTTGGGAATCTCATTTCCTTTGTGTGTGTGCGTGCGCCCAGATACTTTTTATTATTGTTGTTATTAGCGCCTGTATGGAGCCAACAGCCCATTCACAGACCCCTGGAATGGCTCTGTCTCCACCACTAGGTGTGAGAGAGTTCCACAGAGGCCTTGTGATCCTCTCAAGCCAGAGAAGCCAAAGGTGAGGAGTCCTACACCTGGAAAGTTGTTTTGGGCTGAAATAACATTTGAGATGGTCAATACCAGTGGAGTGGGAAACTGAGGCCCAGGGAGGTTTGGTTGCTGCCCGAAGTTTGCAAAGCTTATTAGAGGCATGTAGCCAAGTGCGCTAGACTGACCTAATTGCAGACCCTCCCCCAACCCGGTAAGGAAATGAAGACTTGTTCTCAAATGTTTAGCCGGTGTTGGTGGCTATATCCTTGACCTTAAGAACTTGGCTTCCTGCTTCCAGTGACAAAAAGACTGCAGTGGTGATGGGGAGCATGAACCTGTCAGGCCTCACCCACCCACCCACCTCCATCTACCTGTTTATCTTCTCTCAATCATCTGTCCATCCATCATCTGTCATCTGCCAATCTACTATCATCTGTCTGTCTGTCATGTATCAATCTATTGTGTATCAGTTATCTATTAGTTACATCTGCTTATCATCCACCATTTATATAGCTATTATTTATCATCCATCATCAACCTTGCTATCATCTATCTACCATCTATCTGTCTGTCTAACATCATCTATCTATCATCTATCTTCTATTTATCTATTAATCTATTATCTATGTATCTATGTGTCTATCTAATATCTATGTATCTATCATCTATCTATTCTCTCTCTCTCTAATGTCTTTTTGTCCACATACCTAGCAAGCTAACCAATGATCTTTTGTATTTACATGTGCATGCATGTATGTGTGTGTGTGTGTGTGTGTGTTTATTATCATTCTCTCCTGCACAGATCCAGCCATCACACCAGGTTCTGTTTCTGAGCTCTAAGTGCCCCTTGTTCTGCTGCCATGGGAGCTCTGGGTCTGGGGATTCTGTATCTACAGTTATGGTTTGCCAGAAACATTTTATAAGCCTTTGAGGAGCAAGAAAGGGAGGTGATATGCAATGGGTTTCCTTCTTCCTGCCCAGGTGAGGGTTTCATGGACACTGCCCAGCAGCCTGACCCCAGAAAGCTTGTTGGTTCACAAAGTTGGACTTTGGTGGTATTGATGCTTTGATTTGTCTCAGGATCCATATATGGGGCAAATAGATATGTCTGTGTTTACTTTCTGTCTGTCTGTCTCTTTCTCTCTCTTTTTCTGTCTCTTTGTCTCTCTGTCTCTGTCTCTCTTTCTCTTTCTCTTTTTCTGTCTCTCTGTCTCTGTCTCTGTTTTCTCTCTCTCTCTCTTTCTCTGTGTGTGTGTGTGTCTGTGTGTCTGTGTGTATGATGCTTCTCCTCAGGAAAAGCCTGTCACACTTTTCCTGAAGAAGGACCAGAGTTCAATCCCTAGAATCTATGTTTAAAAAAACAAATCAGGGCTGAACAGATAAGAGTACGGGGCTTCTCTTGCAGAGGACTCACATTCAAATACCATAAAGTGGTTCACAGTCATCTGTAATTCCAGTTCCAGGAGACTGAACACCCCAGGCACCAGGGACATATATGGTACATATACACAGATGCAGGCAAAACACTCATACGTATAAAAATAAAAATAGACAAGTTAAATTTAAAAGCGCGATGTGGCAGTGTGGTATATAACTGCGCCCACATATACACACATGCATGTGCATGCACAAATACACACACACAAGAACATGCATACATCCAGACAGTTGCAAGTGCACATACAACACCGCTATGCCACAGCTTTTCTCCACTGATACAGTCCTTGAACAAAAGTGTTCACTTCTACACACCCTGACCCCTAGCAAGATGGCCCCCAGTGACCCATCCACCTTCTTCCGGCCATACCAGACTCTTTGGAGCAGTGAAGAGTCAGGTGCTAAGTAAGGCCTGCTGGCATGGCTGATACCCTCTGAGCTGTGTCTGGGGTGAGGAAGAAGTCAGGGGCAGCAGGAGTCTGCACCAGCTTTCTTTCTCAGAGCCTCTGCCCCTACCCAGCCAGGCCCTCACGGACAGGATGTGGCAACTGGAGAAGCAGCCTTGATTAATTAAATAGTTCACCCTGAATTTGCAAACCATCATCTCTTAGTGAGTCCTCGTCACGCCTGTGACGCTGGACTAATTAGCCTGGCTGGTCTCCTGCTGGTGTGCAGACATCCTACTCCTAGGCAGGCTATGGGAGAGGAGGGGATGGGCTGCTGTTGATGTCATTAAGTGTCTTGTCACCTTGAAAACACCAGTCAGCTCTTTGTGTGAGAAACCTACTATGTGCGAAGTCTGTCCCAAGAACAAGAATATTGCTGTAAGGAAGAGGAACCATTAACATAACCTCAGTTGAGATGCTAGACATTGATTGTGACAGAATCTCATTACTGGATCCTGCGAAGCTGGCAATCATCTTGCTCTCTGCAAGTGAGAAGCCCTGGAGCAAGGCAGCTTCAGGAAGGGGTGGATCCAGAACCCAGCTGCTGCCTTCCAGGCCATACCTCTCCCAAGCTGGCCCTGGTTGTTTCTTCAACATCATCTCTTCAAGGCCATTGTCTCCTGCTAGGACTCCCATTCTAAGAGGACTCTTAGGGATGTCACTGACTCTCGGGATACTCTCTGAAGCTAAGTCCTAGGGCAACAAATGGGGTTCAGTGTGTTCAGTGTGTTCCCTGCCCACATGGAAAAGGTTTTGGAAAAGGAACTCAGAGCTCTGTTTTTAAGCTGGATTCATAGATACTGGAAAGTGGGGTGTGTCTCAGGTTACCTCAGTATGACAGTTTATCCCAGGGTTAACAGGATGCATTTGGAATCTCCTGGGAGACACACCTTTGTATGTATCTGTGAGGGTGTTTCCAGAAAGGAACTGAGGTGGGAAGACCCACCCCTAATGCGTGTAGCCTCATCCCACAGGCTGGGGTCCTGGGCTGCAGAGAAAAGTGAAAATGATCTGGTCACAGGTATTCAGTTCTCTACTCTAGATACGATGTAACCAGCTGCCTCGTGTTTCTGTGGTCATGCCTTTCCCACCATGACCGGTGTCACGAAGTCTTCCAGTCAAAGTGAACTTTTCCTTCCTGAGGTTGCTATTAGCAACTATTTTGTTACAGCAATGAGAAAATTAATATATCATCCAAAATTATATTATGGCCATGTACTTTAATTTCAGGTTGGCTCTACTCCCAGACTGGCACCTTAACCATAGTTCCCCAAGACCTCCTCCTACCCATGATGCACTTCTGTTCCGACACCCTATCTTATCTGTAATTCTTGATCCTCTGCTTTGTAGAAAGTGTTCACTGTCCTGCAGCAGAGAGCACCATGGGGGAGGGATTACATCAGGAATCACTGCCTCTGCATGTGAAATATTGGTCGGTTCCCTCTGCAAGGCCATAACCTGACCAGAAAATCATAAGGGTGGTGTCTTAGTCAGGGTTTCTATTCCTGCACAAACATCATGACCAAGAAGCAAGTTGGGGAGGAAAGGGTTTATTCAGCTTACACCTACATGCTGCTGCTCATCACCAAAGGAAGTCAGGACTAGAACTCAAGCAGGGCAGGAAGCAGGAGCTGATGCAGAGGCCATGGAGGGATGTAACTTACTGGCTTGCTTGCTTCTCCTGGCTTGCTCAGCCTGCTTTCTTATAAAGCCCAGGACTACCAGCCCACAGATGGTACCACCCACAAGGGGCCCTCTCCCCTTGATCACTAATTGAGAAAATGCCTTACCGCTGGATCTCATAGAGGCATTTTCTCAACTGAAGCTCCTTTCTCTGTGATAACTCCAGCTTGTGTCAAGTTGACACAAAACCAGCCAGTACAGGTGGGAAGGTATATCCGGGCTCACAGTCTCAGAGTCATTACAGTCCATCGATGGCAGGAAAGGCAGAGTGGGCAAGCAGCTCCATCTACAGCTGCAGGAGTATGAGGCAACTGAAGCTCATACTCTGGTTGACAGGAAGACGGTATGTGGGTATAAATTTCAGAGGCTGTCCCTAGTGACTATTCTGCCAATCATGCACCGTTGGATTCCTAAACAGGACCACTAGCTAGGGAAAAAATTGCTCAGAAGGTGAGCCTGTTGTTCAGGCTCCAACCATATCAGTCAAATAGACAGTCGTTTAGTTTATATACTGTAGGAAGTTTTTGATTCATTTTATGATGGTAAAACATAAACGCACAGTGGCATTGGTAACCACAATGTTACTTCACACTCTTGCTAGTAAGGAGTCATCCTGTGATAAGCGCTCTGCTAAGGATGTCTACATTTTTTTTTCTCAAAATTTCCCATAATTTACCAACTACTATTATGCCCATCCTGTAAGTAAGGAAACATGCATAGAGAGATTAGTCACCTTGCCCAAGGTCACACAGCAGCAGAGGTGGGATTCCAACCCAGTTGGCATAACTCCAAAGCTCCTGTCACATTCACTAACACTAACCGAACTAACACTGTCAATGTTGCTTAAGACCAGGCTAAGTATAGAATGGAACATTTGTAACCTAAGAATCAATCCTCTGTGTGGAGATGCTAAGGTGAAGTACCAGGCGAGGCAGGCATATTCAGATTGACAGGTTCCTAGAATGAGAACTCGGGATCTTCCAGGATCTACATGCCACCCCCGTGTGAAATAGCCCACCTAATACAGAATTCTTCTTTGATAGAATCCCTGGCCTTGATGATAACTTCATTCCCAGCTGCGGACCTGGACAGTTGAAGGTCAAGTGGATGAGACTTTCTGTCACTGCGTCAAAACACCAGAGGAACAGCTTGAGGGAGAAAAGGTTTATTTTGTTCCTGGGCCATTTGCCTCCATCACCTGCCCGCGCTCCGTGAGTCTGTGGTGAGGCAGAGCATTGAGACAAGAAAGGGTATGGTTCGGTACCCTTGCTCACTTCGTGGCTGGCAGGAAACAGAGCGAAACAGACCGGAAAAGGCTGGATCAACACATCCTTCACGCCTGCGCCTCCAAGGACCCACCTCCTTCATTCAGCCCTGCTTCTTTTTCTCTGGTCTCACAGGCTCACTGATGCAAATTTTGAGCCTGCCCAGTGGTGAAACTTTTCCTTAGGTTAGAGCCCTCATAGGCAATTAAAACAGCGCGCGTTTGAGTGATCTTCTCTGCAGGCTGGAGTTCAAGGCAGCAGAGGATGGACTGATGAACTTGGACCCCTGAGCGCCAGGGATGTATGTTTTTTTTTTTCATCTTTCCCTAAGTTCAGGAGCTTCCCAGTCTTAACGGCATGTAGGCTACCCCGGGCCTTTCTTGTAGATTCTGTCTGGGAGAGCCCATTAAGTTTCTTTCATTTCTACTCTCTGACTTGTGTACTTGGCTTGGCCTCAGAACCCCAAATCTGCCCAGAACGAGGTCGCATGAATGGAGGAAGGAAGGAACACTCCGGGGTCTCCCAGCAGCCACAGGAACCTCTACCATGAGTCAAGCGGCCTAGCCTGGACTTCTCCCCTCAAGGTCAGCTAAACCTGGCTCAGAGATTTCCCTGTCAACAGCCCAATTGATCATTTTCTCAGGCCGCCTGAGTAACGGATTCCCAGTCTTGGATGGCTGCCGTGGAAGCCTGTCTCTTCTACCCAATGCCCCGGGGCCTGGTTAAACCTTTCTTTTCAGCCCTCAGAGTCGATGTCCAATCTCAGAAATGGCCCCATCTCGAGATCCATCCCGGTCAGCGGGCAATATTGAAATCCCTGGTGTCACCCTGCAGTCTCGTTGTCTCTCTTCAGGGTCGATGGTTAAAAATTCATGGTTCTCTTCAAAGGAGAAAAATTGCTTAAACTGCTTCCCCACTTGCAAGCGTCCCCCTTTTTGATTCAAAATCAAACGGTTGTCTAGACAGGCCAAGGCTTTTTGCTGACATATCTTGCCAGCTCTGAAACCTTAAGGTTCACCAAGATCACCCCTCCTGCCCCCCTGCGTCTTCCCAGCCATGGCTATGGTCTACACTACAGGATTTCCTGACCCAGGCTCAGAGCCCAGCTCACTGGCAGGATGCCTTGGGCTCTACCACACCAGCCCAGCTTGCTTCAAAAGCCTGATAAAGGACCCCCATCTCCCAAACGCGGCTCTTGTTTCTCCATCTCCTCCTTTCTCCTTCTTGACTTCTCTTCTGTTCCAAGTTCTTATGTGTCCCTTGAAGAGGAATTAGTGATCGGGTGAGGGCCAAGACAAAAATTAAGTCAACTCCCTGCAGAATAAGACAGAGGCATACAAGTAATCTCGGAGCTCAGAGGGATTTTCATGAGTTCAAGCCTGGGCTACATAGTGAATTTTAAGCTGGCCTGGACTAAAGGGTGAAACCTTGTCTTAAAAACAAACAAAAATTAAAAATGGCAGTATGTGTGTGTATACACACACACACACACATATACACACATATTGTATATATAAATAATATATAGTATGTATAAATGTATACTTAAATGTATGTATTCAGACACAATACATATGACCACCTATCAGATACATGATATACTTGTATATACACATGCTCATTCATACCAATATAATAGAGATGTCTATAATCACCCCTAAACTTTCCAAGTGAACAATATAATTCACTTTCCCTAGTCTCTGCGAGCCAATTATTTGACCAGCTTGTCTGTGTACCTATGACTCAGGCCTCCTATGAAAATGACAAAGCATGCTGGGTATGCTGGGGCCACAGACCCGTCTGATATCCTGCCTGGGGCTGAGGCTTCTGTTTCCAAGATGGAGTCCTCTGTGGCTGTTGCTTGGTGCATGATGTTGGTAGGGTCCCTCTGTCTCCCACAAGTAGGACCTGTTTTGGCTCTGCTGAGAGCAAGCATTCTGAGAGAAAGGAAGCCGACGCTACAGTAAGAAGCTGAGAACTGAGCAGAGAACACACGGCCTTTATCCCAGAGGTGGGGGTCCCAGATTGAATAAGAAAGTGAGCTGAACACCAGCCTTCATCTCTCTCTACCTTACTGTGGGTACCTCACAGTCCTTCCGCCATGCCTTCCGCACAGTGATGGGTACAGCCTCAGATTGTAAGCCAGAACAGCCTCTTCCTCCATGATGTTCCCTTTGTCAGGTGTTCGGTCACAATGATGAAAGCATAACTAATTGTCCAGGTTAACTGAGACATGTCACAGAAAGATGGCATTAAAAAGCCCACGGGTTAGCAGATACATACCAAGTATCTGTGATGGGGGTGGGGGTAGGTTGTTATAGAAACTGCCATGTGCTCTGCAGTTCGCTAGGAGCCAGATGAAAACAAGGGACAATTGCCGAACACTTGTGCTTCCAATGTGTGTCCTCTCTGGAGTGTGGGGTAAGATGCCAGTTTCCCACAGGACTTGCTCAGACCCGGAGAGAGTGCACATCCAAGTGGGAACATATGCAGCCGGGCTCAGCTCTCCAGCCTTGCTGCGAGTGTCATGGAAGTCCATTTCTAAACACAGCCTCTCTCTGTGAGGGCAGAGCTCACTACTTCAATGGCAGATGAACAGGATAGATTTCTAGTTAAACTATATCTTGGCATTTTTGATAAGACCAAGTATGGAGGTTGGTAGTTCTTACAGATCACCAATCAAGTCTTCCTATCCATCCCCCTGCCTTCCTTCCCTGCCTAACCCTAACCCTAACCCTAACCCCTAACCCCTAACCCTAACCCTAACCCTAACCCTAACCCTAACCCTCCTTCTCTCCTCACTTCTTCCCTTTCACTCCTTCCAAGGCTATAACCCAGACTGACCTTAAACTAACTAACTGTCCGTCCATCCATCCGTCCATCCATCCATCCATCTCCATAAATGATCACGGATGGGTTTCTGATCCTCCGCCTGAGCTTCGCAGACGCATGGCCATACCTAGTTTATATGATGCTGAGATGGGAACCCTGGCTTCAGGCATGCTGGGTGAGCACTGAGTTCCTTCAGTCTCCAGAGGTATTTTTGTTACTGTGCACCCTGAGTAGTACAGGGACTCGGGACAAGTGGCCAGGATTGTCCCAGGACCAACGAACTGTGTGATTCTTCCTCACTTTCCCTTTCTCTGCTGTCTTGGAGGATTACTTCTCATGCCAGCATGCTATGGCTTCCAGCTTCCCCGTCAGTTCTCAGGACACATGTGGACCAGGAGAGAGCAAGTGGCCATTTTCTTCTCCCATTCTCTCTGGAGACACTCCTAGAAGAGACTCTTACGTCTCTTCCCAGACGTTCCATGCTCTCTTCCTGACGTGGTTGATCATTTCAAATTCTGAAAGTTCAGTCCGAACCCAGATGAGCCCCAGCTGGGAAGAGGGTGTCAGGGTAATCAAAATTGCAGTGACAGATGCCGGAATTCTCTGCAGATGCCTAGCTCATTGGTACCTCAGTGTAGCATGGATTAGAATTCCAGAAACTTCTACCAAGTGGGACTATGTTCATGATTGTGTTCAGCCTCCTGCACAGGACAAATGGAGGTTCTGCCCCCAGTACAGGACCAACTGCTGTACTGGCTTTGGATGTGGCTCTCCTTTCTGTTCTCCAGTCTTGGGGTGGCAGGACCTACTTACTGGCTTCCTTCACCATTGCTCATGTCACCTTGGGTTTTGTATCCCATGGGCAACTGAGTCCCTGTATAAGTCTCTAGTTTCAAACAGCTGGGGTGGTTTTGTTACCAGGATTGACTCCTGACCGATAAGGAAGGTAGACTCCATTCAGGATCATGGAAACCCATCAGTGAGTGAGCCTGACCTGGTATCCTCCCTTGATGTGGTTGTGACAGAGGATCAGACACACAAGGCTACTTGCTCCAGGAAGGATCAGTACAGTGTGAGCCATACCATGGTCTCCAGGGTCAGAAAATACCAGCTTGTATCAGGAGCTCTGAAGGATAAACAACAGACCCACTTGGTAGATGTTTCTGGAATACTAATCCATGCCACACTGAGGTACCAATGAGCTAGGCATCTGCAGAGAATCCAGGCATCTGTTACTGCAACTTTGATTACCCTGACACCGTCCTCCCAGCGGGGCTCATCTGGGTGTGGACCGAACTTTCAGAATTTGAAATGATCAACCAAGTCAGGAAAAGAGCATGGAACGTCTGGGAAAGGAGGCCTAAGGCCCAAATACTAGGAAAAGAGGCATTTTATGAGCAGAGGCGGAAACAGGTTCCAAAGGCTGATGTTAGAACTTGGGAGGTCAGAGGTCGGGAGGCTGATGAAGGCAGGATACCGTGCAGAAACAATGGAGGGCTCATCACAAAAGCAGATAACAGCAACCAGGCCTTAGGTAGGTGTCGGCTCCCACTGGGGCCTTGAGATCAGATAAATATAATCTACAAGGACCAAAGACAGAAGAGCAAAGCCTGGCAGCTGGCTTCCAGTCTGGGCACATTCCTTCTCTAAATGTTCCGTCTTTGTCCATTAGAGACCTTCAGTCTCCACAGGGTAAACAAACCAAGGTCTATAAAAGGCTTCATCTGGCTCCTACCCCGTTTGAGTCCAGCCCTCCCCCGGCCCAAAAAAAAAAAGGTGTTGTATAAATAAAAATTATGAATAAAAATTATAAATAAAAATTACTGTCATTCTGATGTGCTGGACAAATGTGTGATAAAGATCAGAGCGGGAGGCCGAGGCCCTTCTCGGCCACCGTGGCAGGGGGGCTAGACACAACTCTGCTCTTAACCGCTAAGACAAGCCATGTTGCAGAGCCACTGAGATGGGCGAAGAAATGAAGGAAATTCCCCATTTCCTGGCAGCAAGGGTGGACGAGCCTGGCCGTGGTTCTGACTTTGATGTGGAGATATGACTGGCAGTGATCTCCGAGGGACACAATGTAATAAACTGACATTGGCTTTTCCATGCAAAGCATAATCACTGGAGGAGCCTTGTGCTGGGAAATAAAGGTGTTCTGACTGGTAGGACCCAGGTAGGGAAGCTTGACCCTGTTCAGAAACCTAGCACATGGAAATCAAGACGGAGGGTGACTTTGAGCCCAAGTGGCATGTCTGGGCTATTCAGTTCTGAGATGTTTGGGAAAGGCATCCGTGAGTCTGGGCGTATACCTGTCTGTCAATATGGAGATAGGTATAAAAGTCCCAGCGTAAGGAAATGGTCAGAATGATGAAATTTATATACTACCCGACAGCAGCCAGATGGACAAAAAGCATTGTATTCCCAGAATGGAATTCTACACAGCCCTGAGAAGCAAACAGCTACAATGAATGCACAGTGACCAAGATTCATCCCATAGAGAGGGTGAAGCATGAAACTGGATGGATCTATTCAGTTAAAAGCTTAAAACTCGAAATCTCAATAGCTGCTGAACAGTCAGTGAGGGAACCCCTCTCTCTGGGCAAAGAGGGAAAATCATTCTGATTTTCCTAGAGAGCTCATGTCTCTTCGAGTTCAGTCTTTAACTGGTAAGGGAAGGGTTTAGGTTTGGTGCCTCGGCACATACCATTGCTCCATCCTTAGGGATACCTTCAGGACTGGTCATGTGACTCTAAGGCAGTCCAAGCACTGACTGCTACCCCTCATTCCCAGACTCACACACAATGGAATCAAGACTCCTGGAACTTAAATAGAGAATAAACAGGAGACAGATGAGCCTCTAGGAGCTGTGTAGACACCTTGAGAGGTGGTATATCAAAACCAACATGGCTGGGACACAGAGAGGAGTCAGTTTTAGCCAACCCCAGCTGATTTCCCCTTGTCTGCCTGTCCCATCATCCGCGCCAGCAGGACCACACTCCTGGTAGGTGTCTCTGTCAGGGTATGAGCTGCCATGATCCCTACCCTAACTGGTCTCCAGAAACCTTCCATTTTCTGGTACTAGTCCCAGCCACACATGTAAA
The DNA here is from genome assembly GCA_019843965.1 of Rhynchomys soricoides. Lineage (NCBI taxonomy): Eukaryota > Metazoa > Chordata > Mammalia > Rodentia > Muridae > Rhynchomys > Rhynchomys soricoides. The sequence continues at coordinate 1,581,731 of JADRCH010000204.1, read as the reverse complement.
CAGTACCACTGAGAACAGATTCTGGGTACTGGAACAACCCAGTGGATTTTAATCCCCACTGAGCCCTCTGTAGGGAGGGGAGGGAATAATGTGGGGTGGAGTGGGGCACTGAGGAGAAACAAGAGCCGTTACTATTTCTCCTGACTGGCGGGGATCTGAGGAGCCTCACTCGATGCCACAGGACCTACCTTAGTGCCTCTTGTACCCCCAACCCCTCTCCTGTCACTTTCTTTCCTAGATCTAGATCTCTTCTTGGGTGGAGTGGGTATATCCCTCTGCAGGGAAAGTCTTGATGTTTAAGGACGTCTGTGTCCGTTTCTGGCCTGAATGGAACTTCGGTCTTTTAGTGTTGATGATTTTGAGACCGAGTCTTACTCTGTAGCCCAGGCTGGCCTGGAACTCATCACTTAGCTCTGGCTAGCTTCAAATCCACAGCAATCCTTCTATCTCAGACTCCCTAGCGCTAGGCTCTTAGGTGGGCATCAGCACACCTGGCTTAAGTCTTGTATGTAATAATATCATCCTAGTTATTGATACCGAGTATTCGGTCCACACTAAGCCCTGTGTTGAGAGCATCACTTGAATCCTGTACAGTCCTCTTTGTTGCCTATGGGGACACTGGCCCAGGCTGGCAGCACACCTCGTCCAAGTGAGCTGCCCCCTGGAGGTGATCCAAGCTTAGCTTTTTCATAAGATCCTGCTTTCCAAATTGGCAGAGTCACATCTCCAAAAGTGTTTACTTTGTTCGGGCTCTGACTCCTGGGAGGAAGGCTTGTTTTCATTTGGCAGATGTAGAAACTGAGGTTGCCCGAGGCGCAGAGAGCCCGCCCAGAGCCATCGCTTCACCACAGTGCCCTGATGTCAGTCATGCGGATTGACACAGTTACAGGACTTAGGGGTCTTGACACAGTTACAGGACTTAGGGGTCACAATCTTTGTCGCCAAAAGCCAGGTGTGGCCGCCCATCCTCAATAAGGCAGAGGAAGCAATCAAATTAATAGCAAAAAGCAAAATAAATGGAGATTTATCCAATGGGGCCATTTTGAGAGGAAGGACATGGGATCAGCGATGTCCCCCACAGCACCAAGTCCATCTTCTGGATCCTGACCTGAGGGGTACAGTTTAAATAGAAAGTGCAGAGCCTCAAGGTGTGGTACCCCCATCCACTACTCCCAGCTTCCCTAGTGCAAGGGCATCTGACAAGCTGTTCTTTTTCAGGAGACACGCCCCTCCTCTGGCAGCCCCCAGAGTCAGACCATTTCTTCTCCTATCAGGAAATTTTGGGAGGAATCTTATAATTTCTTGGGGGTGAATTTTTCTTTTAATTATCTGATGGCCGGAGGGGACACAGTGTCTCTTTAGAATCTATCCTGGGAAAGCCTGAAGGAGGTCTTCACCGGGCCGTGGATTTGAACTTTAGAGAACTTTAGCCAGGGGCTTGTACCCTGGCTGTGGACATTTTACTGACAAGGAATGGGAGTCTACTATGGAATGAAGCCCTTTTACCCAAGCTCCGGTCAGGGAGGAGGAGATGGGATGTGCACCCAAGGATGCTGGATGCTGCAGCTCAGTTTGTACAGCACCAGGCACTAGGGTGAGCCAGCCTTGCATACCCACCCCATTGTTCCCCGCTTGGCAGCCAGCTCTGATGCAGGTAAATAGAAATGATGCCGTCATTGTTTGTCCCTAGTCCTAATGACTTTAGGCTTTGTGTCTTAGGAGCCAGACCTCACCCCCGGGAAGCTGGCCCGTGGCCTGAGAGGCACCAGCCGCCTCTGAAACAATAGCTTTTGTTCTTCATAGTTTCCCTATCAAAGCCTCACAGCGGGGATGACCCTCCGAGGCGCTGGGAATAATTCCTGTCCCGGAGCGGGGAGGGGGAGCCAGGAAGGAGAGGCCAGGTGCAACTTTGACCCAGTTAAGGTTAGCTGGGTTTACAGACCTGCTTGTTAAGAAGGGGCCTGTGAGTAAAGGGTCCGGTAACTCATCTCATTCTGTGTTTTCTCTCATTACTTTCAGGGAACTGAAAGTCTTGGGACGACATGGATGAGCTGAGAGGTACCTATAGCAATGTCAATGAATAATAATAATAATAATAATAATAATAATAATAATTTTCTATTAGCTCTCTGATGGCTTCTCTTCTAAGTGTTGTACACACTGCTGTTTTCCAAGGAACTTTTAAAAAAAGATTTATTTATTATATGCAAATACACTGTTGATGTCTTCAGACACCCCAGAAGAGAGCAGCAGGTCTCATTAAGGATGGGTGTGAGCCACCATGTGGTTGCTGGTATTTGAACTCAGGACCTCTAGGAAGAGCAGTCAGTGCTCTTAACCGCTGAGCCATCTCTCCAGCCCCCACACTGCTGTTTTGATCCCTGGTTTTTCAGTGAGGAGAAAAAGGGTCAAGGAAGACCAAGTCACAAAGTGGGGTTTTGAAGCCAGGTTGTAAGACTCTGTGCAACCTTTGCTCTTCCACTGGCTCAGGAGAATCCTGGGAGCAAGGCACAACATGAGCAGAAGACAGAGTGGGTGAGTGTGAGGCAATCACACCTGAACTCTGATGCTTAGCCTGGCCATGTGACCTTGGGAGGCTCTTGCCGACCCTATCAGCCTCATTTTGCTCCTCTGTGAAATGGGATGAAATTTGAAATGGGTGTAGTTGGCTCCCTGCAGGAAATAAAAAGTACCCCTCTCCTGAACGGTCCAAACACTGAGGATTTAAATCATACAGTGGAGGGTGGAAGGAAGTGTGGGCCCCTCCAGCACCCAGAATCTATCAGGGGTCAGCAGTTTATACACAGACTTCAAAGATGAGATTTCTGAACCTCAGGGCAGGGAGAGGCTTAGACTTTTCAGGGGTTTGGAGCAATGCCTCTGCCACTTGGTGAGGTATCCTGCCTGAGGAAGTCACTCTTGCTATGGGAAAGCCTTTACTAGAGCCAGGCATCAAAGAGACACACTGTTTTCAGGGGAAAGCCTCACAGACAGAGCGCAGTACAGACAGAGAGTGACCAGGGCCTTCCAGAGTCCTTATGAATGTGTGTGGCCAGTGGGCCACTCTGGTCCACTGGAGGTACATGCAAACCATTTCTGTGTTGAAGACCTACTCAGTGCCAGGGACAAGAGAGGACCCTGTCACATTGGTAGGTATACAATGGTAATATTTCTTCACTGGAATTAAAAGAATGTTCTGATGAGGGAGGCAGGCTCTAGAAGCTTCAGCTGTCTTCTGACCCCCTGGGAGTCCTTAACCTTTCCACACCCAGTTTCCTTATCTGAGGTGACCACAGTGTCCCCACACTCTGTAAGGGTTTCATGAGTTAAATACAGGGAGTCCTTGGAAAGCTCCCAGACCCTTCCGCAGCCTGTTCAGCAAGCTCGAGCTGCCGCCATTGAAATGATTGCCTCCGAGATGGGCTCTCAGATGGATGAGCTAAGCAGGGAGGGTGATGTGCAGCTATCTCAGGAGCAGCTATTGATTGGGAAGCAGAGACAGGAAACCTGTTCCTATCAAGTGGATTGAGAAGACCTCTCTCTAGCTCTGAGGATTGTGCTACTAATGACTGGATGCTGAGGCAGAAGCAGTACAGGAAGAGAGTGACCAGGGGACAAGAGAGACACCAGGCTGGGGCACACAGGTAGAGGCTGAGGTTAAAGGAAGCCTGAGTGGCATGGGCCTTGGAGGCCTGGGTGAGAAACTAGAGTTCCTCACAAAAAATCCCCAAGAGAGACATGGCTGTGAAGAATTTTTTTTTTTTTAAATGCGAGTTTCTGAAAAAGTACGAGGCAAGAAGGACTTAAGTATTAAATATGGAGGGGTTTCGCTGGGGACAGGTGTCCAAGCAATGGGGAATTCGAGAGGAACCTGGAGGAGGCCACAGAGCAGTGGCGCTGGCTTGTTGGTCTCCTTAGGAAAAGAGAGGGGCCTCCAGCTGTTGTGAAAGGCAAGGAACCCTCAGCTGAGCCATAAGGAGGTCCTTTGGCGTGTTTTCCAGAAAATTCCCTGCCTGGGTACCCTGCTTTCTCGGGTTAGGCTCCTGTAACACTTGGCAGGACTTCTTTGAGCATGGCTTTCTTCAGCCACTGCACCAAAATACCACCTACAGGATATCAATCAGCCCTGGCCTTGACAGACAGGCAATAGCATCTTCATCTCAGGGATTCAAAGCTGAGGCTCAGAGGACTCGGAGCCTTGTTCCCTGCCCAAGGCTATGCAACCAGGAAACGTCAGAGCTGGGATTCGAACCTGTGCACATAGCTCTCACAACCCACACTCTATATGACTACAGACCTGGCCACAGGTACAACAATATGGGGAGCCCAATACCTCTCCTCTTGTGCCTCTGGGCTTCCTGGAGACCTCCCTATCTGTAGGTGGGAATGCAAGGTGCACCCTTATTGTCTTGCATTTTTCATCCATGGTTTGAGGAGACTGGCCAGGAAAGTGGGCAAGAGGCCATGGAAGGTTCTAGTTGCAGAACCCCACCCAGGGGCTGCGTGGGCAACCCCAGATGGAACTCATGGGAGGTCACACAGAGATAAGAGCCTGCTGGTGAGTCAGGAGCTGCCTGGCTCCATCTCTGTCCCTGCAGGGCCACTCTACTGACACCCTGCAAATCCCCTGCCTCCCAGGAGGAAGTCAGGCCTGTAGCCTTACTTCCTGTTATTATACCGGGTTTTTTTACAGCCTGGAATTGATTTAAGTGTTACACTCTTGCTAAGAATACGCCCTGACAGTTGAAAGGAACCCTTATGATTGTCTTAATTTGTGAAGAATTAGTTGTCGCTAGGGTTTTTTTCCCCCCCTTACCCTTTCTTCTCCGCAGGGTCAGGCAGGAGCCCGGTCATTGTTGTTAATTTTAGATCTGAAACTATATTGGGCCTGGTCTGGTGTCACCAAGCTTTCACTACCTAAAACAGGAAGGAAGGCTCCAGCTGGGGACTTTCAGAGAGCCAAGGAACTTTCTGAAGGCCTCGGGGCAGTGAGGCTGAGTAGAAAGCACTAGATTCTGGCAGGGAGGGGGCTGTTTGTCTTAAATTTAAAAAGGAAAAGATAAAACCCCCTCTCTCCATGTCTTCTAATGTACCTGTGCCGGGATCTGCAGCCATGGTAGGACATGGGAAGTGAGAACTGCATACCTGAGCTCAAATCCAAGCTCAGCCATTTCCTAGGGTTGTGGCTTTGAGCAGGCTATGAGATTCAGCCTCCTTGGGGCCTCAGTTTCCCATCTGTGACATGAAGACAGTATTGCCTGTCTCTCATGGCTAAGAGTGGACAGGGGTTCTGTAAATGACATTTGGTACAGTGCTTGATTTGATGTGGATGTGTCTGAAGACAAACTGGCAACTTTGAAATCTGAACTGCCCCCAAATCCAGAACTTTCTGAGGGCTGACCTGATGCCACAGACAGAATAATATTCCAGACCACGAGACAGACCCAAGCAGGTTGATTCAAAATATTACATAAAATTACCTCCAGTCTATGTACGATTCATGTTTAGTCTTGACTCCTGTCCCCAGGATAATTCATGGCATGGGCACAAATATTTCCAAATCTGAAATTGGGATACTTCTAGCCCCAAGCATTTTGTCTACAGGGTATAAAACCCTGAACTAGCTCCAGATTCCATGATTGGTGGTGTTTAAACTTAGATAATATCAAGGAAAGATTTAGATACACACACACACACACACAAACACACACACACACATACACATACACACACACCAGTTTCCACGAACAGCTGAATGCATTCACTAGGTATTTAATAAATGAGACTCAGTATTAAACAGCAAGGCAATGGCTCTGTCTGCCCTGCCTTGCACTGAGCTAAATCTTTTATATATGAAATAATAAATAGCAACTGGTAAAAAAGCAGTCTGGGGTTGGGGTGAAGGGGACTCACAGTCCTCATCACTGGGACTTTGGAGATCATACTAAAGAGATCTTATCTGCAGGCTAATTGAAGCCATTGATGATTTTAGGTGATCACAAGATTTGACGCAAGAGATCCAGTGTCAGTGCTCCTTGGAAGGCTCAGGCCAACTTCTTCTGTTTCTTGGCTCCATGTTCACTACACAGGGACAGTCACAATTATGAGCTCATTGAAGGGACAAGGTAGGGAGGGGTTTGAGGATGAATATGGGACAGTTAGCCTCGTGGATGACAGTCCCTGGTGATGTTATCCTAGAGGTATGGCCCTGGTGGAGCAGGAGGCTGAGCAGGTGGGTGGGAGAGCTGGGATGCTCGGACCACCCCTCCCAGCTGAACCCTGTTCTGAAAACACCCTACTCAGTCAGGCAGCAGCGAGATTGGATCCAGAGACAGACCTGGGCAGGTTTTACAGAACCTGAAATCTGCCCCCATGGAACTTGCCTCCTCTGTGTGTTAGTAACATGACTCAGGGGCATCTGGCAGACCCTCTGACCCAGGGGCATCAAGGAGAGCCTTTGACCTGTAACCCCAGGACCAGTCTGTGAACTCCCTGAGGCCTTTTTGATCATCTGTACACTGTGGTACCCACACCAGCAGCATGGAACTTCAGTCCTTTGTGTCTTGTCACTGTCCGGTCCCCAGTACTGTCACTGTCAGGCCCCCAATACCAAAGCAACACTGGTGTAGAAGTATTAATTGTATGTATTCTGCATGGAGACGGATTCCCAATCCACGTGTCCTCCGATGTCTGTATGGATACCTTGTTATAACACACACACACACACACACACACACACACACACACACACCACCCAGAGGGGGGAGGGAGAGGAATTTTATTTATTTTTTATTTTTTTGGTTTTTCGAGACAGGGTTTCTCTATGTAGCCCTGGCTGTCCTGGAACTCACTCTGTAGACCAGGCTGGCCTCGAACTCGGAAATCCGCCTGCCTCTGCCTCCCAAGTGCTGGGATTAAAGGCGTGCGTCACCACTGCCCGGCTGAGAGGAATTTTAAAGGGAGAATTGAACTGGTCTGGGAAGTTCATTCTGTCTACAGAAATTGGTATATAAAATTAAATGAACCAAAAGGATGAATCCACCCTGTATCCCCATCGTTGTGATCTCCCGTGGGATCCCCCATTGGTCCTTCCCTCCCTGTCCACCCTCCTCCCCTGCTTCTTCCACCTTCAAGTGCTTGGATTCTGAAGCAATCCCCCCAACTATGGAAACCTTGGGCCCTGCGCAACTTCCTCTGAGCCCCAGAGCTGACCCCTCCACCCTGCAAGGGATTGAAACAGTCAATACCCAGTTTTCACAAACCAGCTAAGGACTCCCATCTCAGCTCCAGGTCCCAGGGGAAGCCAGGCTTGCCTCTCTAGTCTACCTGTTCAACATTCCTTTTAAGGATGCTGAGAGTCTGAGTCTCCGGGCTGGGAACAATTGATCCTTTTCTTTCCTGTTGTGATCTCGTCAATCACTCTGAGTTGCCCTGGGCATCCCTTCTTCTTTGCCCAGCTGAGGCTGACTTGCTCTGTTAAATTCAGTCACTCCAATGGATCCAGCAGGTATTTCTGGATGTGGCAGTCAGATCCCAGGTCCTCAAAGAGACAGGGACCATTATGACCCATCTTGATGCCTACAGCATTCATTCTGAGTGAGCCCTGCTGAGGTGAAGACACTCAGTGTTTCTTCTAGAACTTCATCTTGTCTTGAAGGAGAAAGTCTGTGTGAGGTGACTGGCTTGGGTGTCTCTTTCTGTACTTACAACTTGTGTAAATTACTTAGATTTACTGTACCCCGATATCCTCCTCTGTGGAAGGGGTGAAGAGACACACATAGGTGCAGATACCCTCATGTGCACATGTGCTTGCATGCACACACACATACACATGCACACATGTATGCACACACCTTTATGTGCAAATGCTCACACATATGTGGGGAAAAAAATCCTCTGTCAAGAGAATGAATTTATGAAATTTGACCCCTTGCTAGCAAACTTTAAGTAAAAATGTTTAGATTGAAGAGGTGCTGAACAGGGCAGGGAAAGAAACAGACTTCATGGATTTCGTTTCTATCAACCATCTGTGCAGTAAGATACTTCGCTCCACAGTACCAAGGCCACGATCACAGGACCTTCAGGACTTGGTGGTGGTGGAGGGGGTTTGAGTTAGCTCAGACATGGACCATACTTGCAAGAATTCCTGGCCCATATTAAGCTTCTAGAAGACAGAGTGAAGCTTCTGGGGTTTATGGGAAGAAAAAAAAAAGACCTGGGAGAAAAGAACATGGTACATGCTATTTGTTATTATTCTTGATCATCGTTCTCTTGTTAAGGGTTGGATTTAGAAAAGTGCGCCTCCGTCGATTGTCGGAGGTTGATAAGAATGGGCTATATTTGCAGGTCAGTGTGCTGGAAGCTCTGAGAGGAGACAAGAAGCTAATATTTGAGACATATGGAGAGCCGATTGGCAGAAAGCCCTTTGGCGATATGGCTGAATCAGACACCAGAGCGAGGGAAGTGTATTCTTGCATCTGGTCCTCTCTGTTGGTGATAATAAATGATACAAGTAATTAAGGAGAAACTGAACACTTTGCTCTTAGCTCATCCTCAGCAGATAGACTCTTTCCATTGGTCAATATTTACCTCCCAGAGTGAGTGATGGGAGTCAATACCTACTTCCTGTTTTTAGCCCATCTATTTTTCTGTACACTACACGTAAGCGGCCTATACACACGGGCACCGGTGCACTAATAGCTGTATCAATAGAAAATCAACAGTAATCATTTATTTTTAATGGTCATTACTGTGAAACACCAAACAGAGCAATATCGTCCAAGACAGGGAGGAACACTTAGCGTGACAGATGTCTGTGGGTAATTGATTTGGGTTAACAACTTCCCGTCTTAATGGTGCTAATTGTATTAATCAACGGGCAGATTTCATCAAAGGCTTTCAAAAGCACCTTCTTGGGTTGATGACTTAGCTCCCAGGTGAAACACCCAGGCTGTGTTCATAACCACCAGCAGGACTGGTTCAGTGGTGGCTTGTAGCCCTGCCAATCAACCCACCAGTCAATCCTTGTTTCCACTGGAGTTCAGGGGTCTGGCTAAGCCCATTGGGTCAAGCACAGAGCTGGCAGTGGTGGTGGAAGTGTTTGGGGCTGTCCAGAATTGTTCGTCCTGTCATGCAGGACCCCCCCCCCCCCCATCCAGCTTCCCTTTCTAGTACTCATGACACTTGACTTTGTAATACTGGGTGATGGCTCTGTATCAGGCTGATGAATGCATCTTTGGAAATTAATGTCTTGAGCAGAAAGACCTAGAAATAAGGGGACATCAGGTTTAGAAGGAATTACTTTCAGGGGGAGTGGCCTGCAAACCTTTCAACCTAGTAGATACCTAGTCTCAGTCTCCAGGCAGTTTCCAGCTCCAGAGCACCCCCACAATCCCCTGGGCTCTCTCATATCCTACCAGCAGGGTCTTCTTCTGTTTCTGTAGCTTGTACCACAGTTCTGCCTGGTTTCATGTCTTTACCACACATGCCAATTCCACTAGACTGATGACAGCTACGAAGAGCACTGTGCTAAGGACTCCGACTAAGAACAGTGGAAAGTAGACTAATATTCAACTAGCAACATCTGCACCTGGTCAGAATGGCCTTAAGATGGGGTTAGGGCTGTGTGTGACTAACAGAATCTTAGAGACCTAGAATGCAGGCTCTGAAGGGTTGGGCTCCAAGATCACACTTCTTCCGTTTCTTTGCTGTGGGGTCGTGGACACATCACTGAACTCTCTGTGCCTCAGTTTCCTCTGCTGCATGGTGCATGTTTTGAGAATGCAGTAAGTCAACAATAGGTCAAGGGTTAATAAATAATGAACTCTCTTTTGACTGCTGGGTCGTTATTCTGCTTGGAGTACAGATACTGTGAACCCCAGCAATGCATGAATGCCAGAGTAAATGGAATGCACTTGTGGATACACAACAGATTGAAGGCAGTGGTCAGTGGGCGTGGCCATTGTGTTCTCTGCCTGTTGTCTGAAGTTATCTTTCTCCCAGACACCATGTGCATGTGTGTGATGCATGTGCAAGCTGAGACCGATTCTCCTGTCTCAGGTTTTGGCATCAGGTAAAGTTTGCCTGATCAAACTCTCTCCCACTTCCTCTCACTGCTTCCCACCACTGTGATTAAGTCAGTGTATCTCTGTCTTATTTATTTTTAATTGTGTGTGTGTGTGTGCGCGTGCGTGGGTGGGCGCACATGTATATGTGTGCATGTATGTGTGCACATATGAGTCCGTGTATGTGTGCATGTGCATGGTGGTATATATAATATATATATATGCGCCTGTGTATGTATGCTTGTGTGTGGTGTACATATATGTACATATGTGTGTGCATGTATGTGTGCATGTGTGTGATGCATGTATATGTATGTGTGTGCCTGTGTGTATATAGGGTGTGTGTGTGTGTGTATGTGTGAGCAAATGTGCCTCAGAGCTCATGAGATGTGGAAACCAGAAGACAACTAACAGACTAACAGGAGTCAGTTCTCTCCTTCCATGTGAATCCTAGATTGAACTAGGTCATTAGGCAAGGTGGCTGGCACCTTCACCCAAAGAACCATCTCTCTGGTCCAAAGCCAGTGTTTCTGTTTAATGCTTGCTGTGTAGGCTTGCTTAACTAGGTCCCTTGAGCACACCCATTTCTAGCCTACCCCTTGACCCTTCACCAATATGGGCTGCACATGCTGCTTTGGACTCTCTTGTCTTTTCTAGGACTAGACAGTGAGGGACTTTTAAAACCCACTCCCCGAAAGTTAAATTGCCTCCGCATGTTTTGGTGTGCATGTGTGTGGACTTAAGCAGTATGGGTGTGGTCACATGCATGCTCCCAAGTGGGAAGACCTGATAATGATGTTAGGTCCTCTCTCTTCAGCCTTACTCACTGAGGCAGGGTCTCCTAATCAAAACCAGAGTTCACAAGGAGCCAGTATGGCCAGCTTAGCAGAAGCTGGGGAGAGGGTGGGTACAAGCCCTGCATCCACCTTCTGAGGTGTATGTATGTACCTGTGTATATGAGCATGTGTGTAGTGCACATATGTGTTCATGTGTGTGTGTACGTGTGTGTGTGCATGTGTGAGTGTGTGTATGTGTGCCTGTGTGTGATACACATATATGTATGTGTGTGCCTGTGTATATGTAGGGTATATGGGATCTGGGGACCTAGACTCTGGTCTTCATAATTGCACAGCTGATCTATCTCCCCAACCCCTGAGTTCCCCAATTCTTTTTGGTTTTTCGAGATAAGGTTTCTCTGTATAGCCCTGGCTGTCCTGGAACTCACTCTGTAGACCAGGCACACATTTCTGAGTTTCTTGAACTCAGAAATCCACCTGCCTCTGCCTCCTAAGTGCTGGGATTAAAGGTGTGCGTCACCGCTGCCTGGCAGTTCCCCAATTCTTAATAAGATTATTTTAAAAGTTTTAATTCTGACCCAGGAAATGTATGTATGTATGTATGTGCCTGCCTATCTATCTATCTATCTATGCATCTATGTATGTATGTATCTATCTATCTATCTATCTATCTATCTATAATACTTATTAATCTATCATTTATCTAAATGCTTCTGTCATCTATCACCTATCTGTAATATTTATTGATGTATCATGTATCTATCTGCCAAAAATCATTTACCTATCCACCTACCATCTACAATATTTATCTCTCACTTATCTATCTGCCTATCATCTCTTGACCGCCTATTAATAAATTAATTAATTTATGAATCCTCATTTTATCGCAAGAATGCTTCGTTACCCTCTGTTCCTGTGTGCAAACCCCTGTGATGAACACGTCAATGTCTTATGTCATCAGGACCTCCCAGATAAACCATCTCTTCCCTCCATTGCACCTGTGGGGAAACTAAGGCAGAGAGCTCTGTGGTGACTTCATCCCAGCCTATAGCAGGCAGAGCTGTGCCCTGCAGCCAGGAGGCCCCAGCATTCAGTGACACCCTGTTCCGAATATTAGCTCCAGGCACTGGACAAAGGCTTCCTAGCATCCAGTTATGTAATTCATACATGATGCCTCTTAGGCAAGTGCTGTTTTACCCCCATTTTACAAATACAAGCAACAAACACTGAGGGCAGAACACTAGCTGCAATGCTGGAGGTGGGGGATGGGAAAACATCAGTCAACAGCTACAGAGGTACAGTTAGGAACCGGGGGGTCATAAGGTTAATGGTATCCTGTGAGGTGTCTAGCAAAGGGGATCTGAATGCTCTCCTCACAAAAATAAAATAAAATAAAATAAAATAAAATAAAATAAAATAAAATAAAATATTTTGGCTAAACTAAACATTCCCTGTTGATCGTCCAATGTGACCTGTATTCAAATAGCATGTGTCACCTCATCGAGAGAATTACCATGTGTCCATCAACACTAGCTTGGAAAAACACAAGTATTTTGAGGCTTGGGAGAAGGGCCTGGGAGAGGCACCTCAAACCTAGGCAGGATTTTAAGTGAAAGGTTTTATCTGGGGGGTGGGGGGGAAATCTTTTAGCTCCTTATGACAGCACATCCTTGCTTGGGGGTTCTGTCTCCTCACTGTGAGCAGTTAGTTAGCAATGAGCCCACCTCCTACCAGCTGAGTTTGCGTGTCCTAGCTGAGAGCAAAGTCTCCAGACTCCAGAGCCGATGTGCTAAGAGCTACACACATGACCACTGGCACTCAGATGTAATGACTGTAGAAAGGTGGGCATGGGGCTCACTTTGGCTTCTGCTGCACTCTGGGTGATGTGTTTCCTTGATCCACACCTGCTACCTACATCAGCTTCAAACACCGAGTCTTTGCTTGCTGGCACAGTTGGGGAGAACTTCTGCTGCCTCTCCTTGTCCTCTGCTTTACCTCTCTTGGCTCATCTTTACCCAGCATGCAGCCCAGGCCAAAGGTCTGCTCTCTATCAGCTCAGCAATCCACGAAGCCACTGCTTCTTAGAGAGGCATTACAAAGAGACTGCAGGATTATGTGTGTTTCTGTTTCTTTAAAAATGTTTTCAAACCAATTGGCAGCACCTGTCCAAGACAGCAGATCCAGCTGCCTTGTGAGTCACTGGTTACTTAGTCTGTTCCCTTCTGCTAAAGCCTGTATGTCATTTTTACTGTGGAGGATATTGATTTTTAAAGATGAGCCCATGGCCAAACATACCTAACAGATAGAGAGCAGCCTGTGCTTAAATATTTACTCTGTATGATCCTAACTCTTGGCTCTTCCTTGCCTCTGACGTTGGACAAATGGCTGTCCTTAGAACTGTCATCTCCACAGCTTCCTGGAAGGGACAAGTCAAAGATCACCACAGGCCGTGGTGAGCTTGGAGAATGAGTAAGTTTGGGGAAGTGACCTTCATGTTTAACTGACATTTATTTAGGCAAGTTTGTGTATCCCATTTCATTGATTCATTCATTACTGGGCTCTTCTCTCATTTGCTCATTCATTCATTCTTCACTTACTCACCCATTCATTCAATCACCTGCCAATTCATTCATTCACTCATTCACTAATTCATCCACTAATTCACTCATTCATTCACTCACCAATTCATTCATTCATGCATTCCCCATTTCATTCATATATTCACTCACCCACCCATTCATTCACTCACTCATTAATTCACTCACTCATAAATTAATTCATTTATTCACCCATCCATCCATCCATTCATTCATTCGGTGACTACTACATTCACACAGACACAGTGTCAGGCCAGCTGAGGGAGACGAGTACATACATCCTTGCATTGTTCGTGGTGTGACCTGTCAATTCAATGTCATCCCTCATCCAGAACTGAAAGTCCAAGATGGGCTTCTGGAAATTTTGGGGGTCACATGTTTCCATGAAAATCTGATGAAAAGAAGCTTCCCACCATAGCTGCCACTCTGGGGGATGGAACACGGGGCCTCCATTGAAAATCCAGCTATGGTTTTGTTTTATTTCTTTGTTTTATTTCTTCTATTTTGATTTTTTGTTGGTTTTTGCTCTTAAGAATTAAACCATTTTCAGGTGAAGAATGCATGTAGGTTTAAATTGTTTCTAAAATTAGTTTCAATATCAAAAATCAAAAATTCTTCCCCTCCTTCCCTCTCTTCCTCCCTTCCTTCCTTCCTCACTCTATCTCTCCCTTTCTTTCCCAGGCCTTTGTTTTTTAAGACAGGGTGTCCCAGTGTAGCTCAGGCTAGCCCCAAACTCATCATCTTTTGGGGATTACAGGTGTGGACCATCATGCTCCACTGAAAGCTTGACCACTCACATGTACGTAGTTAGGTCTTTATGTGTGTGCAGTGCGTATTTAAACATGTCTACCTGTATGTGTTCAGCCTCAGCTGCCTTCCCTCAGGACCCTGCCCCCATTTTGAGACAGTGTCTCTCACTAGCCTAGAAGTTGAATATCCAGCTAAAATGGCTGGCCAGTGACTCCCAGGGATCCTCCTGTTTGTGCCTCCAAAATGCTGGGATTACACCAACTTGGGCCTTTTGTGTGAGGTCTGGGATCCTGACTGAAGCCGTTGTGACTCACTTTCCTGCCTAGCCTTCTGTCCAGTCTCCAATGCCGGAGTCTTGAAAAATCCAGGCTTACCGTTTCTACATTCCTTAAGGTTTTTTTCCATCCCACTAGCCTTGAAAACAGGAATTTGCAAAGCCCTTTGGTGTAGGCTATCTCATGGCATCTGTCAGTATATTGAGATATGAGGCATGGGGAGTCTAAGGAACATCCAATGCTGACATATGCGAGGGCTAGCCTTGGAATGTCCTATAGACATCAGTATAGCAAGTTCACCATACATGAGGAATTCCCCCGATCAGGAATATCATTAGCATTTTCTGCCTATCTTCTGACTCCATATTGAAGGATTAGAGAACCATTGACTGTATAGGAAAAGAAACCCCTGTGGGGTTTATTTAAAACCATATCTCACACCTTGTATGTTAATTTAAAAGTAAACATAAGTTACTTAAGAACAATCCACTTGAGAAATAGTGTCAACTGGCCAGACCCCCTGGAGCTCCCAGGGACTGGACCACCAACCAAAGAGTACACACGGAAGGACCCATGGCGCTGGCCCCATATGTGGCAGAGGAGGGCCTTGTTGGCATCAGTGGAAGGAGAGACCCTTGGACCTGAGGTCGTTGAATGCCCCAGTGTAAGGGAAATGCCAAGGTGGGAAGATGAGAGTGGGTGGGTGGGTGGGGGAGCACCCTCATAGAGGCAGGGGGAGGGGAGATGGGATAGGAAGTTCCAGGGGGGACCTGGAAAGGGGAAAACATTTGAAATAAAGAAAATATCCAATAAAAAGGATTTTTTTTTTTTTTAAAGAAAAAAAAAAAAAAGAACAACTCACTTGAACAAGGCATGGTGGCACACACCTGCAACTTCCGGACTCTGGGGGATGAGACAGGAGGATTGCCTCAAGTTGAGACCTTGTCTTAAAACACAAAAAGCCAAACGAAACAAAGCCAACCCACAGCCTTCCCTACACAGTTTGTCACAGTGTGTCACAGCTCCTGTGGTAGAATTTCCTGTAGACCTTCTACCACAATAGGGGTTGGAGAGGGCTAAGATGCTCCACTCAAGTCTGCCCTCTCCCCAGGGCTCATGGCTTGCGAGCTACACACAGTAGGCAGGCAGATGGTTGCATTAGAAAGGAGCCAAGAAGGGGCTGTGGGGGAGGAAAGTGCTTGCTATACAAGAGTGGGGACCTGGGTTCGAATCTCCAGCTCTCACTGAAAGATGAGTATAATGGTTCACATCTGTAACCTCAGCTCTGGATGAAGGGTGGGCGGACACGGGAGGAAGCCTGGAGTTCACTAGCCAATCAGTCTAGGGGGATCAGTGAACTTCCGATTCAGTGAGAGACCCAGACGAAGAAGAGGAGGAGGAGGAGGAGGAGGAGGAGGAGGAGGAGGAGGA
>JADRCH010000204.1:1507334-1565717 GCA_019843965.1 Rhynchomys soricoides | reverse complement strand
GGAGGAGGAGGAGGAGGAGGAGGAAGAGGAGGAGGAGGAGGAAAAAGAAGAGGAGGGAGAGGAAGAAGAGGAAGAGGAGGAGGAAGAAGAGGAAGAGGAGGAGAAAGAGGAAGAAGAAGATGGACAGTGTCTGGGGGAAGTGTGATGGTGATGTGGCCGAAACCCTTCACCTGTTAGCAGGCACCTACCTGGGTGGAGTTTTTGCTGCGTGCACAGATAACATCGGTTGGCTCTCTCCGTTCAACAGTTGCCTCTGTTGACTGCCTGCCGCCCTTTATCTCTGGACAGGAATTCATTTATGGCGCTGGGAAATGCTGGTCTTATCGAGGGATGTGATGGGTTAGTAATGCCCTCATGCTTCACCCTGGTTACCTTTGGTCCTGATGCTGATGTTTACAGTGCAGGTTTGAACTTGAGGGAGGGAGCAGGGGCGGAAGAAGATAATTAAAAGGCTCCTACTTGGCTGCTCACCTGTTTGGAGCAGGTAAGACCTGCCCAGGTGTTGGCAGGGGCCCTTCACCCACAGTCCTATCTCCCCAGGGAGATAGATTCATGGTTAATAAATATGAGGAGTCCAGGGGAGGCTGTGAGCCAGCACTGCACTGCTGGCCCAGCCCAGTGGATCAAAGAAAACGGACTGACTCTCTCAGTGGAATAGACCAGGGGTCAGAGAAGAATTCCTGCCTAGCAGGAGAGAAATCCCTGAGTCCTCATTTATCTGTAGTAATGGGGCCTCGAGCAGATGTTTTCCTCCCTGTCAGCTCAACCTGCTGAAGCTTAGACTTCCATCTCCTTTGTCCGGGGGGCTCCCGAGAGGGTATTTGATAAAGAAAAGCAACCCGTTCATGCCTGGAGCTAAGTAGGTGGTAAGAAGTGTGAATCCTTACCCCACTTTGTTTTATTAGAAAAATAAAACAAAGCAAAAATATTTATTTATTTATCGTGTGTGTGTGTGTGTGTGTGTGTGTGTGTGTGTTTGTGTGTACCAATATTCTGGCTTACGAGTGGAGGTCAGAGGATAAATTTAGGAAATCGTTTCTCTCCTTCTACCAGGTGGGTACCTGGGCTCGAACTCAGGGTGTTAGGCTTGATGGCAGTCACCTTTACTTACTGAGCCATCCCTGCGACCCGCCCGGTTTGTTTTCTGAAAGTGGCTTTGGAAGCAAAGCTGTGTGGGGTGCTGACCCATGTGGCAGATGTAAGAAACAGGATTGTACCTGCTGGGCTTTGGGCTCCGCACAGAGAACATGGAAGGACCCATGTAAGAGGGAAAGAGACTGGTTGTGTTGGGGCACTCCCCACGCTGAGCACTTGGCTGCATGCAGGGCTTTTCTTATGTTTCCTTGGATTTGTTTCTGCGCGCACGGTTTCGGAGACTTCCGCTGGTGGTTGCTTCACTCCAAATGCTTGGGCAGAACACCATGGTGATAGGCTCCTGTGCGAAGACTTGGAGTTCACGTTATGGCCAGCCAGGAAGCAGATTGTGCGACAGCTAAAATACCTACCAGAGACTCTCCCCGACTGGCCCACTTCCGCTAGCCAGGTCCCTCCTTGATAAGCTTCCACAAACTTCCCAAATAGTGACTGATGACCGAAAACTCAAAACAATTCAATACAGTGTGACACTACAGATGTCAGGAAGGGTATGCTGAAGCCCCCATGTGTGTTCAGACACCCCTCATCGGAAGGCTGTTGTAGAATTTAACTGATCCTGTAGGCTTCTCTTTCTATAATCCAAAGTATGTGGTCCATGGACCCACTCCGCTGATGACAGCCAGCTGGACAGTCTCGGGCCCGCCCACAGCAGGCTCCACCTTGACAAGGGCAAGGTATAGATCATCTCCTTACTTGTCAGCTGATAAAAGCTATTCGTCTCCCTTTGGCTTCAAGAAACCACCATGTTTTCCAATGCCATTTCACAGGTACAGTCTCTGTTTTGTCATCCTGTCTCTGACCAGGATGTGCCTGGCTTCTCCTAAGGACCCTGGAAGAACACATCCTACCTAGGAAAGAAGAATCACATACCCTACAGAGTTTCTCTCTGTGTGTAGGTTAGGTTAACACATCTGTAGGTCTGGGGGCTCCAGTGGTGAGGACATGGACATTTGAGGGGGTCATTATTTTGCCTATAAAATGTCTTTATTGTTTATACCTTCATAAATAAGGAGATTGGCTGATCTTGGAGTGGGGGAGTGGTGTCTTCTTTCTATATCGTGACTGCTCAGCTCTCCCAAGGTCTTCTCTATGCTTCTCTGAGATTCCTTCTTCCCTCACTAGGCCGCCATTCTTGGAGATTTAGATTCCTAGGCCACTTAGGCTGATAAAACATTCAATTTTTAAAATTATTATTTTTTGAAATTAGGACAGAGATACACAACTCTTAGGGTGTTAGTATACGTCACTCCGTTTTGAATATGACAGCATATGTGCTGTTGATGTGTTATATCTGTTTCGTTCTGTTTGTTTGGTTTGTGTGACTTCATACCGTCCACAGAGACATTTATATATGCTCAACTGGGTCTCCAAACCAGCCCAAGGTCATGGAGTGTTCGAGAAGAAACACAAAATCAAGCTATTCTATCCATCACAGGGGGAAATGGCTTCTCTCATCCCAAGCTCACAAAGTGGACCCTAAGGAGAAACAGGAAGTTTCAGCCAAGCTCAGAGCCTCCTCTGCTGAGAAGAGACCAATGCTTGCTCACAACAGCTTGTCCAGGTGGGGATCATTTTCTTCCGGAATCCAGTGAAGACGAGTAACAGTCCTGGTTTCAAGAAAGGGCCCACAACCAGGTAAGGGGCTGAGATTCATCTCTCAGTGCCTAACGTTTCTGAGGTTCTAGAACTTTATTGTTAAGGTGGCGCTGCTGGGTGGAGTTTACACAGTGCCAGGTGGGATGCTCCTATCACTCCGGGATCATGTCTTCTCACCTCTCTTCGAGCTTCCTGGCTCTTGAGGGCTGTGTCAAGGAGGGTGTGGTGTCTGCACGCACGGGCCCCCTCCTCCTCTCAATGGTACTATCATGCCCTGATTAGTATTAATAATTGATTTATATAGCACCTTTTACAAGCTTCCAAGTATTGGGGCACAATCGGTCCCTGTGTGGACACACGAGTCACTTCACCCTCTTTGCCCCACCTGGGAGGAGCACGGGAACAGTGGCGCCAGGCACCTCCGTGGCGCCACTGATGTGACACCGAGACAATTTGACAAGGGAAGTGGGGCAGTTCGTTATCTCCCCTGGCGGGGGCGGAGGCCATGCTAGGTTTATTAATAAGTCAAAGGGTTCAACCACAGAGAAGCGTTCTCCAGGAAGTGGGGCGAGGTAGCGTCCTTGTTATGATGGAAAGAAAACAGAGGGGCTGATGGGATAAAATAATCCCGATAGCAAAGATGGTAGAAGGTCCGCACATGTGGGTGTCATATCGATGTGTCTCCCCTGCTAGGGCAAACTGGGAAGTGGGGGTGGCTATCTAAGTCTCTGGTCACTGGCAGGCAGCCATGTTTGAGAGGACTTGTCTACATCTAATATTTTAAGATATCCTGGGCTAGGACTGTAGTGTCCCGGTCAATGATAATCTTTATATTACCTCTCTCTGTGTTTCTCTGCCTCTCTTTCTCTGTCTATCTCTGACTGTCTCTGTCTCTCTGTCTCTCTGTCTCTCTCTCTCTCTCTCTCTGTGTGTGTATGTGTGTGTGTGTATGTACACATACAACTGGTAGACGTCTGACTCTCTGCATTTGTGGGTCCTGGGGATTGAACTCAGGTCCTCAGGCTTGGCAGCACAGTCCTTTACCCCCTGAACCACCTCACCGGCCCCACCATGTATTTGGAGACAGAATCTCTCACTGGCCTAGAGTGTACTCATTGGCTATGCAGGCTAGCTTGCCCCCTGGGATCCTCCAGTCTCTACTTCCTGGTGCTAAAATCGCAGGCATGTACACTACATCTGACTTTTCATGTACGTTCTGCAGATTGAACTGGGGTCCTGATGCTTGCTGGACGGGCACTTGACTGAAAGCCATTACCCCAGCCCCAAGAGCCCTCCATTACCTTTGTTTGTTTCCCAGAGTCGCCGTGACATAGCTTAAAAACATGAAGGAGGCTCAGCTGGGATCTTTGATTTAGAGACTTTATTTTCTAAGTGATCTTGGGGAAAACCAAATCGCAGATTATCTGCTCAACTCAGTTTTCTTATTTCCATTTGTGCCTACTCTGCAGGATCGGAGCAACGTCTGCTATGTGGTGAACCATCAGGACACGCTGTCTATTATTTTATCAGCAGCATCGACATTCCCATCAGCACCAGGGTCTCGACCATCATTGGCATCTCTATCACCACCTTCTTCACCATCTCCATCACCAGCATCATCTACATCTCCACCATGACCATCATCCCCATCACCATAGTCCTTCAGCATCTCCATCCACTAGAAACTCTCTTCAGAGAAACATTCTGTCTCCTACAGAATGAGAAGGGTCTTCCCAGAAAGGAGGTCTGAAACATGGAGAAAGAGTCTCCTGGTTGTCTGATGCCTCGTCTTCTGCTTCCTGGGAGGTCGGGGGGAAACCTAGACTCAAACAGGAGTTAAGATCAAGCTTAGAAATGAGTCAGAGAAATTGTTTGGAAGTGAAAGGACTCAGAAGGAAATGCTACAGTCTCAGGAAAGCCAGATCGTACGGTGAGGACTGAGAAGATGTGGGACCTAGGACTTTGACAGTGGCGTCCATACTGGGGTTGTCTAAATTCATCCCTCCCAGTGCCAGGTTCTGCTGACAAATCCCTACAGGGGCATGTAAATGAGGGGCGTGGCTACAGCAGCCTCCTCTCTCAGAGAGTCTGAGAACCCACCACTGGGAAGCTGTGTGTCACCAGGTGGGTGCTGGCTATTTGAGGAGGTTCCCACATAAGCACATACGGGCACATCATGGGTGTACATGTGAAAACCCAGAGCTTCAGCTGACATTCCTTTTTGTCAAGAACTGTCCCAGCTTCAGCACCAAGTCTCAGTCCTGGGAAACATCAGGACCTGGGGACCCAAGACAGCTGGTCATCCCCGATCTATTTTTTAGAGAAAACAGGTATTAAATAGTCAGCCTTCAAAGCTTTCAAAAATAACCATTGGTTTTCAACATAAAAATGCAAGAGAGCAAGTCAGTTCTATCAGAAAAGCTAAAACCTCCCTTGGGAAAAAAACAAAAACAAACAAACAAAAAACTTCACAAAGCCCTTTTCATCAAACTGTTGCTACTTCAACAATGGTACTTTCAAGATGTATTTATTTCTATTTCATGTGTTAGTGCTTGCTTGCATGTATGCTCACCTTGTGGCCACAATGCCCATAGAGGCCAAAAGAGGGCATTGGATACCATGGAACTGGAGTTACAGACAGTTGTGAGCCTTTGAGTAGACGCTGGGATCTTAACCCAGGTCCCCTGGAAGAGCAGCCAGTGCCCTGAACTGTGGAATCATCTCTACAGCTACAATAGTGCTTTAAATTAATACTCTTCCAGTCTCCTGCCAATCACTAGATGTCTTAGTCAGGGTTTCTGTTCCTGCACCAACATCATGACCATGACCGAGAAGCAAGTTGAGGAGGAAAGGGTTTATTCAGCTTACACTTCCACATTCCTGTTCATCACCAAAGGAAGTCAGGACAGGAACTCACGCAGGGCAGGAACCAGGAGGCAGGAACTGATGCAGAGTCAATGGAAGGATGCTGCTTAATGGCTTGCTCCCCCTGGCTTGCTCAGCTTGCTTTCTTATAGAACCCAGAACCACCAGCCCAGGGATGGCCTCCACCCACAGTGGGCCCTCCTCCCTTGATCACTGATGGAGAAAATGCTTTACAGCTGGATCTCATTGAGGTGTTTCCTCAAGAGAGGCTCCTTTCTCTATGATACTTCCAACTTGTGTCAAGTTGATACATAAAACTGACCAATACACTAGAATACTGCAAATAGTGCTCCATCCCCCTTGGGAATGTCCTGCACACGAGGCTCCTTCCTCGGCTCTTCAAAGGGCAATATGTTGCTGAGATTGCATGGTTTCCATAAGGCAGGGAGTGTGAAAACTGAGGCTGAGGAAACTCGGGCCATTTGTGGGTGACTTACATGCAGGTGACCTGAGAGGAGACCCCTGACACAGCACAGCACCTGCCACACTGGGCTGCTCCCTCTGAGAACACTTTGGGGGGCATGGGCCTCTTCATCTCACAAATCCTGTTTGCCTATATGGCTTCCTGAGGGCAAGTCTCAGCAACACAGAGGACCCATCTTGAGGCTCAGTTAATATATGTGTGTGAGTTGAGGGCCAGTGAGATGGCTCAGCAGGTAAAAGTGCTTGCTGCCAAGGGTGGCCATCTGAGTTTGATTCTCCAGGACCAACATGGCGGAAGGAGAGAACTGATTCCTTCCCGCCCCCCCCGGCCCCAGTTACCCTCTGATGTGTATGCTGTCACCAGAAATCATGCATGCATACACATACCCACAAAGGCACACACACACACTCATGTAATAAGATAAAAATTAAAATTTTTGCAAAGTTGTATCAAAGTGAAATCCTATATTCTCTTGGCACATCACAGAACTATGTTTGCAGAGGCTCATCTATCCATCTGATTGACACCCTTTCTCTGCAAACAGAATAAGAGATGACTTTAACGTGTCAGTCTCCCACTGGGTTTGAGCTTATTATACATCCAACAGCCTCTTTTTTCTGAGAGGTGCTTGGTGCAAGAACCGCAGTGGACACCTGAAACTGTGGACAAGAGGAAAGTGCAAGGCTGAGAAATCGGTCACAATCACCAAGAAGATACAGAACGATAGTGTATACATCAAGGACGTTCTGTACAAATGAGAGAGATTCGGGGAGGGGGATTGGCCTAGGATATACACAGTTGCGTCATACCATGATGAGAGTTTCTCATCTGGTGTTTTTGGATTGCAATTAACCATACATTAGCGAATCCATGAGAAGTGAAGTTATGAAGAAGCAGATAACTATTGAGCACATGTACGTATGCACATATAAAATAAACAGCAGCGCAGCATATGTGTACTCGCATGTAATGCATGCATTATGATAAGGATATGCCCCTATGCTAGCATAATGCATGGGTGTTGGGAAATACTCAATTGGAATAATGGATGCATATTGATATGTCTAATGAGAGATCATGAAGTAGAGCTGCTGAGGAAATCTTGCCAGTAGATTTAGAAAGATGTGTCTCTTATCTGAGTTGGGTGGTTCAGGAGGGAGGATACTGGCTCAGAGTGCCTGCTTCATAGATACCACCTTCTCCTGATGCCATAGTGACTGGCAAGATGCTGCCTATTCAGGAGCATTTGGATCACGGAGTATCTGTAAGTGAAGAAACCATGAAGTGACAGCAGCTAACACGGTCCTTACGATGGCTTGCCACTCTGCTGACATGCTCGGTGTAATTAAGCCGATTACACCTTACCTCACAAGGCTTCTAATGAGCGGAGTACAATGTAATCCCCCATTTAGAGATAAGAATATGGAGGCACATGAGGCTATGTAACTTGCCCAAGGTCCTGGATCTTGGAAGCCGCTGTTTGGCTGGAATCCATGTCTGACCCTTGCAGGGCCTCTCCCACAGCCTGTGAAGAAAGGCCTAGGAATGTTCTATGCCACCATATGCTGGTCTGAGGAAGGTGGTGAGTGCCTGTCATCCCAGCGCTTAGAAGCTGAGACAAGAGGATTGTGAGTTTTGGGCCAACCTGGGCTTCACCCTGTCCCTAAATAAGAACAACAAAAACGTTGCTAATTGGATTTATTGGCAAGAGGCTGACAGTCCCCAAGATAATAATTCCTTTCTCAAATGGCACATTGGTAGCTTCCACTGAAGTGCATTCTCTCTGCCTGAGATACTCATAAACATTATTTCTTGATACAATGGGCTTGTTTCTTTTGTTGATCCTGGTTTTGTTTATTTGTGCATTAATTTATTAGCTTTTTGAAACAGGGCCTTGGATAGCCCAGGCTGGCCTTGAACTCACTATGTAGTCAAGGTTCGACTTCAACTCGTGCTTTTCCTTCCTCCACCTCCTAGGTTGGCAGATCTGAGCCCCTGGGCCTGGGAAGCAAACCTATCTTATTTCTCTTAGGGCCTTAAAGCATGCTTGCAAGCTTTCTGCAGGGAGCTACCTACCTCTCAGCCCTGGAGTCTTCATCTTGTAGATAAGGAAACAAAAGGCAGATCCAGAATCCTCGGCTCATTCAAGGTCAGCTGGAAATCTCTGACAAGCCTTACTCTACCCTCTTGGAGACAGCAGAAAAACGGGGCTCAGTGAATAAGAACAGTCCCCAAAGCAACACACCTTCTGCCTTGCAGTGGTCAGGATGTGTCTTGACAAGAGGTGCCTTGAGGGTCACCCTGTGCACTGACATTCTGGAGCTTCCTCCCCTTTCCCACTATTTTCTGAGCATGCAATCTTCCATCGTGATGTGGGGTGCGGCTTCCCGATCCCTTACCTCTCAGTACCACCCGTTTAACCAGTTTTTCTCCATCTGCAAGGTAGTTCAAATGATTAATGGAGGTGAGAGGTCAACCTTGGGGATCGTTCCTCTGACACCATCCACCTCGGTTTTTTGAAGCAGGGCCTCTTACTGACCTGCAACCTAAATATGGAGTCCCAGGAATACCCCTGTCTCTGCCTCCCCATCTCTGGGACTACTCATACACGAGGACCTGAGTTAGAGGCACAGAACCCACAAAAAAAGCCATGCATGTCCGGAGCTCCATGCTCCATCTTCCAGACCACAAGGCACGTTCTCTAGTTGTATATAGCTCTAGTCTTCTTTATCCAAAATTCGTCTGACTTGTGTGTGTGTGTGTGTGTGTGTGTGTGTGTGTGTGTGTGTGTGTGTAAAACAGAGATCTCTAAAGCAGTGATTCTCAACCTTTCTAATGCTGTGACCTATTAATACAGATCCTCATGTTGTATGACCCAACCATAAATTATTTTTGTTGCTTCATCATAACTGTAATTTTGCTACTGTTATGAATCATAACATAAATAGCTGATAAGCTGAATATAAGATTTACACTCCCCACCAAGGGGTCATGACCCACAGGTTGAGAACCATGTCTCTAAAAGGTCTCTTAGACAAACATATTCTTTTTCTAAAAAATAACTTACTATATATTTTTTTATTTTATGAGCTTTGGTTGGTGTTTTGCCCACATGCATGTCTATGTGAGGGTGCTGGATTCCCTCTGTAACTCTGCAGAGTTACAGATAGTCATAAGCTTTGATGTGGGTGCTTGGAATTGAACTCTTGGAATTGAATTGATCCTCTGGAAGCACAGCCATTGATCTTAACTGCTGAGCTGTCTCTCCAGCCCAGTCAAAAATATTCTTAATCTCAAATATAGCTGGAGACCACTGCTCACTCTGTCCAATTTGGGGAAATGTACAGAGAGACTCATAGAGCAGAGGTGTGTCTAATTCACATAGTACATATTGATATTTAAACATGAACCTAGGCTACTTTTTCATGTACCCAATCCTGACTTTTCTTCTCTCTGGCAATGGCTTAATGTTTGTGGAGGGTAGACATGAGGCTGTGGGTTCAAAGACCACCCCCTGCACTTGACAGTGACCAGGTCTTTACTGACATTATTCCTTTCTGAACTTTGATCGGTGGCGACTTCTGGCCACCCAGTTGGTGGAGCTGGAATAGAGTTTCCTTGTTGAAGATCCATACAGACTGAGTTAATATGACATGAGAAAACCAAAGGCAGAAGACCAACAAAACCTAGCAAGCACACATATCGTGCCTTAGTCTTTGAGAGACAAAATTTAAAAGGACACATGATTGAGAAAAAGAAGAGAAATCAAGTCACCCAAGTTTTCATATCATGACAGGGATCTAGTGCTTCGATGTTGCATGAGTCCCTGAGCAGGTTAAGAGCTACAGAGCTACAGAGTTCTTCACTCAGTGCTGCTGCCCTGGACTTTGCATGCCTGGGACTGTCCTGATATATCCAAGACCTGTGGGTCAGAGAACAGAAGCTCGCTCAGTTCCGTGCAATGATAAAGGCTCCAAAGGGGGTGTGCAGGGCCTGCTGGGAGAGGTTCCGAGCACATGCTCGCTTCCCCATAGTGGGGCCTGCTGGGTGAATTGAAATAGATTGGTTTGAACTTGGTATTGTTTTGGTAACTTCGACATTGCTGTGCCAAAGTACCTGACACAAACGACTTAAAAGGGGAAAGGTGGGTTTTGGTTCGTGGTTTCTGAGAGTTCAGTCCATAGTCTATTGATTTTAGACCCATGTTGATAGAAAGGGAGGAATCACTCTCTGCTCCTCCCTGTTTCAGAGACAGTGGCATCTTCTCAGGCAGTGTCAGCCTTGTCCTATAGACAAGATGGTGAAGGTCAGGTTGAATGGATTTGCCATATTGGACTCCTGGTTACCAGGGCTGCCTTCTGCTCTGCATCTGGCG
This sequence comes from Rhynchomys soricoides, assembly GCA_019843965.1. Lineage (NCBI taxonomy): Eukaryota > Metazoa > Chordata > Mammalia > Rodentia > Muridae > Rhynchomys > Rhynchomys soricoides. The sequence continues at coordinate 1,555,242 of JADRCH010000204.1, read as the reverse complement.
AAGTGGAGATTGTTGCCATCAATGACCCCTTCATTGACCTCAACTACATGGTCTACATGTCCCAGTATGACTCCACCCATGGCAAATTCAATGGCACAGTCAAGGCTGAGAATGGGAAGCTTGTCATCAACGGGAAGCCCATCACCATCTTCCAGGAGCGAGATCTCACTAACATCAGATGGGGTGATGCTGGTGCTGAGTCTGTCGTGGAGTCTACTGGTGTCTTTACCACCGTGGAAAAGGCTGGGGCCCACTTGAAGGGTGGGGCCAAAAGGGTCATCATCTCTGCCCCTTCTGCCAATGCCCCCATGTTTGTGATGGGTGTGAACCACGAAAAATATGACAACTCACTCAAGATTGTCAGCAATGCATCCTGCACCACCAACTGCTTAGCCCCCCTGGCCAAGGTCATCCATGACAACTTTGGCATCGTGGAAGGGCTCATGACCACGGTCCATGCCATCACTGCCACTGAGAAGACTGTGGATGGCCCCTCTGGAAAACTGTGGCATGATAGCCGTAGGGCTGCCCAGAACATCATCCCTGCATCCACTGGTGCTGCCAAGGCTGTGGGCAAGGTCATCCCAGAGATGAACGGGAAGCTCACTGGCATGGCCTTCCGTGTTCCTACCCCCAATGTATCCATAGTGGATCTGACATGCCACTTAGAGAAACCTACCAAGTATGATGACATCAAGAAGGTGATGAAGCAAGCATCCGAGGGCCCACTGAAGAGCATCCTGGGCTACACTGAGGACCAGGATGCCTCCTACGACTTCAACAGCAACTCTCACTCCTCCACCTTCGATGTTGGGGCTGGCACTGCTCTCAGTGACAACTTTGTAAAGAACATTTCCTGGTATGACAATGAATACGGCTACAGCGACAGGGTCGTGGACCTCATGGCCTACATGGCCTCCAAGGAGAAAGAAACCCTGGGCCACCCAACCCAACAAGGATACTGAGAGCAAGAGAGAAGCCCTTGGTTGCTGAGGAGTCCCTGTCCCAACATTGAGCATCTCCCTCACAATTTCCATCCCAGACACCCATAATAACAGGAAGGGCCTAGGGAGCCCCTCTATTCTCTTGAATACCATCAATAAAAGTCCGCTGCACCCCTCCCCCCCAAAAGAAGAAGGGGAGGAATCAGAGTGAGGCATGTACTTCAAGGGCTACTGTCGGTGTGTGTTTCAGGTAAGTCCCATCTACTAAAGTTTGCAGCACCTCCAAAAACGGTGCTGGCCGAGAGGGCTCAGCCCCTACCAGCCTGTAGGGGCTATTTAATATTTGAGCCATAGCTTCCCTGCCCAGAAGGGGCCAAGAGGGCCTGAGATCTTGAAGGCACTCAGCAAACCCTGCTTTGAATGGAAGGCAGGGCAGAAGCCCGAGAGGGTCATGTTTTTATGGTGTCGGTTTTACCTCGTGAGTGCAATCCATTTTATCCCTGAGGTGAGCAGATAATGGGAGTATGAGGAAGAGGGTGTGGGGTACCCAGGATGAGGGTACAGAGAGTGAGGTGTGGCCTGTGTCATAAGCACATTTCTCAAAGCACGTGGTTTTTCTCATATCCATCTTTGCGATAACAAGCTTCTTGGGAGCTAGGCTCTTGATTGGTTATTGAGCCCAGTGAGCATCATGCATCATAGAATTTTGATCGGTCAATGGTAGATTCATGCATTCATTCATTCATCCAGTCAGTCATTGATTCGTTATAGACTTTTGGTTGGAAGGAGGTCTTCATTCTTTCTTTTATTTGTTCATTGGCTTATTTATAAGCATAAGGAGTCTGTGAGCTACATGGACGGAGCTAAGGATCCTCTCACTGTAAACTGAACACTGTCAGGAAACCAAAATACGACTTCCCCATACCTCCTTTATTGGTAATTCTTGACACAGATAGAAAACTTTTGGGCTATAGATGGATTCCCACATTCCCACTTGTTCTTTTTGAGGGTGAGAGCCACGGGGTCTCCCTGTGCAGCCCTGGCTGGCCTGGAACTCACTCTGTAGACCAGGCTGTCCCCAAACTCACTGAGATCTACCTGCTTCTGCTTCTTTCATGCTTGGATTGAAAATGTGAGCCCCCATGCTTGGCTCATGTTTTTTTGTTTTTTGGGGTTTTTTTTGTTTGTTTGTTTTTTGTTTTTTTAATGACTCTGTATAATTGATTGGAATTAAATGTATGCTTAGAAGACACAGCAGGGCAACAGTCAGAGGCTTTGAGATAAGGAAGTGAGACCAGACGGGAGAAGAGTGAATTCAGCATGCAGAACAGACAGGTGCCTGGGAGGTATCCAACACTGCTGGAGGGGTTTGGGGGGCTTCTTGTCCATTTTACTACCTCAAGTCTTATCATCCCCCACCCCCAAAACTTGTTTCTTTTTCTACCTGGAGGCAGGCTAGCTGGCATCATTTTTCCCAGCATCTCTGGGAGATGAATGAGACTTGTGACCATTATGAGGTAAGACACGGTAATGGTCCCTACTTCTGGGCTGCGTTCTTCCAAGCCTTTCACCCATCACCCTCTTTTCCCACCCACTTAAATGGAGACGACTCCAAGGACAGGAAGGAGGACTGTTTTTCCTGGGCTCCTGGCAACCTGGCTAGAGGCTTCTGTAGGCAGGAGTTGTGATTTGTGTTGGACCAAGGCAAAGTTAGATGAGAAACTGAAGTTTTCAGTGTTTCATTGGTTCCAGCAGCTAGGGCTTTGAATCCACACCCGGCAGGTGTCGGCAGGTGTCGAAGACCCTGGGGATACCAGGGAAATGGAGACAAGTACGCAGTTTCGGGGGATGTGCATCCCATCTGGGAAGACTCCGTGGGTCTCTCAGAGGGATCCTCTGAGAATCCAGGGCAAGGGAATCCTAAGGTGGAGTGTGTACAGATAAAGCAAAAGGGTTTTGTGTTTTGAGACAGTTTCTTGATCCGCAGCTCAGGCTGACCTTGAGTTTGTGACCTTTCTTTGCCTCTGCCCTGCTCATTGGGAGAGTCCTATCTTAATGGAATGTGTTATCGAAAGTCTTGAAAAATATGTCACATGAGGAGGGTAAGGGAACTCAGCAGAGTTCTCTCAAAGATGAGATGTGGCTCTGGTCTTTTTTGAAACCCTCATCCCAGGGAGCATTCTATATGACAAGCTGGTTCTTACGGGCTGCAGGAGGACAGCGGGGTTAGAAGGTGTACCAGGGCTGGGATTGGGGGGGGGGGGGTAATGAGCAAAATCGAGGAGGCCAGAAGGCTGGAGCTAAGATGAATGACAGGAGGCACAATCCCGAGAAAGTAGGAGCCAGTAGAGGCCAGGAGGAGTGCTCTGAAGCTCTGTTCCAGCTCAGGGACTGCAGCTATCCAGGCTGAACCCAGATCGTGCCGCTAGCCACCACGCCGCCAGCCAGCGGTGTCTCTTCCTATCTCAGCTGCTATTTCCAAGAAGCTCAAAGGGCTTTCCGGAAGTTATCTGCACGCTGAACCCAACAGTCCAGCCTTATCTCTCCATCTCACAGATGGGAGAACAGGACTTTACGTGGTTAACCTATCTATCCAAGATCAGAGTGTGAGCCTTGGTCTGTGTGTAATCACATTCTAGATTTCTCTGCCGTAGGCTCTCCCCCAGCTATCGCTCTCAGCCAGAACTGCCAACTCGGCGGCGATCCCTCCTCCTTGGAGACAGTGCAGGCTCCTCCTGCAATTCAGTTATTAGCAAGATCTTGATCTTTGATGACAAGAAGTTTGATTTATAGACTCAATATTCTCTTCAGATCTTCTGGACTTTCTATGATTTGCTTCCTGGCGTTGATTAGACAAAACTTCGCACAGGGCTTGACAAGATTGCCCAGCTGGTAAAGACGATGACGGTGGCCAAACTTAGCGGCATGAACGTGATCTTAGGACCCACATGATGGAAGCAGAGAAGCTGCTATAGCCATTTGTCCTCTGACCTACACACACGGGTGTCACACGAACACACATAAAAATAAAATAATAAAATAAAACAAAACAAAACAAAATAAAGAAACAACGCCTCACACAAATAGAAAACCTGACTCCATGGTGAATTTTTATCTACCTGGGATCTGGATTCAAGCACAGCCTGAAGTAAGAGTTTATTAGCTGGCCACTGCTGAACTGGCAGGGGAAAGTTTGCAATGTTAGAGAAAGCAGTGCTGTCAAAAATCTCTTCAAATATCTGCAAGTCATGAGAGAATGTAGTTTTTGTTTTTAAGTTTTGTGGACTTTTTTGGTTTTGTTTCTTTGCGTTTAAAAAATCTTTCAGATCTTCAGCTTCCGGATAACAGATTACTTTGTTTTAATACAATTAGGTTTGTGTCTGTGAAAGTGTGTGTTTTATGTGTATATATAGTTATGTATATGTGTGTGTATATATATGTATGCGTATGTGTGTGTATATGTATGTGCCTGTGTATGTATGAATGTGTATATATGTGTCTATGTATGTATACATATTGTATAGGTGTGTATGCCTGTATATATATATATATATGTATGTAAATGTGTATATATGTGTGTATTTTTACATGTGTGTATATGTATGCGTGTATATGTATACATATGTGTGTGTATATTCATGGATGCATGTGTGTGTGTGTGTGTGTGTATTTTAAAGCTTGATTATTCTCTAACAAGGTAAAGGAAGACAACAGGAAAACCACTGATGTGTTTCATGGAGAATAGCCTGGAATCTGGAGTAAAGACACTCTCGGGTTCCCCCTGCCATGAACTGTGTGGTCCTGAAGCAGATACTGCATGGTCAGAGTCCTGAAAAGCCCAGAGGAATCTTGAGGCCCCTGAGGCAGGCGATGGCTGGTGCCTGGGATCCTAGAACTCTGGTGACCGAGACAAGGGAATCATGAGTTTGTGCTAGCCTGAGCTACAAAGCAAACCTCCATCTTTTAAAAGAATTCTTGAAATCCTTAGATTCTTAGGTTACAGCTGAAGCCCAGGGAAAGCTAATGATTTGGCTGAGGCTGCCCAGTGAGAGCCTTCCAGAGGTGCTGCTAGGTCTGTGACACTGGAGGCAGAGTTGGAAAAGTACTCGGGCATGAGGTGTGTGTAGTGCTCGTTGTTGTTGTTGTTGTTGTTGTTGTTTAATCTTTCCCAGAGGTACCAATGCTAGAAAGCGCCCCCACCCCCACCTCTCTCTCTCCCTTTGCTTAGAGGGGAATCTGTGACTGCTTCCGGGAGAGAAGGAGTGAGAAGTATCCCGGTTTGAGCATCTTTGGGAAGAAATCCATTTGGGAAGCCCATTAGCGTTTGGATGTGAACTTTCCACGGAAGGCAAGTCCACTGCAACTTGGACACCCGCTTGTGGCACTACCTCATCAGCGCTGGTTTTGCCCTGGGTCCAACTCCTGAGGTTGTTCTGCCAAGTGGCAGCCACAGCTCCCCAAGAGATGCCACACACACCAGAACTGAATATCTAGGTAAGGGGTTGCGTTCCCACGGGCACCTCTGGTTCTCTACCAAGAGCCGCGCCTAGAAACCGAGTCCTGTCTGGACCCCTGCTTGGAGAGCAGAAGGAAAAGTAGTTTCTAAGCCCAGGACTGAGGCTGCCCTGAAGAAAAGAAGCATCCTGCTCTATCAGAGAGCGATCTCCAGCCTGTGCAACCGCAGAGACCTTAATCTCTGGGGCGTCATTCGTTCGGGACCTGTCCCTGCACTAAACTCATTTAAAAGAGGGTTGCATATTAATACGGATAATTACTGAACAGCCAGGCTGCCATATCTCATGACCTGCCTCCAGGCGAGCCTTAATCACTGTTTGTGAAGGGCAGCAGCCGGAGCCACAGATGAAAGGCCCCAAGTGGGCAGGTCCAGCTCACTGATGTCAGGACACCTGATGAGCCAGCCGCAGGGGTCCAGCAGGCTCCAGCGGTGATGGAGGAAGTGTCTCAGGGTCCAGAGACCAGGCTCAGGGGGACAGGCAGGGACATGGGATGGGATAGGGGGGTCTGGGGGTAGGGAAAATGTTTTAGAGGTGGGGGAGGGTTCAGACAAGTCTTAGTGTGGGGGGGGGGGGGGGGGGGGGGTGTAGAATCAGAGAGTGGAAGAGACATCAAGGAGGGACCAGAAAGAAGCCCAGGCAGGCAGGAGGCGACATCGGCAAGTCCATTAGAAGTGCTGAAGGAGGAGGGGAGGCATCCTGCCTGCCCCCCCTCAACACACACACACACACCTCTTATCAGCACAGCCGTGGCCCGCCGCCTTATTGCAGGTGCGCTGGCGCCGCTGAGTCTGCGGGGCCGCGCGGTGGACTGGACGGGAGGCCGAGGAGGGTGGTGGCGGCAGGCACGACAGCAGGCGGCGGGTGCGGTCAAGGCTTCTCACGCAGCAGCAAGGGGTGGAGGTGGAGGAAGAGGAGGAGGAAGAGAGAAGGAGGAGGAAGGGGAGGGGAAGAGGAGGCTGCTCTAGGTCCACAAGTCTCTTGCTATGAACTTGCCAAGCCACCTGCAGGCAGAGAGGGTGGCCTCAGGGCTGTGGCACCTGCCCAGACACCATGTCCCACATGGGGAACATTATCATCTTTACACAGGTTACATTTCCCCCAAGATAACCCGTGGGGACTTTCTGCTAGGCTATTTCCATTCTGTAGCCTTGGGCGAGGGCTTCATGTCCAGGCACCCACAAGGGCTCTGTGGAACTCAAGCATGAGGGCCCTGTCTCTTAGTGTTGGTAGGAGGGAGGAAGGGAGGCATGATACACCCACAGATCACTTAGGGACTGCCTGGCGATACAGTCCTGACTGGGGACAGGGAGAGAGCATGGAAGGAGGGGCTGGTTTTGAATTTAGCTGGAGGCACTTTGTGGTTTCTATCCTCTGGGTGCTAGACTAGCCAGGAGGCTTGCACAGGTCTGTGAGCCTCACTCCTTGGCGGCTAAATCATCTCCTTGGTCGTTGTTCCATCTTCCTCCCGAGTAACAGAGAGCTCAGCCTTTATGCTCTCCTTGAACCCAGAGTCACAAGTCCAGCATCTGGTTGTGAGCCAACCTCACAGGGAATGGAGTCTCCTTTTTTTTTTTGAGACCTTGGATCACCTCACTCGATCTCCTCTGGGATTCCTCAGCCACCACTGTAACTCCTGGGAGTGGTTTGGAAGGACACACGGACTGCTGGGCCACCGCTGCTGGAAGAAAGCGGCTGCTGAACCTCCAGCTGAACCGAGCCAGCTTCTATGGCAACCACTCCATAGGGGACACACCCCACAGGGCACACCCCCCACAGGGGACACACCCCACCATCCCCATCAAAGAGAGAAGCTGGCCACTGTGCTTTCTCCTGCCTTTCCAAGAATAGTCTCCTCCTCCCAGCGGTGAGCTTTCTCAGAACACTTGACGTCACCCAGACCTACAGGTTCTAGCTCTCCGTGCTCCCTGCTACCTCTTGGCCTGTCTTCCCTCCCTCCTGCTGGTTCTTGTTACCAGCACCTGATATCTCCTCTTTGATTCTGAGAACACTTCCCAAGAGACCCCTCCTCCCTGTGGTTCAGGAGCATCAAATCACCCTCTGCCCTCTCAAGGGCTGACAGGCCAACAGGAGAGGCCATGAAACCCTTTTCAGTCCGGGGTTGGGGAAAGCAAGCTGCAAAAGGCAGGGGTAGGAGGCAGGAGCAATGGGGGAAGGCTTCCTGGAGGAGGAGACCTCAGTGTTGAGTCATGAGGGATGAATGGAGTTAGCCAGGTAACTTAGAGTTGAATCCAAATGAGTTAAGCAAATGGGACACACACCTGCAGGAAGGGCGGGGGAGGGGGGCGTTATTCTAAGAGGAACCTAGATATCTTTGTGGAGGTGGTGACCTTTGGTCTGTTTCTACGAAACAAATAGGGGGGATGTATGTCCTGTTACAAAGTGTGTGTGTGTGTGTGTGTGTGTGTATGTACATTGTGTGTCTGTGTGTCTATGTGTGCACATGTGTGTGCATGTATGTGCATGTGTGTGCACATGCACATATATGTGTGGTATCTTCAAATCACACTGTTCCCAAGATGCAGGTGCACAGAACCATCAGTGAGAGTGACAAGTGGTTCTCCATCTGCCAGCAATGGCCAATGGATGGAAAGGGGGGGGCCCTGATAGCTGACATGGTCAGGTCAACGGGACCTGGAATCACAATAGAAACATTGAAGGTTAATTGAGATGGGACAACTTATTCTAAATGTGAACGGCCCTTGGAAATTGGATTAGTGGTGTCCCAGGCTACCCCAGCTGTGCTCTCTACTTCTGGGACTGCAGACACAATGTGACTATCTGTCTCCAGATCCTGTTCCTCACTTCCCGTGCCTTCTCTGCTACAAAGGATCTCGCCTTCAAACCAGAGCAGCAATGAACCTCTCCTTCCTTAAGCGACTTTGGTCAGGCGTACTGTCACAGCTGAGACACAAGTCACTAATACACCAGACATTCTGGGACAGACTGAAATTCTGAGATGCGTTGGCCAGTTTCAGCTAAAACTTCCCGTTTTATTTGGCCCCACTACTCCGCACAAAAACATGCAGGAAAAAAAAATACTGTCAGGCACTGGGAGGATTGAAGCAAACACTTTCTTGGACCAGACTGAGCCCTGGAAACATCATCTGGAGACCCCGGCGGATAGAACTCGGATGTTGGCGGAGAGGGCAGACATTCTGTAAAGCAGGCACCTCAGGATGAGTGAGATCGTCCTTGGTCCCTCAGGTTTCCACAGGTGCTCTCAGGTGCAGAAGTCTGCACTGTTCTAGAACCCTTCTTGTAAAGCCAGCTCCTCCCGAGAGAGCTTTCTGCTCGGTGACATGACCCTTACCGCTCCCAGTTCAGATGGAGGCTGTCGCCCTCCAGGTCTGAGCTCTTCCTTCCAGCTCCAAGTGCTCTTCCAGGGGCAGAAGGATGCTGAGCCTTCCCTCATTTCCTCCCAAACCTTCTTCGGGTCCTCTCTTGGGGCTAGTTCCATCTTTTCCGGTTTGCATCATCATTAAGCCAGGGCATATTGAGCCCCACTAGGAACTAAAGCGAATGAAACGGAATAGGAAGAAACTCGTCAACATTCTCTCCAGGCAGCCAGAAGGAAGTCCCTCATCCAAACCCCCAAATTAAGGCAGCGCTGGGAGCAGAACCTTCAGGAAGAAAGCCTTTTAGCCGAAACCAAGAACATGCAGGCTGAGGTATTTCATTAGAACAATAGTCTCCTTTGCACGGGCAATTTAGGAGAAAGGTTAGCAGCTAAGTGTGGTCTTACCCTGAAGATGCCAGGAGGCTGTAGGGAGAGTCTGTGCAGGCTGCAATTTGAGGCTAGGAGTTTGATTCAGTCCTTGGAGCCTTTGGGCTTATTTCACTGGTTTTGAAGCCTGCCGATAAGCCTTGTTTTCAGATAACCAGAGGAAGCTTGGCCTCCGTGCTCTGATGGAAGTCTCTGATTGCTCTCAACCATCCATTAGTTAATTGCCCCAGGACAGGTCTCTAATGATCCTCAGGGTACCCCACTATCAGGGGGGATTAAGGGCCTTCTAAATTCACAGGATCCTTGCCAGGTGTCCCAGTGATTGAGAATCCAGCAAAAAAGAAAGAAAGAAAGAAAAACGGACACAAGCCATGACTGTGTGGTCTTGGGGCCTCCATAGAGGGTATTGAGACTTAATGATTACAGCTAAGTGGAGGGGGAAACTCCCACACATGCAGGTAAGAAAAAGGTGATTTGGGGGGCCTATGATATGCTCACCCATGTTTGTAACAGTAGGCAAAAATGGGACACATGACTCTCTGGTAGTGGTTCTCATTGTCCGAATGCTGTGACTCTTTAATACAGTTCCTCACGCTGCGATGACACCACCCCCAACAAAATTATTTTTGTTGCTACTTCATAAATGTAATTTTGCCACTGTTATGAGTAAGACTATAAATATCTGTGTTTTCTTAGGTGACCCCCGTGAAAGGGTAATTTGACCTTGAAAGTGGTTGTGACCCACTGCCCTATGTGATTGATATTCTTCATGGAAAGTGGCCATTAAATGGCCAAATAACATGAATGTTGGCATGGCAGCTGCTGTAAGCAGATGTGTCTACTTCCCAATGTTGTCTCAGCAATATCTCACAACCTGGGTGACTTGAAGTATACTCATTAGTTCCTTCAGGGCTCTGGAGTCCAGAAGGTCAAAACCAAGGTATCAGCAGGGCCATGCTCCCCACAGAGCCCCAAAGGTCAAATCCTTCTCTTCTGCCAGTCCCTGATACATACCATGGCTGCACAGCTTCAAGGTCTGCTTCTGCTGTCCCCAGGCTTTCTCACAGTAGCTTTCCTGTTGTCTTCTGATAAGGATGCCCAGTTAAATGAGGGACTGCATGATGCTCCCCTCTTACCTCGATTCCATCTGCAAAGATGATTTCCAAATAAAGTCACATTCATGGGTAGTAGGGGTGAGCAACCTAGTCTCCCTAGTTTGGGACACAATGAGGGAGCCAGTATGGCCTTGGAGCAAAGGGTGGAGGGAGATGAACAGAACTCAAGGCTTGTTGGCAAGTAGATGCTTAAAGAGCATGTAAGAAGTTTGTTGATGGGGTACCCTGAACCATTATGGCTGTGATCCTTGGACCAGAGCATGAAGAAAATAAAAGACTCAGGAAGGTCCCCTATAGTAACCCATGCTCACAATTCTAGCATTTGGGAGGGGGTTTCGTTAGGATCAGGAGTTCAGGGCCATTCTTGGCTCTTAATAGATAATGAATTGGAAGGCAGCTTTGGACATGAGACCATGTCTTAGAAAACCAAAAACACTGCCACCACCACCACCAGCAGCATCACAATCTTCACCACTGCCATCACCCTCATCACCACCATCACCATTGTCACCATCACCATTGTCACCATCATGATCATCAATACCACAATGATCATCAATACCATCATAAAGAATATATCATTACTACCACCATACCACGGCAACCACCATCGCCATCACTGTTACTGACAACAAAAGCAACCAACAGAACCAGGAGATCACTGCTTCCTTCCCAAGCTCTTCAAACTCTCCTGTAACTAGACTCCATGTTCTCCAACAAATCGAAGGGTTCACTAGAAATGTGTTGAGAGACTTTCCTGAGATTTTTCTTCATGAGACTCTGGCGTCTTAAACTAACATGCCACATAAAGGCATTAAAAGCCAGTCAGGGTTGACAGATCCAATTACTATTAACAGTATTCTTTGAGCACTCTGAGTGAGATAAAGAAAATGTTCCCAAAGGGAACAGTTGGGTTAGCTGAGAGGATGGACTGGCCTTAGGATAGAGGGGTAGGAAGAAGCTGGCGTGGGCTCTAAGTCTCTGTGAACTTGACCTGCAAGGTGGCCCATTAGTACCTTAACATTTTTGTTTATTGTGAGATTGGATCATTAAGGCACTAATGGGCCCACTGTGGGCAGCACTATTCCCTAGGCAAAGAGTACTGGGCTGTGTACCATCTTTTCTGTGGCTTAAAACCGCCCTGGCAAAATGCAACTTAGGAGAGAAAGGGGTTTACTTCAGCTCACAGTTCCAGGCTATAGTCTATTATTGAGAGCAAGTCAATGTAAGAACTTCCAACCTCAGTCGCATCACATCCACAGTCAAGAGCAGAGAGAAAGGAATGCATGCTCAGTAGCTCACTTGCTCAGCTCTAGTTCTCCACTCGTGCACAGCCTAGCACTCCTTGCCTAGGGAATAGTGTTGCCCACAGTGGGCTGGATATCTGCCCATCAGTGAAGAGTGAAGACAAGCCCCTACAAAGATATTCCCAAAGGTCAACCCAAAGTCAGTGGTCCCTCATAGAGACAGAGACTCACCTCCCAGGTGATTCTAGGTTATGCCAAGTTGACAATTAGAGCTAATTGGTCCAGTCTAATAGTCTAGGTCAGGCTTGTCTTAAACTCAAGCTCTTCTGCCTCTGCCCCCCCGAGGGCTGGGATCACAAACCTGTGCTAGCACACCCTGCCTTGTCTGAGTTTCCTACTGGCAGAGTGAGCTCGTGACCTCCATCTTTCCAGCTTCTTATCCATAGTAGGTGAGCCAAGGACCCAGTACTGAGATTGACACATATAGAAAGCCCTGCAGACGTTGTTGGGGATGCTTGACCCAGGTCCTAGAGAGATGACCTATGGTCATGAGAGAAATCAAAATTTAAATGCTGTCAACCAACTAGCAAGACTGGAGATGTCGCACCTTCGACTCTAAGGCTTAGAGAAAGATCCCTGGCTTATTGTATGGTTCAAGCAGCAATTTGCAAAAGGAAGAAGCTGAGCTTGTAGAGAGGGTGTCCTGGATGAGCCAGGGTTGCAGAGCCAGGAGGATCTGGTCCCACAAGTGATGCGGGAGGGAGGGCATTTCTCACGGAGGTAATGGGGCGAAATGGGTGTGAGATGCGGCTTTGTGGTTTCCAAGGCTGGATCGTAAGGTCACGGGGGTTGAGAAGAAACACAGTGATTCCCCGGCTAAACTTGGGGCTTGTTTTTGCTGCAGCATCAGAGCAGGGCACAGCGAATCAAACGGACTTAATGGGTGTAGAGTTTTGTCAGCCATAGCCAGTGGGAGCCGGCAGAAGGTGTCTGTGCTGTGAGCAGAGCCATACAGGTGACACTAGATCAGAAACTTCTGCCAGAGATGCAAATGAAAGCACCTGTCACAAGGGTGATGGGGATGTGCCACATCCCCTTCTTCCTCCAGAGTGTCTTATAACTATAATCCAGACGAAGGACTTGATGATATTCATCAAGTACAGCCCTGCCTGCTTTAAGGAAGGGTGTGTCAAAGTTGCTCAAGGAGAGCTGACAGGGAGAAAGTCAGAGGTGGAGACAGGGATGTGGGGACTCCGTGGGAGGTCCCCAGGGCCTCAATCCTCTCAGTCAGCTGCCAGCTCTGGGGGTGTGGACACAGTTGGTATCTTAAGTGACTTTAGGATTAGAAGGTGAACCGTGATGAAATCCCAGGTGTGTTGCTTACCACATGAATCACCTCCCAGAGTATTAACTCAAAACTCACAGCCTGAGGTGGCAATTAGTGTAATGAAGCAGCCTGGGTTTGCGGGAGTTGGAGGCAGCTTGGAGCAGACAACCAGGCTGATGGAGTGCAGGAAGCTGGGGGAAAGAGGCCTTGGGAAAGAGACTCAGTGTTACTGAGAGGGGGCCACCTCAGGCCGGAGGATTCCAGGACCCCTTCTGATAAATGAAGTTGTGGCTGGATCTCTGTTAGTGGAGGGGCTTGCCCAGCATGCCTGAAGCCCTGGCCGCCATCTCCATTGCCACATACACCCGGTACTGTGGAGTCATGGGAACAAAAGTTTAAGGCCATCCTTGGTTACACAGAAAGTTTGAGGCTAGCCTGGGGTACATGATCATGTACGGGGGGTGGGGGGGAGAGATTTTGTGGGAGGTCAAGGCTTACACTTGTATTGAGTTTTGCTTCCCCCATCCTTCCTCTCCCCCTTCCCCTCCCCCTTCCCCTCCCCCTTCCCCTCCCCCTCATCTCTCTTCACTTCATTATTCTCTCATTCATTCATTCTTTCCCTTCTTCCCTCCCTCCCTCCCTCCCTCCCTCCCTCCCTCGCTTTTCCCTTCTTTCTCTTTGGAGACAGGGTTTCCTGGGCAGGAACTCACCACGAAGCCTAGGCTAACATCAAACACACAGCCCTTCTCCCTAGACAGGGACTGTGGGATTGAGGGCATGCCCCCACTGGGAAGAGCTGTCATGTGACTGGGAGAGACAGAGTGCCAGCCAGGCCTGGTCCAGTTCCACCTGCAGGGGACTAACCTGAGGGCGGAGGCTGTGTCCTCAGAACAAGCTTCTCACACACCATTTTGAATCCATTGCCCAGAGAACCGCTGTGGAGGTGAGTGTGTGTGTGTACGCGCGTGTGTGTGCTTGCATGCACATAAGTGTGCGTGTACCTCAGTATGTGTGTGGCAGTCAGAGCACAGCTCACAGGAATCAGATCTTTTCTAGTATGTGGATCTGAGGAATTGACCTCAGGCGTAGTAGAAAGTGCCTTTACCCTCTGAGCCCTCTCGCCAGCCACTTATTCTGATTTGGAGAAACTTGGTCAAGTATTATAGAAACAAGTTTTTTTGTTTGTTTGTTTTTTGTTTTTGTTTTTGACCTTAGAAAAACAAGAGCATAGTATTCCTGTCAAAAATGTTCTGGAAAAAGAAACAGTGGTGAAAGAGATGCAGAATCCCCATAACTAGGCGTATCTAACCTGCTTTGAATCAGGAAATACAGATGGAACCTTCCAGAATGAGTCATATGCAAATGTTCATGGAAGTGTCCCCTCCTTCACAGTATGCATCTCTGACTAGTGATGACCCCTCGGGGTGACTAAGGAGACAAGAGGGCAGGATAATCCTAGTTGTCACAGTGACCACATGTGAGAGCTTCCAGATGTGTTCAGGGTCCCTGGGACTTTCCAGGACAGACAAGCAAAGGCACAGCTGGATGGACACCCAGAACAGTTGGGGTTAAAACTAGAAGCTCATGGGCTGGGGAAATGACTGGGAGGGTGGAGCGGTTCCCTAGCATGCAGGCACTCTGGGTTCCACCCTAGCATTGCTTAAAACCTTGCAGGCTGGCGGTACACCCTTGTACTTCAATCCCAGCCCTGATGGTCAGAAGGTCAAGATTGTCCTTAGCTATGTAGTGAATTAGAAGCCAGCCAGGACTACCTGAGACCCTGTCATAGAAACAAACAAACAAACAATCGAGCAGAGACCAGTAGATTATTTGTGAAGCACAACTGTGCCCTGGGCATTTCCTAGATGCTAAAGATGCAGCAGCTTCGAGCAGATCCCTCAATCCCACGCAATTCTGGACTTTTCTAGAAAGTCACCCAGTGTCTTCAACCTTTCCAGAGATGTCTGGACATCCGGTCCCTCTTCAGGAGAAGAGTCCCTTCCTCAAGGACCTTCTCTCTAATTTGAGCAGAAGTGAGGTTCCAGGAAACACAGATGTGGAGTCTGAGTCTCTCACTGCTCCGCCGAGCAGAGCTGGGCAGACTAAGACCAGTGGCTGACTCTGGACTCCGGCCTGTCTTCCTGGCACCCAACCACAAGCTCACTCATTCACATGCCGCCTCTAGGTGCTTGGGGGGCCACAAAGGGTTGGGTGAGAATATTGAAACAATGACCCTCTGCTCCAAAGACTCAAGACATGTCTGTAGTCTGGCCCATTCCAGAATATAATGTGTATGCCTGCTGTCAGGTGCCCAGTGCCCCGGATAACTTAGTGTCTACGGAGACAGTAGGATTGAAGGTGAGAGCTGCCTCACCCTAGGCTTTAGAGCATAGGAAGACTTTCCTTCCATCTTACTGGGTCGGGTTCTCTGGGCCTGCGGAGAACAGATGTCACCAGAGAAGAGGAGCAAACCTTTGCTGCTCTGTGAACTTTGCCCCTTCCTCTGTAACCTCATCTGGGTCAAAACTAGGGAGGGCATCTTTCCTTAATCCTGCAATAAACCCTGGCAGGGTATCTGGGCCTTGTTTGGCTTCTCAGTCCAGGCATATAGATGTTTTCGGATAGGAAGGAAACCTTTCCAAACTGGGTTGAAGGTGATAAGGTGAGGTAGAGCATTACTTGTGAGCCCCAAGGCATGGCCGTAAACCATACTGAGAAGCCTTGGACCACACAGTGACAGGTGGGATTCGCCTTTATCCTTCATCAGCTGGAGCTCAGCTTCATTGCTGCTATAATTACAGATGTGGTGTTGGATGCTGAGAGCTCCTTAATCCACACCGGCAGATTTATGCCCCCGATGCTCTTGGTCTTTTATTCGCCATTGAACTCAATAACCATACGAAGCCCAAACAGCTCCGAGCTGATTTCCCACGCCAATGACTTGAAGGTCCCCACCTGTGGGCATGCATTAGGGACAAGAGCTGAATTCATTGTGGACAGAAGAGGCAGTCGTGCTTATGACACCCTTGGAAACCTGCTGTGGAGGTGGTCCAGCCAGTAAGGCCCTTTGCCTTGCAAGAATGAGGATTTGAGTCTGAACTCCAGAATTCACAGACAAAAGCCGGGTATATGGTGCGTGGAAGCCTGGGGCTTGAGAGGCAGAGACAGATCCCTGGGACTCACTGGGGCTTGAGAGACAGAGACAGATTCCTGGGACTCACTGGTTAGCCTTGCTACTTGTTGCGATAAAGGATAGCAGGATGCTCTGATTCGAAAGACAGGGCACCGGCCCTGCAGAATGTCCCCATGGCTATCCTCTGACATGCAAACCTTTGCCCAAGAACCCAGGGAGAGAAAACCCTGAGCAGTACCAGAGCCGACTTGGTTCTGAGCGTGTGCCAGGGCAAGCGGGTCCTACTTCCCACTTGATGCGTCTGGTCTAAGCTCCCTGCTGGAGACTTGACTGTACATATGCTGTGGTCTCTGACCTTGAGCAAGAGTGGAGACGGGGATCACAAGTCAGAGGGCAAAGACAATGGAGAGAGAGGTCCCCGGATGTCGGGGTATCATGGCAGTGGGCAATCTTGCTGGCATAGATGGGCAGAGCCCAGGGAGGCTGCTTAGTAACCGGACGGTGCCTAGCTTCTACTTTAGCAGCAGAGCCAAGGCTGAGGAATTGGTGTGGCTCTTCCTCCAGGAAGGCCTCCCTGAACACTCTGGGCTCAGTAGCTGCATCCTTCTATTCCTGCATGCTCCTGGCTGTGCACTCTGCAACTTCAGTCATTATACATGGTGTCCAGAAGGTCCCCTAGCCTGGAGTACCAACAAAAAGAAAAATCCTACCTCAACAGGTAGAAGGTTAGATCTGTCCTGCATTGTCCTCTGACCTCTACAGGCATGCTGTGCAACACAGAGGCTGATTTACACCCTCCTCCACGCGTGCGCACACATACACGCACATTTTATAAAGTGTTTGTTGAATGACTAATGGATGGATAGAATAGTACCCTGAGCCTCAAAGAGACGTCTTCTTTGTCCCCCACTGTCTCCTGCTGGGTATGTCACTGAACCTGCTCCCCACTACAACTTTCTAGCTGGTTAGCCACGTGCTCTTGTGTTCTAGCTTGATCAGAAGGAAGGGCAGTGATTACTTTGGATGGAAGTGTGCCCATCTGTCATTGATCTCTGCTGGGGACTAGATTTGCTTTTTGACATTCTCCCCTGTCCCCTCCCGCCCCCAGCCCACTAGCACCTCGGGTACCCAGAAGAGCCCTGGATTAAGACAACTTCACTCTTATCTTTGACTTTATTTTGGAAAGCAATGCTCCCGTCCCACCCTTCCCGCAGTCCCCAGGGAAACCTTCACCCAAGATCCCAGGAAAGGGCAAGGACCATCCCTGCTCAGAGTGGGTGGAGTGGGTGGAGGGGCAAGCGGGTCCCACCTCCAATTCAATCTTCTGCTCTGAGCTCAGAGCACACTCCCGGGATCACTCTGCCCAGTCGAGAACAGTGACAGCACGAGGGAGGGACAGACTCTATCCCTCTGCTGAGATCTCTCAGCTTCGGTGCCAGCGGCTCCCCAGGCTCCCCAGTGATCATCTGTGCAGCAGGTGGGGATGCCTAGCGGGATTCAGTCATTTCACAGAGCAAACTGGGAACGAGTGCAGCAGGACTGGGGAAGAATCCGTTTGGTTTCGAACCCGGGACAAGGGACTGAGGAGCATATTTTACATATCAAAGTAGACCTGGCCTCCAGGTTCTCCCAGCATCCCTCAGTCCCTAACAGGCATACCCTGCCCCTACCTGAACTTTCCGGGGGGAGGGGAAGGGGGGGAAGGGGAGGAGGGGCTGGATTGCCCCTCCCCCAGAGGCTCTTCCCTGTACAGTCTTGGTCTCTCCTCTCCTCTCCTCTTCTCTCTTTGAGTGCTCACCCCTTTCTCTCTTTCTCTCTCGCTCCGCTAACCCCTCTTTCCCCACGACGACTTCCCCTCCTCCTCTTCCGTTTTTATTTTGAAACACAGCCTCCATATTCAGCCCAGGCTGGCTGGAAGCCTTCCATCCTCCTGCCTCAGCCACCAGTGCCGCCTTTATAGCCTGCCCTCGAAATTAGCCCCTACACTTTTTTGAATGAGGGAGTGAGAAAATACTTGAAAATAAATTATGGCTGCTTTTTAATGTTGGAATCTGAGGCACAGAGCCTATCAAACCACCTGTCACTAGAAAGTGAAAACAAATCCCTTTATGCCTGTGATGACCTAAGAGGCACAACTTTTTTTTTTTGGCCTGGTCCAAAGAAGACAGGATGCAGATACAATGGAACTCCGAGTCAAGCCTGATTTGTAAAAGCTCTGCTGCAGACAGACAGCTGCTAGGATCTAGGCAGAAGTCACAAGGGACGGGATTCAAACATTTAGGATCTCTTACAAGATTGCTCTGTGTTTCTTAATATATAAAGCAATGGAAAAAGCAGATTCCGCACAATAGCGTTCATTGTCGGTTCTGATTAGGGGAAAATCGTCGTTGTCGTCAAGAACATGCGTTTATCTTCATTGTTCCCAGCCTGACCCAGCACGGCATTCTCTGGTTTTTAAATAGACTCTGGAAAACAACAATATCCGACCCTGTGCGAACAAAACCTCCATAAATAGGACTTGGGAAGCAATCGCTCAGGGTTGCTGGGCTGTCTCCAATGTGAACAGTAGAGAGTTTAGATTGTGACACACAATGGAAGGATCCTGGTGTGTGTGTGTGTGTGTGTGTGTATGGGTGTGCCCACTGGCACTCTGTGTGTGTGCATGCTTGTGTATGTGTGTGCATGTATATATATGGGTGTGTGCACACAGGCACGAGTGTGTGTGTGTGTGTACATAGGTGTGTGTGTATGTACATAGGTGTGTGTGTATGTGAGTATGCACATGCCTGTGCATGCATGTGTACATGTATGTGTGTGCACAGGCACTTGTGTGTGTTTTGTGTGTATGTATGTGTGTGTATGTGGGTGTGCATGTGCCTGTGTGTGTGCATGCTTGTGTATGTGTGTGCATGTATATATGTGGGTGTGTGCACACAGGCACGAGAGTGTATGTGTGTGTGTGTTGTATGCATGTGAAAGCATTTTGGTGGGGACTGGGAGTGACTTCGAGAGTCTTTCAGCTGCAGAGCAAGCTGTGCTTTCTGTGTCTCCTGAATGCTCACATGATCAGAGACGGAGAGACACAAAGAGGACGCTCCAAGGCCATGACACCTGCAGCTACCGATGGTGGCACAAAAACCTATGCTCATGGCCTTAACAAAGACAGGTCTAATGCCTGGTGCCTGGCTGCCCTTGGAACCACTCCTGTAGTGTCCTCTGCCTTCTTAGGTGTCTCACATTAAGACAGGGATTGTGTTTCGAGGCAGGCTCAGCTCCAAGTACTCAGTGTAACACCCACTGAGGCCCATCCCATCCTTGGGACATTGGGAGACAGGTTCCAGCCCCACACTTCTCTATAGCTAGGAAGTGTCAAGCACACAGGCACTCTGTTTTTAGGGGTGAGGCTAGGAAGTGGCCAAGCTGGGATTCACACACAGAGAACTGTAACCAAAGGTGACACTGTAATCTTCCCTTCTGGAGGATCCTGTGGAAAACTTCCATTTCCTGGAACCTGCCTATACTTCTTGGTACCCAGCCCTGTACCATTCTGCTCCTCTGACCGTGTATCCTGCCCCCACTTTTTGAAACAAGGTTTCTCTGTGTAGCCGTGGCTGTCCTCGAACTCACTCTGTAGACCAGGCTGGCCTTGAACTCACAGACATCTGCCTGACTTTCCCTCCTAAGCGCTGGGATTAAAGGTGTGTGCCAACACACTGGGTGCTGTCCTTCCCCCCTTTGAGGATCTGTGATGCTGTTGGATCCATTTGGTCAGTCTAGAATGATCTCCCCACCTGAGGGTCCTTAGCTTAACCACATCATGCAATCTCTGGTTTGTGTAAAGCAAAGCAACCTAGTCACAGATGCCAAGGGTGCTGATGTATGACTTCCTGTGAATAAGTATTTTATCTCCAATAGGGTGTTAGAATCACCAGTTCTTTACAAGAGAAATGGCCCGGGCCTTAGAATACCCTGTATCTACCAAGACATAGGGTCTTTAGATGTCCCTTGGGGATCCTGATAATCCCCCCTTTAAAATGTGTTACATTTATTTATTTATTTATTTGCTTATTTATTTCGTATGTGTAAGTTTGCACATGCAAGCATAACATGCCTTTGTGTATGTATGTGTATATATGTGAGTATATGTGTGTATGTATGTGTGTATGTGTGTATATGTGCATGTGTGTGTTTCAATGGGTAAGAACTGATCAAATTGATAGATGGATGAAGTAAACACTTGTATGCAGTTTTAAGTGAACACAAGGCACGCACATACGTGTGCATAATGTGCTTCTTATTGTTGAATGGACACAGGGTCTTACTCTGTTTCCCAGGCTGGCTTAGAACTTGCAAAGCTCCTATCTCATCCTTCTAAGTGTTGAGATCGCAAGTTCGAGCCCCCGCCACACTCAGCTTAAGTAGAGAAGGCTTATGTGTGAGGACAAGAGCCAGGGGGAGCTGATGGCTGCATTCCTGGGTGGATGAAAGGCACATACTTACATGGATAGGTGACAGGTGGCTGGAGAGTTGGGGGACAAATGGATGGAGGGGCAGCCACTTAAGCAATTCCATTTCACTGTTAATATATGCTTTAAATCAATTAATTGAATTTCCTTGTGGTGTGCTGGCTGGGTTTTACCAACTCACCACGAGCTAGAGTCACCTGGGAAGAGGGAACCCAGATTGAGAAGTTGCCTCTAACAGGTCTACCTGTCGGCAAAGCTTAATTGATGGAGACTGTGAGAGAAGCCAGCCCACTGTGGGCGGTGTTACCCTGAGGCTAGTGGTCCTGGATGGCATATGAAAACAGGCTGACCAAGCCGAGGGCAGCGAGCCAGTGAGCAGCGTTCCTCCATGGCCTCTACTTTGGTGCCTGCCTCCAGGTTCCTGCTTGAGTTCAGACCTCTACTTATCTTAATGATGGATCATGACATAGACCTGTAAGCTAAGTTGACCCTTTCCACCTCAAGGTGGCTTTGCCCAGTGTTGTAGCATAGCAACAGAGAAGCAGGCTGCTATGTGTAGGTTCTAAAACACAGGATTTTATTTATATTTTGAGAATTTCATACAAGTATACAATGTATTTAATCATATCTACCCGTCATTACTTCCCTCCAACTTCCCTGGACTCTCCTCCTCGCCCTTGCCCTCCTCCCCCCCTTCCTCCCTCCTCTCCCCCTTCTTCCTCTCCCCCTCCTCCCCTCTCCCTCCTCCTCCTTCCTCCCACTCATCCCTCTTCCTCCTGCCCCTCTTCCCCCTCTCTATCTCCCCCTTCCCCTCCTACTTCTCTTCCTCCTCTCCCTCCTCCTCCTCCCCCTCCCCTTCCTCCTCCTCCCCTTCCTCCTCCTCCTCCCTTTTCTTCTTCACAAACCACTTATTCCAAACAGTGTTGCCTGTCTGCATAAGGGTGTGGGATCACCCACTAGAGCACAGTTGACTACTCCCCTCAGAAGAAAGCACCTCTCTTCCCCCAGCACCCATCAACTGCCTATAACTCCTCAGCCAGGGGTGGGACCTCATGAACTCGCCCATCATCCGTGCTGGAATTTTAACTGACTTGATCTTTTTTGTTTGTTTGGTTTTGTTTTTCGAGACAGGGTTTCTCTGTGTAGCCCTGGCTGTCCTGGAACTCACTCTGTAGACCAGGCTGGCTTCAAACTCAGAAATCTGCCTGCCTCTGCCTCCTAAGTGCTGGGATGAAAGGCATGCGCCACCACTGCCCGCCTGACTTGATCTTATACAGGTCACCACAGCTGCTTTGCGTTCCTGAGCTCAATGCCACATGTCCTGTCCAGAAGCTATCACCTCATGGTCCCTCCTCCCCAGCCACACCCTTTTTCTTTAAAAATGACTGGACCTCCATCTTTACCAGAGAGGTTCTGGTCTTTTCTTTACACCCAAGCATGAGGCAAGAGTCCCATGAAACAATCCACTCTGAGTCCTGTGAGAGACAGTGCCTGTTGAAACATGGTGGTGTTGTAAACAAATACAAATGACTGCCTCAGTGGAAGAATCAAGTGAACTCTCCAAATGTTGGTGCCACGTCATGGACCAATGGCTGTTTTGGAAATTACCCCAAACTTTCTCGGCACCGAGAGGGCCTCAGTACAGTTAGGTACTTGTTTTGGGTTTTTTTGTTTTTTGTTTTTATGTTTTGTTTCATTTTGTTTCCAAACACATATGCCAAAGCCCAGAGAGGGAAGAGACTTACCCAAGGCCACAGAGCATGTGGCTATCAATGGGAACTAAGAATTCAGGCTCTTTGATCAGGGCTTCTACAATCTGTCCTCATTGATCCCAGCTTCCCCTGTCCTCAACTGCCTCTCACTGCACCCTGTGTCTCTTCAGCTCCCATTCCTCCAGGACTCACCAGCCAGCCCGACCTCATTCATCTCCAGGGTGACATTTCCAGTTTGGTTCACTGCCATTACCTGGCTGCTGAGCTGCTGGAAGGATTTGGACCCTGAGGAATCTGCCTTATGCAGACTGATGCAGAAGATGCCCTTTGGAGTTTCTTGTTTTCCCCCTGAGACTCATGACTCTAGAGGCAAATCTTCCTCCTCATTCCCTTTTGTGAGTGAAACAAAAGGAAGGGAGATAGACTCACATAGAACTTGCCCTGGTTACTCAACAAACATTGTCATAAAGATTGTGTTTGTTCATGCCCAGGGCCTTGGGGCCCTAATCAGCTTCCTGTAATTTTTTGAGTGGCACCCGTGAACTCCAGGCTCTTCCTGCTTGCCTGTGTAGCTGCCTCCCTCCCCCTCTCCTTCCTCTCTCCTTCTGAGGTATAGAGGGTTCTGGGTCCCTGGAAGACATCATTGTTGCAGTGGCTTTGCAAGCTAACCCCTGTCTCTGTTTGGATCTCTGCATATTTGTCATCAAAAGCCTGGCAGGAGGAGCCCTCTCATCTCTCCGGTCACCTCACCTGGCTCAGCATTGTGAGAGTAGCATCTGTCACTTCATACTGAGTGCTGTTCTTGGCTCTATGTGAGGCCTCCTCATGGCTGTGTCATGGTTGTACCATAAGCACTGATTGGACAAGTAGGGAAACTGAATTATGGGAAAACCACCCAATGTGGAGCTTCCTATGTGTATTCCTAATTTGTACTAGTTGCCCCAAACCAGGTTCTTTCCACAGATGAGCTGGTTTGATCCTGTTCATGGTCTGACCAGGTAAACACTTTCATTTTATGTACTGAATCTCTACTGAGATTCCCTCAAAGACACACAGCACTCAAGTGGCCAAGCTCAGTCGTGATGCCATCAATTCTAACAATGTGTTAGATGCATGTGCTTGGTTTGGCTTCTCTATCTCTCCTGCTGCTCTGGGAGCATAGTACCTAGTGGCCACAAGTCAAGAGAGGCTGGAAGTCTTGGTAGATCCCCTGTGAATTCTGATGATGAGCCCGGAATCCCATCTTTCTTCAAAAGCACAGGTGCTTCATGTCCAAAGGTGCAGAGAGGCAGCACACAGCTGCTTTTCCTGCCTACTGAGTTCTCTGGCAATTCCCCTACACTTCAATGAGGTTTTCTTCTGAAGAGTTAAGGTTGGAGAGTTTCCTTGCAGGGAAGATGATTAGGATTAGCTTTTCTTAAAATGTTGAGCATAGCCTGTCACTATATAGTGTAAAATAGTCCATATACCTAACCATCTATCTACCAACCTATCATCCAGCCATCCACCCACCCCCACCACATCCATTCACCCACCCATTCATATAGCCAGCCAGCCAACTACACATTTACCCATCCATCCACCATCCACCTCCCATCCATCCATCCACTTACCCACCCATCCATAGATCCATTCATCTACCCCCTCCCATCCATCCACCCATCTATCCATCCATCCATCCATCCATCCATCCATCCATCCATCCATCTATCCATCCACCCATCTATCCATCCATCCATCCATCCCGCACTTCCCATCCATCCATCTATGTAATACATGGAATACCACAGGAGGATTTTCAAAGTTCATATTGCTCTTATTTTTGTGGTGTCTTCATCCATTCTTTCTTTGCTTTGTTTGTTTTGAAAAAGTTTATGTAGCCTTGAACTCCTGGTCATCCTGCCTCAACCTCTATGTACCAGGAGCACAAGCATGTGCCACCACACGATCATCTTTAAACATGTTGGGGAATTGTTAGTGGTCCTGACATTCTTGTTCCCTAGACCTCTCCACCACCACCCGATATCATTCTCTCCTACTTGGACTAAGCTCATAACTCAGAACACATTACTAAAGCACATATCCTCAAGTGAACATCTCAGAATATCATCTCAGAATATCTCCCTATGTTACCGAGCATTGTGTCTTTTGAAACCCTCCATGCTGTATACCTTCAACAGAGAAGGGTATGGTAGGCTCATGGCTTCTCCTTTAGCACCTACAGTGTTCATTCTGGAGTGGCAAGGACGTCTTGTGGCCTCCTGAATCCACATCTCTTTCACAGCAGTCTTCTCTGTGCTCAACAAGCCCAGGCAAGGCTTGTGATATAGATGTCTTTAAATGTTTCTAAGGCCAGGAGATGGAATCTCCTCTACCTCTGTCCTCCATGTACCTGTTAAGGGTGGGATTATGGGCAATTTAGGGAGAGAGGAGGAGAGGTGACATGCCCATTTCTCATCAGCCATCTGTCTAGGTTCAAATAGGAGGATGTCAATGGGATTACATCACCCTCACTGCATTCATTATAAACTTCCACTGGTGTCGCTCTACTTTCAGGACTCAGACTGAGATCCCAAGCATTGGTGTAGACCTAGATTTCCATCTGCCTACCCACTCGTCTTCACTCAAGGCACATGACCACTTAGTCCCAATTCCTAGATGCTGTCACCCGCTAGTCCTCCGTCAGACTCCTCCTAGAGATTTACCTCATCTTCATCCTGTTCTGGATAGTGGATGAGATAGATAGCCAGCCTAGAGAGACCCCACCCAACCACCGACAGATGGTAAAAGTAGTTTAGAATGGTAACAATTATAGTACTCAACGTTAAACACTCACGGTATTCAACTGTAAGTAGAGAATAAACACAGTTGGCCTTTGAGTCAGGCACCATGATTGGTTCCATTTTACAGATGAAGACAGGGAGAAGAGAGGGAAACATGTCCCCCAGTGCCACAGATACAGTCACTGGAAGTGCATGGCCCAAGGGTTAAATCCTTTCCAGCACGGGATTGGGAAAATGTTTCTCCCTCATGCTACACTATCTCAGCTTAATTTTCTTTATTTCCAGTTAGAACCAAAGGATTTGTTCCCTTCCTTTCATAGCAGCAGGGGGCGAGAACCTCATCTTTTATGAGGCTGAGGGCAGCTGTTCTTCCCCCCACCCAGCTGTCTTCTTGAAATAGGATAGGGCAAGAATTCAAAACTCTCAGATACCAAGGAAAGGGCCCTGGAGTTGGAGATCTTAGTTTTGAGTCTCAGCTCATCCATCGTACTCTGCCCAGGTAACCCTAGCAACCAGACTCAGACTCAACACCCTGATTCACCTCTGTACATGAAGACAGGTCCCCAGCACTGCTTGGTTCCTAGGGTCATGGTGAAGACCAGTGAGTCTGTTTGCATGTGGGCAATTGTCTTCTTCTGTGTGTTCCCATACCTGTGTGTCTGTGTCAACTTCACAGCCATTTCTAGGGCTGTCTGACACTGAGCTCAACAGGTTACTAACTGAGTCAGGGGCAATCTTCTCATCTCCTGGCCTCAACTGTCTTTGCTTCAAGCTGCCCTGTAGCATCTGGCTCTAGGTGGAGTCTGACTGTCTCACAGAGATAAGTTACACAGGTTCTCTTCGTCTAGAACCTCTCAGTGAACACCTTCCTCTGGCTGCAAGTCTTTACTCTGAGTGTCACAGGATGAGACACATCGGACAACAGACTGTCTTTCTACAGCACGCAGGTTGAAAGTGGGAACACTTTTGGGGGGAGCCTCTTGGACAAGATGAGTTAGCCTCAGGTGCTGCTTGCCTATCTTCAGATTCCCTCGGGCTGGTTTTTCCCTGTTGTGTACTCTCCAGGATCCATCAGTGGTAACACATTTCTGTGCTGCCTCAATCTCCCTTCCTGCCCCTCTGACTCATCACTTGTACCTATGAAGCAGTAACATCTAAGCTTAGGTCTCACTCTTGGCTTTCTGGGGATTTCCAAGGTTAAGTGATGCTAAATCTAGAATTCCAAAGGACCTTTATTCTTTGTCACTCTATCTTGCAGTTCCTCACCAAGGTGCCTCCGACAGTTTCTGACACATAAAAGGGGCTCAGTGAACAGTTATGGTTATGTCAGTGCAACTTCCAATTATACTGTTACAAAATAAGTAATAACTTCATCATGGTGGGGTTGGAGCTCTCAAGGTACTTGTCACTGGAATTAGTCATCTATTTGTAATCCATGTGTCTGTCTATTGATCATTTAGCTAGCTAGCTATCATCTGACCATGATTCTACATAACTATCTATAATCTATGTGTCTATATTTTATCTATTTATTATCTACTTATCATCTGTCATGTATCTATTGTCTATTTGTTCATTATATCTACTTGTCTGTATCTATCATCTATCTATGCGTCTATGTATCTGTCTTAGTCAGGGTTTCTATTCCTGCACAAAACATCATGACCAAGTTGCAAGTTGGGGAGGAAAGGGTTTATTCAGCTTACACTTCCATGCTGCTGTTCATCACCAAAGGAAGTCAGGACTGGAACTCAGGCAGGTCAGGAAGCAGGAGCTGATGCAGAAGCCATGGAGGGATGCTGCTTACTGGCTTGCTTGCTTCCCCTGGCTTGCTCAGCTTGCTCTCTTATAGAACCCAAGACTACCGGCCCAGGGATGGTATCACCCACAAGGGGCCCTCCCCTCTTGATCACTAATTGAGAAAATGCTTTACAGCTGGATCTCATGGAGGCATCTTCTCAACTGAAGCTCTTTTCTCTGTGATAACTCCAGTTTGTGTCAAGTTGACAAAAGATAACTAGCAGAGTCATTTGTCTTCTATCTATCATCTAACTATCTATCTATCTATCTATCTATATATATATCTATATATCTATTGTCTGTTAATCATATCTACCTATCTGTATCTATCATGTGTAGTCTATATATCCATGTGTCTATATATCATCTATCTATGCATCCATCCATCATCTATCATCTATTTATTATCTATCTATCTATCTATCTATCTATCTATCTATCTATCCATCCATCATCTGCCTATGTGTCTATCTCTTTATATGATACATGACACATTTGCTTTGTTTTATGGACCTAGGTAGAAAGTCTAACAAGCACAGGGCAAGACTGTCTCTGAGAGCAAGTTTGCACGTGCGTGTGAGTGTGTGTGTGTGTGTTTATGTTACTTGTGCTGCCTCCAGTGCGTGACTTGGCCTTCAGTCCTCAGCATCACTATCTGTGAAACAGATTGGACAATACTGGACATTGACATTCAGTGTCAGCTTTATGTGAAGTACTTGACAATAATCAACCCCTAACATTATTTTTACCATTAATCGTCATCATACTGCTGGGGATTGAACCCAGGGCTTTGTATGCACTAGACCCCCAACTTGATGGAATTGTTATTTGTTTTGTAATGGTATAATTATAAATATTGCATGAAAGAATATCCAGGAAATATTTAGGACAGGGTTCAAAAGGTGTGTGTGTGTGCCCGCGTGTGCCTGCACATGTGTCTGACTGTGGGTATTTTGTGGAATATTCTTACTTATTTCATGGCTGATGATTCCCTAACCATCCACAACTTCTGAGAGTACTGAAAGCACTGACAACAATAGGTGTGATGAGGACTTTTCTTTTCACACAATAACAGTGGTGAATGGTGCTATCCGGAAAGCGTGGCTGGTGGCTGGGAAAAGACCTCTCCTCTGGGAAGATGGAAATCTATCCATCATTTCCAAGTCTTAGCTGAAAAGTGATCCCCCTCACTGACCACAGGATGGGCACCTGCTGCGAAGTGAATCTCCAGGACTGGAGGGAGGAAACGAGGCTCCCCAGGCCTGAAAGGTGAAACCACAGGCTTGTCACACGTGGCTCAGCCCAATTAGTGATGATAAAAAACGTTTTCCTTCAGGGATGGGGTTTGTTCACCCTTGAAGTGGCTCAACCAACCTTGGACAAGAAACTGGTACACTGAGCACAGCAGCTAGCTGCTGGCCTTTCCCACGGAGGTCACCATGCTGACACATGGGTAGGATTCCTTTCAGCTCAGACGCAGGCCAGAGGTGATCATGCTTATTATGGGCTGACAAATGACCACCTGTCCCAGGTCACATCACTCTGTGCAGACACAGGGTCCTGTGTGTGTTGTGCATGTGATAGATTCTATAGTATGCACTATTGTGTGCATTGGTACACTGATGTGTGAGCATTGTATGAAAGCTGTGTGTTTGGGCAGTATTGCATAGATTGGACTCTATTATCATATTGTGTATATTATATTGATTATTGTGTCGAAGGTGTTGAGTGTATCCCATTGTGCGTATTGTGTACATTATACTGCATGGATTGCATTGAATGTATCATGCATATTGCATATGTGTACAGACATGTAACCTTCCCCATCCCTCCTCTGACCTCTCTCCCCTGAAAGATATCCTTAAGCCCTTTCTCCTCTATAGCACAGGTGTGCGTGCATGTGTGCGAGTTCATGCATGCATGTGTGTGTGCGTTTGCGTGTATAGTTAATTTGGATGACAGTTGCTGGTCTGTAAATTCCACTCTGCTCATGTTTTCACTGAAGGGTTTAAAACCTCTCTCTATAGCTGTACGGATCCGCTCACACGTATTCATCTATACTGTGGTCACTTGTCCCCATTTATAACACAGCACTCACTCCCATACTTGCTGTGTCACCCCCTAAGGACAGCTCCCCTCTGTTCCGAGCTCCACTCCAGCTCACTAAGACTGGTGCAAATCATTCCCATGTGCATTTTTATTTCTAGACTTACGAGCCTTCTTGTCGAGAGTCAACTTGAGTCAAATTGAAACGAAGCCGCCAAAGCCACTCAGAAGAACTTCTACATGGTCTTCTGTGCGTATGTATTTATCTGTCTTTTTATAAAGTGGGCTCTGGATGAGAAAAGATGTCTTTGAGGACTCTCTCCGTACGACAACCTCATCCCTCCTTTGCAGGCCAGCTGTGTTTATCAAACAAAAGGAAGGGAAGCTAACCAAAGTACGGTAGTCTGCTGTGCAAATATTTGGAAAATAGTCAGATGCTCAGCGGCTTGTCTGCACTAGGCCAGTGTTCCATGGGACATCTTGGGGCATCTGTGTTCTTGCATCTCTTAAAGAGTCTCTTCTTCTCAGAGAGATTGAACAGAGGCATGCTCTGGAGGAGCCTGCTCTCAACTTCATCCAACCCAGGGCTAGGATCTACTATTTTCCCAGCTGTCTGTCACCTGTCTAACGTCTATCAGAATCTCTCTCATTGTCTGCAGTTCTTTTCTGAACTTCCGTCCTCCCTTCTCCATGTCTTTTGCTCTTCCTTTCTCTCATTACATGCCATCTCTTCATCCCTAAATTAACCGTTCATTTAAGGGCACTGGGTGCCCAGTGCTCCGTGGTTAAGGGAAACATGGACACTGGAGCCAGACCACTTGCTTCTGACACATGTGGTTCATGTGTCTAGCTGCTGGCTTTGGACAACACGCTCCTTGCCACCCCACTGTTCTTATAACTGCACCAAGGCATTCAGGTGGTTGTCCCTACTTCTTGGATCATTGTAAAGATCAGATGTGATTATGTACAATTTACAAGCTGGGTTTGGTGGCACAGGCCCATAATCCCGGCTACTTGAATGGCTGAGGCGGGAAGATCTGCAGCCCAAGCCTATTGGGGGCTATAGAGTAAGCCCTAGGGTGCTTGTTTTGAGCACATGAAGACTCTGCTTCAATCCTACAAACAAAAACAAAGCAAAAAGTGAACAGCAACAAACCCCAAAGAAGCTCGAGCTTCTCTGCCAGGATCCTGTCAATACCATGGAGATGGTAACTGAGCCACCACTAAGAAGTCACACAGGCACCTGGGTCATGGCCTCCTCATCATCGTGTATGTGCATGTGTGTGTGTGTGCGAATGTGTGTGTGCATGTGCATATGGTGTGGGTATGTGCGTGCATGTGTGCGTGTGTGCAAATGTGTGTGTGCATGTGCGTATGCATGTGGTGTATGTGTGTATGTATGCAGGTGCATGTGCATGTGGTGTGTGCATGTGCCTGTGGTGTGAGTGTGCATGTGGTATATGTGTGCATGTGTGTGTGTGCGCCCTTACCCTCATTAAGACATTCTGCATGTCACAGATGCACCAGCTGGTGACACCTGTGGAGAAAGCCAGGGAGGGTCATCACCTGAAGCAGCCTCAGGAAGAGAGCAAGGAGACAGAGGCTCCTAGGACTCAGCCCTGAGTCCCTGGAATGAGCCACGACTCTCAGGTGGGATTGGAACTTCCAGACTTGGATGAGGTCTTCAGACCACTGGTCACAGCTGGGATGAGCTTTAAAACACCACACACTATACAGTGCCGTTTGAATCTTTCTGCTGTGCTATGATACCTCCATCACTCCCCTCCCCCCACCCCGTGCTTGTGCGCACACATGCATGTCTGTGTGTTTACATGCATGCATGTGTGTAGGCCAGAGGACAGGCTCTGCTTGTCATTCACTTTTTTTTTGAGACAAGGTCTCTCACCAGTCTGCAACTTGCTGATCGGGCCAAGACAGTGGACCCATGAGCTCCAGAGATCTGCCTGTCTCTACTTCCAGCGCTGGGATTCTAAGCTGCCACCCCAGGAAGCCTGCCCTCCTTCCCTCCCTCCCTCCCTCCCTCCCTCCCTTCCTTCTTTACTTCCTTCCATCTGTCCTTCCCTCCTTCCCTCCCTCCCTTCCCATTGAATTCTGGGGATCGGAACTGAACTTTTTTTGAGTGCAAGCAAGGTAGTCACTTTACACAGAGTGGTCTCTGCAGCCCTGACTGGAATAAACCTGGGACATAAGAGGACATTTCAGATTGGAACCTGGCACAGAGCAACACTACGGCCATTTGCAGGCTCGTGCATCTAGGCACACCAGGCCACCCATATGTGTGTGTGCACACACACACACACACACACACACACACACACACCAGCTTTTGGTAGTATTCTCTCAGGGGAAAGGAGTTTAGGAGTCTTCCATGTGAATCTGTGTGGATATTAGACTCTATGGCTGGGCAGAGCAAAAACTGGTAACATGCCGTTTTCCGGCTGGGTCATTAAAGTCAAAAGATGCATTTGCCAACCTGAGCTTCCAGGGGCAAGTCCAGCTACCTGCAGGTCTCCATCTTGGCAAGGCCTGTGCTCAGCTTGGCTGCCAACAGGGCCTGCTGTGCCAGCTTCCAGGTACAGGGGTTTCTGGTCCTCCTGTCTCCACCTCCCAGGTGCTGGATTAACAGATGCAATCTACTATACCCAGTTTATGCAGTGCTGGGGATTGAACCCGGGACTTCAGGCATGCTAGGCAGGCACTCTACCGAAGGAACAACATTCCCCAGAAAACCTAGTCTGGTTTTTCTTTTACAGAACCATTTCCCACAACTTGCACCTTACAAGTTGGACAGCCTGAACTTGAACTTTGACCTCCTGGACCAACACACCATTGGTTTCCGATGACTTCAAAATCATTAACTGTGACGTTTATAGATCTTTCCATCCCCCATACTTCAAGACTAAATTATTAAGGTCCCCCCCTCCCACTTTCTACTCCCTGCTTGAAAACCAAGTGGGTTTTTCACAATAGACGCTGTAATGCTCATTGGTCATGGTGTGCAAAGGCTGGTTTCTAGAGAAAACCCAGAGAAAGAAAACCAGAAGATACAAAGCCGAGTATACAATCCCCTAAAACAACGAGAATTACCCAGAAAACCATGGGTGCTGAGGGAAACGATCAACGCAGGTCCAGAGATGGGCAGAGCGACTACCCATGCTTTCAACCTGCATCTTCCGTGATTCTAAGCCATGGGTAAAAACATCCCCAGGCTCTATTTACCCAGCTGCGTGGCTCAGCATCTGCCTGTCACAGTTTAATGCTTCCTCCTTTCTCTCTCTTCCACAAAACCCAAGACCCTCCCACGGAAGGGGCCTGGAGCATGCTGGGAAAACACTCCCACCTGAGCTGCACAAAAGACCTCAGAAGTGGAGGAAGCTGGCTTGAGGCCAGATGGAGGCATCCAGGGTGCTGGGCCAAGCAGGGAGGTCTGGTGGTGGAGCCTCCGATCTCACATCCTCCGCAATCCAAAGGCAAACAGCCCTGGAGGTTTTTGAAGAACAGAGTTAGGGGTGGCAGCTACCGTGGGGCCTCCTGATTGCTTTAATCTGCCTTATGATTGAATCCTGACTTAGAGAAACACACACCGTAAACATAGCCAATGTCTCAGTGAACTGAGTGAGTGTCTGTCCATCCAGCTCAGAGAACTGGAACATTTGTCTGTCCTACATAACCAGCCCATCCCCCTCCCCTAAGTTGGAATCCATTTTGCATTATGCAGCTTGCGTAAACCAGTTGTGTTCCTTGTAATCGGCTTTTATTTGTCAAAACAAAAACACATCTCTCACTGCAGAGAGGAGAGGAGAAATTTATTCTGGAGTCAAACACAAGTGGTGTGGTCACAGGCTCAGGTCATGCCCAGTTCCACCCTTGGTGGTAACAGCTTCACGGCAATGGAACAATAGTCAAACACCATTCTAATACCTTGGTGAGGTCATCAGGCAGGTGAGTTATGTCAAAGAGGGGAAATCTCTGCTCTAGACCTCAACTGCTATCTGACCTACTCTTGGCTTTTTTTTTTTTTTTTTTTTTAATGTACTATTAGATCAATACATTCCAAAAGGTTTCACCTGCTAGTCTCTGGATGTCAGGACAGACATAGTGGTAGTCAAGGGATGTCCATCAGTGAGGCTCATGATAGCCCTATATAAATTGGATCCAGGGTCTAGACCAGCAACATTCCAGCTCTCTGAAACCCCTGACGTTCTAATCAGCTAATCATCCTTGCAGAAGGTTCAGTGGTTTGTTTCTGTGGGCATTCCTTCCTATGCTTAACACCATCTGTGAACTCACTGTCAGGAGTCAGAGAACTTTGTTTCTGTTGGGCATGGACCATCCTTACTGGACGGTCATCGCACCCTGTGAATGCACCTTGATTTACAGGTCAATTTGACTGTCGGTGGACACTTGGGTTGTCACTAGTTTGGAATTCTGTGAACGGAGTCACCATGGATGTTTTGCTCTGTGTGCCTTGGTGTCTTCATGCTTTCCAGGCACCTTCCCAGGTATGAAGTGGCTGGGATAAAGGACTCGTGTGTATCCATAGGGATGGTCAATTGTTTTCAGAAGTATGTGCAACTAGGTATGACCCCACATCGATGCATCAGAGCTTGTTTCTCATCTCACCTCAAACTTGGTGCCCTCGTTCTTTAAACTGTGGCTTTCTAATAACTAGGTGATACGCTTTCAAGTTTTTATGAAGATTTATGAGGTCACTGTTAAAGCTGATCACCTTTTATATTCTTGTTTGTCCTTTGGAGACAGTGTGTGTGTGTGTGTGTGTGTGTGTGTGTGTATGTGTGTGTGTAATATCTGGGCTGGGTGGTGGTGGCACACTCCTCTAATCCCAGAACTCAGGAGGCAGAGGCAGATGGCTCTATGTGAGTTCAAGACCAGAATAAGAAGTTCCAGGGCAGCCAGGGCTACATAGTGAAACCCTGTCTTAAAACCCCAAAACCAAAAAACAGAAAACAAAACAAAACAACAACAACAAAAGCTACAAAGGATCATATCACCCCCTCACAAGACCAAACCAAGGTCATTCGCTTCTACTTTGAGTGAAATATATGATTATATCTCATGTAGCCCAGGCTAACCTCCAACTTACTCCATAGCCAAGCCTGACTGTCTAACTTCCACCTTCTGAGTGGTAGGCTTCCAGGCGTGTGTGCCACCATACCTGACCTAGAGTTTATATTTCTAAAGAAAACATTCATATGTGACCCACTGCTTCTCAGTGCTTCATCCCTGGGGCGTTCAGGATCTTGCTGTGTGTCCTCAGGGCTGGGATGCCCTAGGTGGTGGGATGTCTGCAGGCTGGCAGCTAGGGCAACCTCTTACAGCCAGGAACCACACAGAGCCCTGGGGTCTCCATTAGTGACTCTTCTCATGGCTGTAACACAATGAAACTTGAGAAAGAAGGCTTAGTTTAGTTCGGAAAGCCGGTACAGTATATCATGGTGGCAGTCCCTTGAGACAGGTGGTCTCATGGCATCCGTGGATAGGAAGCAGAGGGAGATGAACTGGTGCTCAGTTCACTTTCTGCTTTTTATTCAGGCATGGGATGTCACTGTCACCATCCCCGTTCAGTTAATCTAATCTAGACTGTTCCTCATAGGTATACTTAGAAGCCTGTCTGTCTCCTGGGTGACCCTAGATCCTTGTCATAATACCAACCAGTAACCATTATTACCTACCTCAGGACCCTCTGCATTGGCATGTCTTTTTGGATAGGATTCCCAGGAGACTTTCATGCATACTCCGTTGGAATGTTCTAGAACGTTTGCTATAGTTTTTTACCTTGCCCATCCATCCTTCTAGAAGGCTTAAACATGAGCAGAATGAATGTTCTCAGCTCCTGGCACAGGGTGTCCAATTCTTGACATGCATGGGACCGATCGTCGTCACTGGATGCTGCTTCCAGGCTGAGAAGGAAACAGACGCCCCTGTGTTTCTCCCACTGATGTGCAAAGTGTCATTCCACTGTCCTTGGAAGGGGCCAGAGGTCTCATCCAACTGAGGAGCTCATGCCTCCCTCATAGAGGGCATGAGCTAGAGGTGCTCACGTTTCCTGCAAAATGGTCATCATTCTTTTCTCTCCAGTGCTCAAGACTTCCAGAAGCTTCTATTTGGGGGCCATTTTGCTCTGAAGTTGTGTGGTATGGGGCTGTGTCCTTTTAAATTGTGTCTAGGTAAAACTACCCTGATGATGTTGGACTCAAAAGTTCACATGTCTGGGCAGCCCACTCCACAAAAGACACAGAGACTGAGAACGATGCAAAAGGCAAGAGGTCTATTGAATCCAGTGCATTGGGGCCGCCCTACCAACAGGGCAATGGTGACCCCGGGTTAGTAAGGTACACACTTTTTATACACTTTTCTGGGGCAGAGCTTGGCAACAGCATAAAAGGGTAGGCTCACATTGGTGGTTAATTTTTACTTTTTTTATGATTGGAGGCCCGAGGTGGTAATGTCAGCCTGTCACCACACACCTGTGGCTTCAGCCTGTCTTTGACAACAGAGAATTCTGTCCATTGTATGCACCTAGCCTCGCCTTTTCATTTTCTAACGGTTGTCTTTGGCCCTTCTGACTATCTGGAATGTTTCCCAGTCCAGCTCATCAGCCGCCTTTTGTCTCTCAAGGCCTCACAATGTCACATATCTACGATGCACACACCCAGGAAGGCACACACATGGCTACCCAAGATGCACTTGGGTCAGAGAAAGAGGTGGGGAGTTATAGATGAGAGACAGGGAGCAGCATCCAGACTTCCAGCCAGGACGGTCTATTTAAAGCTTCATGGATTCCAGGCTCGGAACTCATTTCTCCAGTCTCTCTGCATGTGGAGGCCCGAGGTGGACTTCATGTATCTTCTTCAGTTCCTCTCCACTCATCTGGAGATCACCAGTTGGCTGGGCTGGCCACCAGAGAGCCCCAAGGACCCACCTGTCTTCTGTCTCCTCGGCTCTGGGAGCCCAGCTGTCTTTTCCCATTATAGCTTTTGTGTGGCAATGGGGACCATCCTCAGACCTTCAGACGGTCACAGCAGGCTCCTCCTTTACTGATGGTCACCTTTCCCAGCCCCTGTAAAGGAACTCAACAATTTGAGAATATTCTAGCTGCAAGAGGCCAAGATGTTGTTCCTTCAACTTGGGAGAGAAACTGATCATATTTCCTGTGATGACTCTGTAGGGAACCTGAAGCCTTTGACACCCAGAACCCAGGGCTAAGTATAGTCTCCCCCCACTTAATGGTGGGAGTATGTTCTGAGAAATGCTTCCTTAGGCCGTTTGGTTACCATGCCCATGTGGTAGTTTATTGCACATGCATGCAAACTCAGGCTTGTAGGTCAGCCACCTCATGTGGCTTTGTAGAGAGTGCTTTGCTTTAATGAGGGCAGCTGTCTTCCACTCACCACCAAACAAACAGCACGGCGGACTCAGCCGGTAATAGTCATTTATCTTCATGGTCAGGTATTAGCACTAGTTGTTAAGCATTATACTTTCATATAAATGGGCAGTGCTTATAGAATGCTGTTAAAATTACCTTTCCCTGAACTGAAGATATGGTTTAGGTTCACAGCCTTTGCTTACCACGCACCGGGAAAGCTTCTCACCTCCTGCAAAATAAGACATGACATCTTGTCTTTTTAGCGAGTATGTCTGTGGGGGACATGGGCAGGTGACACTAGAAGTCCAGGTTGGGTGTCTTCCTTTACCACCCAGCTGGGGCGTTGCTTTATTTAATCCCAGCAATTGAGAGGCAGAGGCAGGCAGATCTTGAAGCCAGGCTGGTCTATGTAGCGAGTTCTAAGATAGTCAGAGCTATGTAGAGAGACTCTATCTCAAATAAAAAAATAAGTAAGTAAATAAATGTGTGTGGGGTTGTACATATGGTTCGGTAGCTACGAGTATTGAGTGACTCATTATTGCCTGTAACTCTAGATTTAGGGTACCTGGTGCTCTCTTCTGGCTTCTGCATATACCTGTGTTCCTGTGCATACGCACACACATAGGCATGGATAATTTAAAAATATATTTAAAAGCATATACATAATTTAAAACCAAAATAAATCTTTAATAACGTGTTCATGATAACAGGGGAACAGGTTGACAACCTTTCTCATGCTGGCTGTCTTAGTTAGGGTTTTACTGCTGGGGACAGACACCATGACCAAGACAAGTCTTATAAAGGACAACATTTAATTGGGGCTGGCTTACAGGTTCAGAGGCTCAGTCCATTATCATCAAGGCAGGAGCATGGCAGCATCCAGGCAGGCATGGTGCAGGAGGAACTGAGAGTTCTACATCTTCACCTGAAGGCTGCTAGCAGGATACTGACTTCCAGGCAACTAGGATGAGGGTCTTAAAGCCCCCGCCCACAGTGACACACCTACTCCAACAAGGCCACACCTACTCCAACAAGGTCACACCTACTCCAACAAGGGCACACCTTCTAAAAGGGCCAAGCCTATACAAGCATCACATATACATCACACTGGGCTTTCCTAATTATGATAAAATCCCCAGGGTCTGTGAGAATTACTCAGTTTGACTTAGAGTTGGTTAAAGCATAGGGACCTGAGGACATACCTCAACTAGTACAGCCTTCACTGTACAAGCATACAAACCTGGGCCTGATCCTTAGAGCTCACACAAGGATGCCGAGCACAGAAGGCTGAGGTATGTCTAAGAGGCAGCGGCCTACCGTGAGCCACGCCCAGCACCACAGAAACGAACTTTAAAATGAAAGACACCCAACAAGGTGGCATGTATCTGTCATGTCAGTAAAGATGAAATAGGGACAGGAGGATCCCTGGAGCACGCTGACCTCTCTTCAATGAGAGACTGTCTCAAAAGGTAAGATGGAGTCAGGCATAGTGACTTAAGCCTTTGCTTCCAGCTCTTGAGAGGGAGAAGCAGGTGGACCTCTGTGAGCTGAAGACCAGGCTGGTCAACACAAGTTCCAGGACAGCTAGTGCTATATAGTGAGACTCTGTCTCAAAACAAACAAAAAAGAATAGGAAGAGGCTGAGACTGAGGATGTGAACCTCTGGCCTCCAGCTACATCACACACACATACACACACACACACACACAGACAGAGAGAGACAGAGAGAGACAGAGAGAGAGATATACAGAGAGAGACAGAGACAGAGATATAAAGACAGAGAGACAGATATACAGAGGCAGAGAGAGATAGAGGCAGAGACAGGGACAGAGAGACAGAGATATACAGAGACAGAGAGAGACAGAGACATACGGAGAGACAGAAAGAGATATACAGAGACACAGAGAGAGACAGAGAGAGACAGAGACAGAGAGATAGAGATATACAGAGACAGAGAGGCAGGGACAGAGAGAGAGAGACAGAGACACACAGAGAGAGGGAATACATGATTATTCTTTTTCTTCCTGATCTGGGGGTAGAACCCAGGGCCTGATGTGAGTTAAGCAAGCGTTCTGTGGCTAAGCTGCATCACCAGCCCAAGCATGCACTCTTGTCAACAATGATCTGCTAGCAATCAATACAGGATATTATCTGACCAATCACATGACACATTCCATCAAAGCTACTTGGAAGCCTGGTGTGGGAATATACAGATTCTTCAAGATGCTTGGGTTCCAATGCCAGAGGCAGAAGGATGGCTGACAGCTCGGGTCTGCCTGCTCTATGAGAGTTCTGAATGCATCATCTCCCCGAATGCTCACCACATTTTTAATTTCCAACTCATTTTTACCGATGAACAGAGCTAAAAGGAACTGAGGCTCGCTATATCCACAATGGTGGGTACCCTGGACATTTGTAACTTGACATAACTTAGTATCACCTAGAGAGTCTTAACGGAGAATTCTCTAGATTAGATGAGCTTGTGTGCAGTGTTGGGGGATTGCCTTGATTATTAATTGACAGAGAAAGGCCCAGCCCACTGTGGGCGGCACCATTCCTAGGCAGCTGAGAACAATCAAGGAGTGTTCCTTCTTCTCTATTCCTGAGTTTGATAGGACGTGACTGTGACTGCCTGCTTAAGTTCTTGCCTTGACTTCCCCTCAGTGATAGACTGTGACCTGGAATTAGAAGTTGAATCAACCCCTTTCAGCCCAAGTTGCTTTATACCAGGCTAACAGATATGAAGTGAGGGCAGCTTCTGAATTTAGAGTAGTCTGCCATAAATACCACAGTAGGGGGTTGCTATCTGATAAAGGTGAGGCGGGTGAGCAGCAGCTAGCTGCATAGGAATAGATGATATAATAGAGGAGATGAGTTTATTCCCCTTATTGGTTTCACCATGACTATCACCTCCTCCAGCAAGTGTTGCCTGGTGATACAGACAGGCTTAGCTGCTTCCTTCCTACCCCTCATTGGCCAACAGGAATGAGCACGGGATGGGTCAAGATGCTATGGTGCACTTAATCCCCTCTAGACTTCACTGGACACTAGACTTCATCAAAGCAAGCACTGCCCTCACCTAACTCAACACTGTGGTCTTTCCACAGCACACCACCCTCAGTATTCAGTTACTAACTGAATCTGCAAGGAAGAGTGCTCCCCACAATCCAGCCCCGGCCTCCCACAGAGCTTCATCTCAGGAGCTTTGAAGCAGAGATGAAAGGGATTGAAATGTGTCTTCCTTTGAGGTGGCGTTAGCACGTTTTCTGACCACTGTAAGTCAACAAGGCTCTGAGGTAGATGGGGTGTGCACCTGTGGGCGGGTTTGCTGTGCTTTCATGGGACTCAACAGGTCAATAAGGATAAACAGCAAACAGGTCACAGATGTGTGAGTTCAGCAAATATGGCTGCTGCAGGGTAATGGAGATGAGTAGATATTTTATTGGGATTTTCACGAAACTCTTCCCTGAAAGATTTGTTCATTTCAGCAAGCGTCCCCCCCCTCCCCCGTCTACTATCCCTTAGATTCTTTGCATCCCGTTGCAAAATTTCGGGGCTCAGGTAGCTCATCAGGTAAAGGCATCTTGAAAGTAGATTCTGTTGACATCTTCCTTTTCACGCTTACATGAGGTGACCATGCTGCAGAGGCCCACACGGAGTAGATGAGGTGGTCTTGGAGTAGATTCAAATCAAGAGCTAGCACGGAGCTGAAACCCTCAGTTCAATAGCTCGTAAAGAACGGAGCCTTGCCAACAGCCCAGTGGTCTTGAAAGCGAGTCCTTCACTACTCATCTTGAGAGGAGACTTCAAACCCTGACAGCGTTCATGCCGTCTTGGGAGAGACCCAAAGTCGAGAACTCGGTGGCTAAGTCAGATCTAGACTCTTGACTCACCCAAACTGGGAAGTAACAAGATACATTTGTGTAAGCTGAGCTTTTTAAAATTTGATTTATTTATTTTTATTTTATGGGCATTGATTGGTGTCTTGCCTGCTTGCATGTCTGTGTGAGGATGTCAGATCTGCTAGGACTGGAGTTACAGACAGCTGTGAGCTGACATTTGGGTGCTGGGAATTGAACCTGGTCCTCTGGTAGAGCAACCAATCCTCTTAACCACAGAGCTATCTCTCCAGCCCTATAAGCAAAGCTTTTGATAGTTTCGTTTGCAGCACTGCTGACTATTGCAAAGAATGGATTCTTGGTCCTCATGCATGTTTGATGTGCCTTTTACATACTGAACCACCCCTAACCCCTGCTATTTGAGAATTGGGTACTTTCAATGAGTATATTTTTAAACTTACTTATTTACGGATGGGGTGACATGTCACAGCACACACATGGAGGGTGGAGGATAACTTTAGGAGTCAGTTCTCTCCTTCCACCATGTGGGTGCCAGGGACAAACTCCGTGAGACTTAATGGTGAATCCCTTTAGCCACTGAGCCATCTCTCTGGGCCCCATAAATATTTTTGCATCAGGATGAAAAGGCTCTGAGGGCAGGGTAGACAGGGACAGGGATGGGGCCATCTGTTGAACCGAAGAAAGAAGTCTGTGGTTTGAGCACTTTGAGGGCATTAGAAGGTTCTGGATCACTCTGGGGTGCTTAATGGCTAAAGTGGATATCTGCCTTTGATCTCAGCTTCTGTTTGGTGTTGTTTTCAAGTCCCCTGGGGCAGCACTGTTAAGGTTTGCCTACTTGCTGAGCACAATTAATGCAGTGTGTAAAGATTTCATTAGCATGCAGAGAGGCTGGGATAAATCTGCCATCTTTGTGGCAATACTAATGATTCCATCTAAAAATGTTCGCCCTGTGACTGCACTTTGATCAAAGGAAAGTTGTTTGTGTCCCCAGGAGTCAAGCTCAGTCCCACATGATACACATTTATATGGGATGGATGGGGTTTCTTGAATTGTAGATTTCACAGGGATGTGTCATTTTTAAGGAAAGGGTGGGTATGGGGGAGCAACAAAGATGGCTTAGCTACTGCTGGAAGGAGGTTGGGAGCTAGGGTCCTGATCGCTTCCCCTTGTGCCCTCAGTTTCTTTCTTTGGTTGTGATGAAACTGGCTAAAAGCAATTTGAGGGCAGGAAAGGATTTATTTAGATTCTACTTCCGGGTCAAAGTCCATCGTTGAAGAATGTCAGGGCAAGAACTCAAGGTGGGAACCCTAGAAGGCCTGCCTGCTATTCCATGTGACATTACCTCTAACCGGGGAAGTCACCCACGGCCATGAAAGTACAGCAGGAACCATAGAAGATGCGTCCTGCTGGCTTGTTCAAGGGCTCATGCTAGCTTTCTTACACAGCCCAGGACTACGTGCCTAGGGAATGGTGCCACCCACGGTGGGCTGGACCATCCTATAAGCAATGCCTCCCATAGATACAATCACAGGCCAATCTGTTCTAGGCCATTCTTCAATCTAGGCTTTTCCTCTCAGATGACCCCAGGCTGCTTCAAAATGCTGGAAGAAGACAACCAGGATATACGCTTCTAAATATTTATATTGTCTTTTCTTCTTTTGTAGAACTCATCTGTAAAGTCTTTGATGATCACTTGGGAAAGCTAGTTAATCTTTCTGTGTGTTGTTTTTTCTGAGGTGTAAGTGTTGGCCCTCTGCATTTGAAATCCAACATTCTGGGTTCAGATCTTGGTTGGACAGTGCCATCATTTTCTCCTAAAGTAGAAGGTTCTAGAAAGGTAACATATATTCTTTTTATATACTTCAGTGTGCTATAGGGGGACTCTCTGACTCCGTGACTATTTGATAAGTAAATAAATGGCACATATACAGCACACAAGACCTAGAAAGGCCCTGGGAGATGACAGGAATATCCATCTATCTTGGCCTCACTGCATGTTCCTCCCCCCAGGGTCTACTCCTCTACATCCATCATCTTCCTCTTAGATTTGGAAGAAGGAGGGTTATGTTAGTTTGAATGAGAAATGTCCTCCTTAGGCTAAAGCATTTGAACACTTAGTCCCTGGTTGGTGGCACCATCTGGGAAGGTTTAGGAGGTGTGGCCTTGTTGGAAGAAAATATGTTCGAGGTTTTAGATCTTTGTCTCCTTTGAGTTTGCTCTCTCTGGTTCATGTTTTTCACCGGTGAGTTGTGATTTCTCAGCCTTCTGTTCATGCCACCATGCATCCCACTGTGATGGAATCTTAGCCGTCTGGAAGTATGGACCAAAAGAAACTGTCTTCCTTTTGGTGACAGGGTCGCCGTTTGTTCTTCCTTTCAGGGAGGAGGCTGGTGAGTTCCATGGCTGTTCTGGACTTAGATGCTATTCCCCTCAGTTCTGAGAAAATGAAAAGTCACGCCGAGAACAAGAAGCAGGAGCAGAGGCTAGAGTTTAATTCACAGTTCCGCTCAATGACATACTCATTCTTCATCCATTCATACATACATCCACCCAGCCACCCCTCATCCATTCATTCATTCACTCATTCACTTATTCACTAACTCATTCTGTTTAAGAGACAGATGTAGAGAAGTTCTATGCTCGGCCTTGTGCTAGGAACCAGGAAGACCAATGTGATTTAAAAATAAATACTTGTCCTTCCACAGACAATCTTACAGTCCAGTGCTGATAGCTCTCAGGGAGGTCTGTGAAGAAAGATAGTATATCGGTCTGGTGTTTATGGGTCTCTTCAAATTCGGAACTTTTATTTTGTTTTATTTTTTACCTTGGTAAGGAAGTCCTGCTGGAGTTTTGATAGGGCTGCTTCTGACAGCTTTGGATAGTATGACCACTTTAACAGCAGTGTTTCCGATTTCTTTATCTTCTTTCACCTACGTCTTATATTCATTGCTACCCAATTCTTCAGCCTTCTTAGGCAAGTTTATTCCCAAGGCCACTCGTTCATTCATTCATCATTCGTTTTGTTAATGTAATCAATTTTTGAGTCAACTTCTCACTGTACAGATAAGGCTGGCTTTGAACTGGCAACCACCTTCCTGCCTCTGCATGCTCCACCTTACCTAGAAATGGTTTGATTCAGTGGTGAATGGAACTAGACTGATTTCCTTTTTCACATGACTCAATATTTAACGCATAGAGATGCATGGGATTATAAATGTTGGGTTTGTATCCTGCAACTTTATTAGTGCTGTCCCCTCCCCCCCCGTGTGTGTGTGTGTGTGTGTGTGTGTGTGTGTGTGTGTGTGTGTAATGTGAGTGGGTGTGTCTGAGGATGTGGGTGGATGAGGAGGCATAGGACATTTCCACATGTATGAACATGTCAAATTCAGCTAAATACTTCTGATTCTTTCTTTCCAGTTTGGATACTGTCTATTTCCTTTTCTTATCTGATTGCCCTGTCTGGGATTCCATTGTTATTCTGAGCAGGAATACACTGGCATCTCTGCCTTGTTCTCCAGCTTGGAGTCACTTTACCTCCTTGAGGATAATGATAGCCATGGGTTTTTCACACTGGGCTTCCCCATTTGAAGTTGGTTCTCGTGTATCATGAGCCCGCTAAGAATCTATATTATTACAATATAAGTGGTGTTTTCAAAGATGTTTTCTGCTTGTATTGAGATAATTGTATGAAGTTTGTTCTCTATGATGATCTATCACACTGATTTCTCTACATGCCATGAACCAT
The DNA here is from genome assembly GCA_019843965.1 of Rhynchomys soricoides. Classification (NCBI taxonomy): domain Eukaryota; kingdom Metazoa; phylum Chordata; class Mammalia; order Rodentia; family Muridae; genus Rhynchomys; species Rhynchomys soricoides. The sequence goes on along the minus strand of JADRCH010000204.1, from coordinate 1,511,394 downwards.
CCTCGCATAAGAAAAATAAATCCCACTTTATTCTGACTTCTGGTCCTTTTAGTGAACTATTGAATTTTGTTTTATTAATTAATTAATTAATTATTTTTTTTTTTGCATTCTTGTCCTTTATAACTGAAGTGTTATTTCGTGGGACATCTTCGTTTGGTTTTGCTCCCAGTTTTTTCTTTCTTTCCTTTTTTTTTTTTTTCTTTTTGTTCTAAAATGGGTTTTGCTATTTCCCTGCTCTGGGGAAGATTTTTAAGAAGGTTTGGTATCATCCTTTAGTAGTATTCTGAGTAAGAGAGCCAGGCATGGTGGTACACATCTTTAATCCCAGCACACAGAAGGCAGACAGGTGGGTCTCTGTCTGGTGAATCTGGGGCCAGCCTGGTCTACAGAGTGAGTTCTAGGACAGCCAGGGATACATAAGGAAACCCTGTCTTTAAAAAATAACAAAAAACCAAATATACAAACAAGCAAATAATATGAAGTACAACATACCCGGGGAGTTCTTGATTCTGGCATTTTCTTTGTTGGGGGTGTTTATGGTTATTGGTTTGTTTGTTTGTTTATTATTTATATTTTTTATTGATTTGCTGAACCTCATGGTTTATTAGTCTCCAGAGGCTGCATATTTCAGAGAATTTAGCCAACCTGTCTACTTTGCTCAAGGCTGAAGGACAGTTTTTCAGATCAGTCCTGTATGGCCATTTTTAAATTTCTGTGATATTATCTACCATGTCTACTCTGGTTTTTTTTTTTCCAGTCATTTTTATCTTACTTGGTCAATTATGGCTTTTCCAATTTTAATTCTTCTTTTCCCAAGGCAGTTAGATCATCTCTCCCTCTTTCCTTCTTCTGTTTTCAATTCATTCGCTGTTTTCTGCTAACTTTGGACTCTGTTTGGTTGTTTTAAGTCCTTTGAGGTGCAATGTTTGGTTGTTTACTTGATTTCTTACTTTAGATATTAATGTAAACCACCGTAAACCTCGGCTTTTACTACCCTTTCTACTGAAACGTTTTACCTGTTATTTCTCTTTTCTTCTCTTGTTCATCAATTCGCTATTTACTATCATGTGTTTGTGAGCGTTCCTGTGTTCTCCTAGTTACCCATTTCTGGTTTCGTTTGCCCTGGTGAAGAAGACACTTCTGAATGTCCTGTTCCCCTTAATTTCGTTAGGACTTTGTTTGCAGTGGATGCTTCCGGTCTGCTCGGAAGGATGTATCTATCTTCCAGCCACTCTTGGGTAGGAAGCCCCGTGTAGTCTGTTAAGCTCATTTGGTCTCTTGTGCTGTTTGAGTCTGCTGTTTTCTTATTGATTTCCTGTCCGAGTGATCTATCTGTTATTGAAAATGGGGTATTGAATTCTCCTATCATTGTACTGCTGTCTATTTTTCCGTTCAGGTCTATCAATAGTTGGGATTTTTTTAGATTTACGTTGAGCGCACACAACATGTAATCGGTTCACCTTCCTGTTGAGTTTGCTTCTCTTTAACATTACGCAATGACCTTGCTTCCCTCCTGTGGTAGGTTCTTTGTGGAAGTCTATTTTTACTTAATATAAGCATGGCCACTCCCATACTCTTGGGGCTAAACTTTACAAAGGGTATCTTCCCGGGTTGCTTAACTTCCAACCTAGGTGTGCCCTTAAAGCTACAGCGTGCTTCTTACAAACAGTACTCAATAGATTTTTCTCTATTAACATGGTCCTCAGCTGCTCCACATCATTTGACTGATGAGTTTAATCCACTTACATTAGAGACGTTATTGATAGGTGCGGACTTATTACCGGCATTTGACTAATTGTTGTTCTTTGTTTCAGAGATCCTTTCTCCTTTTGTCGTATCTACCGCACTGGCTGCCGTGAAGTTTACAGAAAACTTCACAGGTCATAACATTATTTTAACCTGATCGTTACTCAACTTTAATTGCACTTAAAAATTCTACCCTTTACTCTCCGTGCCCTTATTTCACGGAATGGACGTCCAATTTTACTTTGTTATCTATTATGTGTCCACTAAGAGCGTTTACGTGTCTGTGGGGATCTGGGATGGGGATGGGATGGGTTTGCACATGCGCATGGGCTTGCACATGTTCTGTAGTTACTACTTCAGTCTTTTATCTTATATGGCGTAGACCCAGACACCCTCCTTCCTGTGCGTTTAGAATGATGTTGCTCTTGGATATTTTCCCTCAGCACCTTTTGTTTTAACCTGACAAACTCCTTTTAGTAGGTAATGACCACCTCAGCCCCAGTATGTATTTATTTAGATTCTTAATGATGGCTTTGCTAGGTATCGCATCCTTGATCAACACATCTGGTTCATTTTAGCTTAGTTATATAACTCTTATCTCGGTCCCCTGGCCTGCAACATTTCTTCTGAGAGACCAGATAGTATTCTAAGGGCTCCGTTGTGTGTAACACCCCACTTTCCTGCCACTTTCAGAACTCTCATCTTTCTCTTTGACTTTTGATGGTTTAATTACAGAGTGACCTGGATAGGTCTCTTTTGGCTCCATCTCTTTGGAAGCTGTTGGAATTGAGGAATCTGGGTGCCCATTTCCCACCTCGGTTTTCTGTTTGAATTTCTTCTATGTATGTGAGTACATTGTGGTTCTCCTCAGACACACCAGAAGTGGGCATCAGATCCTATTACAGATGGTTGTGAGCCACCATGTGGTTGCTGGGAATTGAACTCAGGACCTCTGGAAGAAGAGCCAGTGCTCTTAACCACTGAGCCATCTCTCCAGCTTCTGTTTGAGTTTCTTAAGGTGTTTTCTTCTTCAGTGGAGCATATCTGGGGCAAGCTTGATGCTGTGGCTTGATTTTATTTATTTATTTTTTTGACATGCTCAAAATGCTCACCAGCTTTGCCCAAGTGTCTCTTTAGAACTCAGTACAAAGCCACCAAGGTGAGGAAAGGGTTAAAGGAGACTGAACTGTGACCAACATCCATTAGGACCTGTGTTCTGTCCCCAGCACCAAAGTAAAGTAATCCTGCAATGAAGATGTGTGCTAGAAACCCCAGCACTGGGGAGGTGGAGATAGGAGGGCCCTTAGGGTTGTAGGCTAGCTGGTCCTATCTGCTCCTGAGGTCAGTGATCAGTGAGAGACCTTGTCTCCACAAAACAGTGGAGACCTGAGGAACCAGACTCTAATGCATGCTCACACTCACTCATGCCTGCTTGTGTATGTGAGTATTCTCTCTCTCTCTCTCCCTCCCCCCTCTCGCTCACACACGCATGCACATACACACATGCACGTGCGCACACACACACACACACCCTGCATATGCTAAGTTAGGAAAATTGAGGGTGGTTGATAAAGTAATACTGGGGGTGAGGTCACCAATGAATTAACCCAGTCTTTTCTCATACACACGGTTCCTTCCTACAGTCTTTCTAGCAGGTTTTCTCTGGTGGGCCAGGTGTGGTGGTATCCATTTTTAATCCCAGCATTGTGAGTCCAAGGCTAGCCTTGTCTACATAGTGAGTACCAGGACATCTGGGGTTAAACAGAGAGAGAGACCTTGTCTCAAAATCAAATGAAACCAAACCACACCAAACAAACAAACAAACAAACAAAATAACAAACCCCAAAATTGATCAACTAATTTAATTTAATAATTTAAATACACATATTTATTCTGATGTTTTCTTTCTCCAGCCCAGATCCTGGCTGATAGAGAAAAATAATGTAATTAAAAATATAAATTACTTACATCATAGAGGAGAAAGAAATAAAAACAAATGCTAAGAGAAAAGCAGCCATATTCTGGAATGGTACCCAGGCCTATAATCTCTGCAGAGATGGAGGCAGGATGCTCAAGAGTCGGAGACTATCCTCGGCTACATGGCAAATTCAACTTGGGATACAGTTGAAATAGGAAGAGGAGGAAGGAGAGGAGGAAGAGGAAGAGGAGAAAGAAGAAATGGAGGAGGAGGAGAAAGAAGAAGAAATGGAGAAGGAGGAAGAGAAGGAGGAAGAAGAGGAGAAGGAGAGAGGAGGAAGAGGAGGAGGAGAGAGAGGAGGAAGAGGAGGAAGATGAAATGGAGGAGGAGGAGAAA
>JADRCH010000204.1:1491482-1507324 GCA_019843965.1 Rhynchomys soricoides | reverse complement strand
GAAGGTGGAAGAAGAGGAGAAGGAGAGAGGAGGAGGAAGAGGAGGAGGAGAGAGAGGAGGAAGAGGAGGAAGAGGAAGAAATGGAGGAGGAAGAAGAGAAAGAGGAAGAAATGGAGGAGGAGGAAGAGGAGGAGGAGGAAGAAGAGGGAAATATGTTACCGGTTGGATGAGCAGTGTGCTCATCCACAGGACAGAAAGTCCCTAAGACAGGACCTGACTACATCTTCTGCTTGGATGCTCCTCACCAAGCCTGTGTCTCCTTCTGGAGGCCTCTGACTTTGCTCTGGTCCGCCTGCTTTTTTTGCCTTACCCTGCCCTTTGGAGGCCTGAGGAGACCCTGGGTGCTCCCTCTTCCACAGAGAGGCTCCTTTGATGTGGGTATGGTCTAGGAAGGAATCACTTTGGAATGACAGCCTGATGGGTCTCAGGTTCGTTGCCATGGCATCAAAGCTGCATCTTCTGGAAGTCTGATTTTGTTTTAGGATGTGGTGGCTGCTAATTACAGACAGCTACAAGTCCCTTTGCCTATCCCTAGGACTCTGACTCTGACTCTCTCTCTTTCTCAAGATTTCTGACTATTTTCCTTTGAAGTCCGTTTTTTCTATTCTTTTTTTGTGATTTGCCTTACATACACATACATGCACACATATGCATCACATATAAATATGTGTAATAGAGATAAAATGAGAGAGTAAGAGAGAGAGACAGAGAGAGAGGAAGGAAGAGAGAGACAGAGAGAGAGAGCAGACAGCTTGTGATATTTGAGGCTGTTTACGTTCTTGGTTGTCATGAAGGCCGAAAGCCAGATTAGAAACCTAAAATAGTTAAGCCAGACTCAGGAAGGGAAGAGTGGGCAGATGGGATCCAAGCAGACCTTGGCCTAGCAGTGACTCGGAAGGGACAGGTTTGGGCTTTAGGAGAATGCAGAGAGGTGAGGGGTGTGAAGCAGAGGGGGGTGAGTCAGAGCCTGGAGGCTGACTCCTGAGGTCCTCTGTGCTCCTGTGTAGGCAGGATGTCTCCTTCAGCACTCGCCATGTCTTCTGTGGAGGTTCTGCCTGGATGCGTCATCTGAGTTCCCCTTGCCTGTGGTCTGATCTCTGGACATCACGGCTCAGAAGGCTGAAGTACCTATAGAATGTTGGTGAATCCTTGGCAACATCCAAGATCCCATCAAAAGCTAGGGTACATCCAGAATGAGGGCCACAGAGCCTCCTGTATCTTCAGGTTTTGCCTCTTCCATTGACCTTGGTGTATCCAGCAGCAGCTATACATGTCCAGTAGGCTCCTCAGAATCTTTAAACATATTCAGTTAGAACATAAGATAAGAGATTGTTTGGGACAATTAACTAATTGGTTTGTGTGTGCAGGTATGTGCAGATTGGTGTCAAAATATCTTGTTTGGTTGGTTGGTTGGTTGGTTTTTTGAGACAGGGTTTCTCTGTGTAGCCCTGGCTGTCCTGGAACTCACTCTGTAGACCAGGCTGACCTCGAACTCAGAAATCCACATGCCTCTGCCTCCCAAGTGCTGGGATTAAAGGCATGCGCCACCACTGCCAGGCAATGTCAAATATCTTTTCTCATGATGTTCTACCTTATTTATTGAGATAGAGTTTCTTGTTTAAACTCAGAGCTCACCAGTGCAGGTGCTCTACGGAGCAGCTTGCTCTGGGAACCCATGTCAGCCTTCCCAGGCTGGACTTACAGGTGGGGCGGCCCTTGGTCCCCTGACACTTACATGGGTTCTGGGGATCTGTTTCTCCAGTCCCCTGTAGCTGATGCATCTGCCCAATCCCTGGCACAAGTCTTGAGGGTCCTTAATGGGTGTTCTTTTATAAAAGAACATTGAGGCATACCAGGGCGCCGTGTCTGCAAACCCCTAGGAGGCTTGAGGTTGCCCTAGGTGTTGACTGCTGAGTTTCTGCAAGTGCCAAGGGCAGTGGGTGCTTGCTCTAACTGAAGTAGAGCAGCTGCTTTGAGATGGTAGGCTGTGCCAGACAGTGAAGCAGCTGGTCACTCCCTGTACCTCCTCATCACCTTGGCTGGTGGCCTGACCTACTTCATGTTCACACAGGCCCATAGCTCGTCCATGCATCACCTTGGTTGAAGACCAAGAGTGACTCATTTCTCTTTGCCAGTGTGCGTTCCAGATAGGCAGCCCATTCGTGTGGCTGGGATCACCCTTTGTCCCCTTAGGAAGTTACTCGGGAGTGTAAGCCTTGCTCCACCTGTCCTTGGCACATATGTGGCTCTTTGCTGGTCACCTCACCCACAAGCCTGGTCTGCCTTAAGCCTACAGATGAGGCAGAGGACAAAGGGCTCAGTCTTGCAACCAAGGAGATGGGGTCATGAATCCTGGTCATACTGTTTGTTGTCTGAAGCCAAGTTGCTGAAGATGACAAGTGTCTGTAATTTCCTCTCTTATTGAGTGGGCTATGTATAGATAGCATCAGTGCCAAACATGGCCATAAAGACTGAGCACAATATTGCCTGTCCAATGCCTGTCCATAGATATTAATGCACTTATATCCACTGACCCTAGAGTAGGCTTTGTTTTCAGAGCTTGCCATCGGTCCACACATTAAACCTTCCCAACAGCTCTGTAGATATTGTCATTGTCCCCTGATTAAGGCTGGGTAAACAGGCAGAGGGGTGAGGCCACTTTCCTCAGATGATCTCTAAGTGGGGAAGCCAAGATTGGAAGGAAGACCTCATGATTTTATGCATCTGTCTAATTTATGAAATGACCATGACAGTGTTTTATGAATCCAGTCTCTTTGGGACTTCCTGTGAGCTGTTTGAACCCCAGTGGGAACCCCCAAAATAACTCCAGGCTTGTATTTTTTTTTCCACTGTGAGAAGCAATATCATATCCCAGGCTCTGAGGTCTCCATAGCACTGCGGGGCTTACTTATGGCGAGATATAACTAAATCTTGCCTTTTGGCTCTTTCTCTCTGTCTCTCTGTCTCCCTCATTTTTTCTCCCTTCCCCCCTCATCTTCCCTCTCTCCTTTCTCTCTCTTTCTCCCAGAGGGACTCTTAGTCTCTTATTCAAAGTGAACACTACCAACTAGGAAAAAAAAAAACCAAAAACCAAACCTAAACCCAGAAATCAAGACATCAGTGGAGGTTGCTGACAGGACCTTTGATCTGACCGGAAAGAAATATAAAGGAAGTCACAGAGAGCTCTCTTGACTGATTTCCGTTTAAACTAAGAGAAATCGACACCAGTCCCCAAGCCCCTGACGAGGAGCAGCAGCTGACCTGTGCTTGGCATGGGAAAGCCAGATGTCACCTGTGTGCCGAGTATTGGGCCGTGGAGTGCAGATATCACTGAAATCGGGGCATGGCATGGGGTGTGGTGAATCTGGTGTGGCAGAGAGGTCTGTGAAGATGGACTTGACCCCATGGGAAATGAGATTGGTCACAGATGGTGTCTGCTCATCACCTCTCTCCTGGACACAGGATCTGCCCTTTCATAGCAGCCCCAGGAATGATGGGGTGAGTTCTTTTCATCTTAGATGTGAGAACATTGAGGTTTAAGGTGTTTTGGCAGGAAGCCTGTGGCTGCCATAGCTAATACCACCCCGTGATTCTGATATGGAGCTGCTGAACCACTGATCTCTTTTTAAGACTTGAGAGAGAGAGAGAGACAGAGAGAGAGACAGAGACAGAGACAGAAAGCAAGATTGATCTGAAGTCGCAGGTGGTCATAAACTCGCTTATTCAGGAAAAGCAGCTGAGCTGCTGAGCCATCTCTCTAGCCACTCCCCGCCCCCATAGATCCCTTTTAAATATGGAAAATTCCTAGTTCACTTATTTGGTCTTTGGGCTTCAGTATTAGAACAAAACGAACGGTGGCATTTGTCAAGCACCTACTGTGTGCTCGGCATCACATGTTAAAGTTTGGAGGTCAGAAAGAGTGGAAGAGAGCAGGAAAGGAGGAGGGTGAAGCAGGGTGTGTCTGGGGCCTGGGATGGTCTGGCTGTTAGTAGATACAGACCCATGTGATTGGCTTGGAAAGAAGTTCATAAACACCTGCAAAAGACGTGAACTGGGGAAGGGGAACTTTGAGGGGAAGGTACTCTGAGACTCCTCTTTCTTATCATTGACGGGTTTTGCATTTAGTTATTTATTTGTGTGTGTGTGTGCATTGCTCACTCACTTGCTCACTTGGTCAAGTGTTACTGTGTCCACGTATGATTGTGTGTGTCAGGGTGTTGCTATGGAAGCCTGCTCACATGTGACTGTGTGTGTCAGGGTGTTGCTATGGAAGCCTGCTCACATGTGATTGTGTGTGTCAGGGTGTTGCTATGGAAGCCTGCTCACATGTGACTGTGTGTGTCAGGGTGTTGCTATGGAAGCCTGCTCACATGTGATTGTGTCAGGGTGTTGCTATGAAACTCACAGAACAATCTGCAGGAGTCAGGTTTTTCCCTCCCACCATGTGGCTCCTAAGGATCCAACTCAGATTTTATTGCAACCTCTATTACCTGCTGAGCCATCTCGATAGCACTTCCTCCCCCCCCACCCCGGCCCTGTGCCCCATACTGATTTCTCACACTACTGCTTGCAAAGAGATTCTGTTTGTGTTTTGACCTGTGCCTGAGGTGGCCATGAGACCCTGTTGTGGTCATTGAGACCTGGATGGAGAACTCTGGAAATGCTGCTTGTGTAATGATTCAGGGCAAAGATATTCAGCGAAGTGTCATTTCTGTTCCTATAGTCTGCCTTTGGTGCCTGGGGCTAAGGCTGCCATCTTGGGAGCCTGTATTGACAAATTCAAAGACAGCCAAGGGGCTGAGACTGGAGCTCAGTGAGGAGACTGTTTATCTAGCGTGAATTGATTCCTAGCACCACAATAGCCAAGCATGGTTGGGCACACCTGTAAATCCTGCACTTGGGAGGTGGAGGCAGGGGGATGGTGAGTTCTATACCAGCCTGAATCACAAGAAGATAGATTCAGTCTCTAGAATACTAAAAAATTACCCCCCAGGTTTTTAGTGCTGGGCTTGCAAATGCTGTGTGCTCATCAATGTCCTTGGGGTCCCATCTGTAAGCATTTGCAGGTCTCCATCTACAGGGACTGGAGCCCTGACCTATCACCCAACACTTCCTCCCTGACATCCAAGAGGACATGGTGGCTGGCTTCTCTGTTAGAGCCCTGCCCCCTTCCCCCAGCTTCAGCATGGTCCTGGAAAATTCCTACTTGGCAGCATATGTTAAAGGTTACCAGCCTACTTCCCCTCTGGCTTTTACATCTCCCTGGATTTTATCCATACTGGTCCTGCTGGGGCTCTGACCCACAGCATGCATGTGCTGACCTCAGCACGCTCCCAGAATCAACAAATTGTGCCTCACAGGTGAAGGAAGAGAACAATTTTCTTCAATGTCTCCAAAGGGCAAGCATGGAAGGGATCCCACCCCACTGCCAGTGCTGTCTGAGCACCCAGAGGGCACTCAACTGCATCTGGGTAATGTGTTCACTCTCTGCCCCAACTAGGGTCTGTCTGAATGTTGCAGAATTCAGTCCACACAGCAGGGAGGGCCTCAGCTGGATTAGAGAACCTGAGAATAATTAAGTAGAAAAATAAAGATCCCTGTGACAGGTGTAACAGGACTAAGACCTGAAATGGTTTCTCTTTCATTCTTTTTGTTTCTTTTGAGACAGCATCTCCCACTGTAGCCCAAGCTGGTGTCGAACTCACAGTAATCCTCCAGCCTCAGCTTTCTGAGTGCTGGGATTACAGGTTTGAGCCGCTACTCCTGAGTGAACCAGGGTGGGAATTGCAAACTAGGACTCCAACCCACAGATTTTTCTGCTCTCAGGCTACTTCTCTTCCAAAATAAGTGGTAAAGTCTTGGGCCATTGGAGGAGCTTACGTTCAAGGGAGCAAGGGATCCCTGTGGCTCAGAGGTTCCAGGTTCCAAAATAAAAGACCTACTGCCCAGACTCTGGCTCCATTTCCTGTGAATTGTAGTTGCTTCTTGGATAAGATGTTTCTGAGCTTCAGTTTCCTCAAAGATCCACCACAAGGATTGATAAGGGTTGGGGTGGGGCTGTAAAGTGGCTGATGTGGAGTTAGCCCCTACTGTGTGCTGACAGAACCCAGGGCAGGTTCATGTGTCCCTGGAGAGAATGTCCACGCACTCATGGAGAAACAGAAGAGACCAAAGGGTCCCAGCTCTGTCTGGTCCAGGGCCTCTTGCTCCTCTAGCCGTCTTTCGGTGCCTTGTCTCTACTGACAGTGGGTTTCCTGGAGGCAAAACCCTCATCAAGCTAGATGATGATACAATCTCTTTGTGAGTGATTAATATCATGGGTATGTGTGGCTTTGGGCAGATGACTCGCTCAACCTCCATTTACCTCACTGGGAAATGGGACTCAGACCCTTAGGGGTAAGGAAGATGGTTTAGTTGCTAAAAGCACGTGCTTTACAAAGCTTAAAGACTCAAGTTCAATCTCTGGGGTTGGGGAACAGGCACAGTTTGGGGAACAACCACAGTGCTGTGGAGGCAGAGATAAGGGGATACTTGAGGCTCTCTGACCAGCCAGCCTCACCTACATAGTGAATGCCAGGCCAGATCCCCCCTCCTCCTCCTCCTCCTCCTCCTCCTCAAAAAAAAAAAAAAGATGGTACCTGAGGAATAGCATCTTGGATAGTCCTTTGACCTCTACACACATGAATAGACATGTGCACACATGTGCACATGCAAGCACATGGGCACCTGAACATATATGAACACAGTGATTTCCCCACAGGAGGGATGATGAGAATTGAATTAGGTCAACCACATACAGTGCCTTAGCAGATGCCCATCGGGCTCTTATTATGAGTTTTCCTGTTGTTTAGGGAAGCTCACCATGCTGTCTCAGAGCTGCCATTCTCAGACGGCCACACTGAAAGGTGACAGTGGTTTCTTCTCATTCTGGGATATCTGGGAAAGTTCAGCAATTCAGGGCAAGTGGTTCTGGCAAACTGTCACCCAAGAGGCTTCCTTCTGGACAACTGTCTCATTCCTGCAAGCCGGAGTGCACGTCCATCACTGTCAAATGCCTTGACTCACATGAGTCTCCAGCTCTACCCAGAACTTGCAACAGCATGGGCCATCCACCTGGCCCATAGAAACCAATTAAAGGTAAATGTGTGTAGCCAGCAATTCCACCTTTCCATTCCCCTTGCAAACGCCCACTCGGAGGCCCGTAAAAGGGTTGTCTGTCACCTCTCTATTTGCGGAGGCAGCAAAATAGAGACCGCTTGCCTGTGCAGCACAAGGAGACTGACTCAATAAATCACAGCCCGTCTCTGGAATGAACAGACACTCAGCAGCTTAAAGCTGTGTGAACGATCTATGGAAAGGTCTTCAGGACATATTGATAGATTGGGGGAAATGGTAGAATAATCGCATCTTCGTTAAAAACAAAATGGAGAGCTGAGTTATTGGACATGGCATGTAGCTGGGCACAGAGAAAGCTCTGGAAAGTAAGTAGCTCAGCTGTGAAGCTGAGTGAGTTAGATTGCAGGGCAAAGAATGGAAGCCAGAGACTTCCTCCTTGAAAATATGGGTGTTTTCTAACAAAAACTAACCAAGCAACACACGTGCACATTCATGCACTTACATGCAGGAATGCTTGTATGCACACACACAGACATGCATGCACATGCAAGTGCATGAAGTCATACATGCACACAGATACACATGTTCACAGCACACTCATGTATGGAGACATGCACGCATGCACACACATGCACAGGCATGCACACACATGCGCAGGCATGCACACACATGCGCAGACATGCACACACATGCACAAGCATGCACACACACAGACATGCATGCACACACAAGTGCGTGAAGTCATACATACACACAGATACACATGTGCACAGACACACACACTCATGCATGAAGACAAGCACACACATGCACAGGCATGCATACATATACACAGACATGCATGCACATGTACATGCATACACAGACACACATGCACACACAAGTGCATGAAGCTGGACATACACGCGGATACATATGTGCACAGATACACACTCATGCATGAAGACATGCACAGGCATGTACACACATGCACAGGCATGCACACATATACACAGACATGCACACCCACAGACATGCATGCATGCTCAAGTGCATGAAGCCATATATGCACGCAGATATACATGTGCACAGACACGCACACACTCATGCATGAAGGCATGCATGCACGCACACACATCCATGCACATGCATAAATCCATGTATGCACACACATGTGCACACACCCACATAGACACGCGCACACACACGCTCACACACACATGCACACTGAGCTCCAGGTATAGTTCAGTTGATAGAGTGCTTTCTGAGCATGCGCAGAGCCCTGGATTTGTTTTCAGCACCACATTAACTAGGTGCAGTAGCACCTGTCTGTCATCCCAGCACTTAGGATGTAGAGGAAGGATGATCAGGAGTTTAAGGTCATCCTTGGCTACCAAGGGAGCTGGAGGCCAGCCTGGGCTACATAAGACTCTATCTCAAACCCTTATTCACACATGGAACATTACAATCACAGTGCCGGATTACAACACAATCCAAATTCAATGCTGTAAAAATGAAATTTATGAATGTTCATGAGAAATCGCATGCTGCTCCAGGCTGCAAACTCTGTGGTGCGTCAAGAACCCAGCGAAATGTTGGATGCAAGAAGCTATGCATAACTTAAGTCACAAGCAAAACCAGGCAGAAGGGAGCTAGGCTGTATAAGACAAGCTCCTGGCTACACTGGGTGGTGAAACAGCCCCAGGGGATGCCTGTAGAAGCTTCTAGACAGAGCAGTGCGCTCTCTTGATCTGTGTTCAGGCTGTACTGGTCTGTCCAGTTTAGGAAAATTCATTAAGTCGAGCGCCTATGATTTGTGTACTTTTCCGTATGCATGTCGCACGCCAGTAAATGTTAAAAAGAAAAAGAGTCGAGGCATTAACATTTTTTTTATATGACAGGAGGAGAAAGCCCTTTATCTTCCTAGAAAATCCACCATAAACCGGTCGTTCCATTTGGGAAGGCTTTAACAGGAGTAAACAATCATTTATTTAATGAAGGGAGGAGCCCGTACTTTCATCAGATTTTCAAAGGGAGCCTTCACCCCCAGAGCGATTAAGAACAAATGCTATAGGACTGGCGGGGGTTGAGGGACCGAAGAAAGAAATTCAGAGAGAAATATGCTTCCTGCTCTCAAGGTATCCGCCAGGAAATGTCAAGGGAAGGCTGCAGGAAGCATGGGGGTCATGGTCAGTTCGAAGCACAGTCCTACTTCAAGTTCTTGGCCATTGGTGCCTCTCTCCTGCCCGCAGGGTGGGGGTTCACCTCTCCCTGCACACGTGCAGTTCACAGCGGTGATTTAGAGGGAGGCTCAGGCTGGGGGCGGGGTGCTCTGGGGGAAGGTCTCCCCCAGACTCTCTGGTAATTTAGGGACGATTCTTGAATTCCCCCGGGGTATTGGCTCCTGGCAGAAAATAAATGTGGGTCACTCCTGGGATAGATGCTCCTCGGCATGTGTGTCCCTGTGAAGAGAGATGGATGGCCAGGGCAAGAGGCTTTCCTTCATAAATCACACAGCATTTGAAATAGACCTCTTTCCTTATGAGATGCGAAGGGAGACAGGAAGTCAGGGTAGACACAGGTGCGGGCCATTTGCAAAGGCAGAGAGATGAGTTAGGGGGCAGAGGCAAGAACTGGGACACTGCGGAGGACACAGCATCCTTCAGGCGTGCTCCTAGTCAGCATAGCATTGTGAGGACCCATGATGGACCAGCCTCCATTTCCGGAGTCCTTAGCTCCCATCTTGTGTTGGGTCGCTAGGTTTTTCTGGTCCGCCCACTTTCTGTCTTTTGTTTCCCTCTCTCAGCAGCCCGAGGGAAAAGAGTTTACAGTCGCAGGTTCAGGTTCAAACCCCTGGCAGAGTTGCAAGCTGGCTATGTGAACTTTTAGTGACTTCAGCTCTCTGATCCTTGCGTGTCCCTTCTATAAAACGTCCACCTCGCTGTGTTCTCGTGAAGGATTAAACGAGATTAAAGGAGACCAGAGGCCTTGGGCGTGGCACTTAACTGATTTTCAATTCTCAGTTATAACCGTTCCTTATGCCTTCCTCTGCATCAATGGGCCTTTGACATGCCGGGTGGCTTACTCCCGGGAGACTTTTGGCAACGTCCGCAGACATTTCTGGATGTCACACTGGAGGCAGGAAGGTGGTGCTGGCATCTGACAGAGACAAGCCGGACATGCTTGCCGACTGTCCTAGAAGGCACAGGGAACCTTCCCATGGCAAAGAGGCGCTCAGCCCAGCCCAGATGTCGACAGAGGCTGAGGAAGCTTGCTTTTAGGCTGCGCATAGTGTGCTTGCCTTCCGTGTGGTTCCCAAGCTGTTTCACCCATCCTCTCTACCCTTGCCTTTGGTGTGCTTGGGAGGACAAGAGTGTAAGATTTATTTGCGAACAAGCTGGGTTCAGAGCCGGGGCTGCGGCATTTACCAGCTGTGTGTTCTGGGATCAGTTAAACAACCTCTCTGAGTTGTAGAATTGATTGTGTATACCTTTTTGGAGGGTAGGGTGGGGTGGGAGGGTTAGCTAGAATGGGATATAGGAATGACATCCCCAAACACTGCTCAGAAACATATCTGTGACCTTCCCCATCAGCAACCTAAAGAGGACACAGACCTTTGTGAAGATGGAGCCCAGTCTGATGGGTTTCTTTGTTCTCAGAAGAATCTCTTTTCTCTTCAGTTTCTTTCTTTCTTTCTTTCTTTCTTTCTTTCTTTCTTTCTTTCTTTCTTTCTTTCTTTCTTTTTTTCCCTGACTTCCCCTGAGGTGGGAATGGGGTTGGGGGTGGGGGAGCCAAGTGTGTCTGCTGCCTGTTAAACTCACAGTTTCAAAGCCAGCTCTCCAGAGTTCCCGGGATGTGGCCTGCTCAACGGGGAGGGTTTGACAGTCTGGTTTCTTTCTCTTTCACTCCCTGGTTCTGGTTACTAAAGTTTGGTTTCTGTAGAAGAGGAGAGTTCTGAAAGCCTTGCCTTGGAATCGCACTCCCCGCCAGCCTTCTTATCATGTCCCCCTCACCTCCTGCCTTTCCTCCCTTGGGGTGGATCAGAGGCTCCTGGAGTAGGCTGAGCCAAGCCCCATTCCCAGTTCACTCCATTGACAAACAGCTGAGATCCATGTGCACTTTCTGGCTCTGTGCATATGAGAGCCACCTGTCCTGTGCCCCAGCATGCAGGGCAGAGGGCACCCCTCTCCTCCGCAGGAGTTTTTCAGCCTTGCTGCCCTCCCTGAGACTTCTCTCTGTTGGGGCTCTGTCCCAAACATTTACATCAAAGGAGGGGCTGAGAGACATGGCTCAGCTGGTAGAGTGCCTGCCTAGCATGCACCAATGGGCCTGTATCTGATCCCCAACATCCCATAAAACAGGAGCAGTGTGCATACCTGTAACCACAGCTCTGGGGGTGGAGATAAGAGGATCAGAAGTCCAAGGTCATTCTAGGCTATGAAATAAGGGATATCCTGGGGTATTTGTGACCCTGTCTCAATTTTTTTTTTTTAATTAAAAAAGTAAAAAACATCAAGAAAGGGAGTGACATCAACTCCAAAGACAGATCTTCAAACGCCAGGCATATGACCACGAATTTCCCACACCTGGTTCCCGTCATTCAATCTTCATGCCTCATACCAACCTGAGGAGGCAAACTAAACTTGCTTCCTTGAGCCCATATCTGAGATGAGAAAACTGAGGCTCACAGAGGTGAAATGACCTTATGAAAGGTGTAAATCCACTATGTGAAAGAGTTAGGGCAGAGAGCCCCCCTATCCTCAGCAGGAACCCACCATTCTTAGATGCTAGAGTTGTGGTGACGATGTCCTTGTTGGTCTGGATTTAGCTCTAGAACTCCCAAAGGCCAGTGGGCTGGTGAGAAGGCTCAGCAGATAACTCTGACCTCCACATGTGTCCCATCCCACAAACAAATAAATGCTTAAAAATGATATTAAAAGTTAGGGTGATTCCCCGGACCTGGAGAGGATGTGGCAGAAGGATCGTGTTTGCAAGGGTAGCCTGGGCTACACACACAGGGAGACATTGACACAAACACAAAGCAGAGCAAAACAAAACAAAACAACGCCTCATGCCCTGACTCACTCACACTGCTCTCCTTCCCATCTCCTCTCTTTCCTTCCTATTCTCCCTCCCTCTTCCCTCCCTGATTTGATTTTCTTTCTTGACCTGCTGAAGGGAGGAGGTTGGACCAACAGTGATTTTTGGTTGTGTGAGAAAAGAGGGTAACCAAGGTGGAATCACGGCTCAGTATAAAGAGAGCCATTCTTTGGCACTAAGATGCCTAAAGGGAGACCCAGCTCTGGCCTCGGGACCTTTCCCAGCCCCGCCCTGACAGACATGGCCTTGTGTTTTCTGAACCACACCCTGTCCGTGGGAGCTGTGAGCTTCTTTGATGAATGCCACCAGAGTGGTAATCAGGGCTCTCAGGCAGCTCCCAGCAGCCTTGGCATCTGACGCTGGCCTCCTCTTCAACCCACTGAATCACATCTCCCTGCAGCCAGGTGACATTGCATGACTGTGTTCTGACCCGCAGCGTGAGTGCAGTCAGCCTGTGTACCTGTGGCTTCACACCTGAGGATGCTGCCAACTGTGTATCTAAAATATTGGGGGGTTGGGGGATGGAGCACCAAGATGGCTTGGTGGATAAAGGGGCTTGCTTCATAGGTAAGGAGACCAAAGTTCAGATCCCCAGAGCCCACGTAAAGGCAAATGTTGGTGGTGCCAGTCGGTAACCCCAGTACTCCTGCAGAAAACTGGGAGGTGGAGGGAGGAGTGTTCTCGAAAGCTCTACGGCTGCCTAGCCTGGCTCGAAGAGCAAGGGACAATAAGACACCACCACAAGGTGGAAGGCAAAGGCTGACTCCTGGGTTACCTTCTGACCTCCACGTGTGTGCTGTGACGTTCGCGCATCTGCACACACAGTTTCGACAGTTGCACGTGTACTGAGCACTTTCTCACGTTGCAATCATCTGATCCAAGTGGTTTTACAGCTACTTTATGTTGTGACAGGTGTTACGAGTTTTGAGATGGTTTAAAAACCCAGGATTCCAGGTTGTACACAAACATGCCATTTTTATTTAAGAGCCCAAAGCCTCGGCAGACTCTGGTGTCCATGAGGACCCTGGTGATGGAGTCCTAGAACCATCTCCTAGATTGTGTGGGTTGGTGGCTGTGATGCCTAACCTTGTGGTTCTTTCTTTCTTTCTTTCTTTCTTTCTTTCTTTCTTTCTTTTTCTTTTTTGGTTTTTTTTCGAGATGGGGTTTCTCTGTGTAGCCCTGGCTGTCCTGGAACTTGCTCTGTAGACCAGGCTGGCCTCGAACTCAGAAATCCGCCTGCCTCTGCCTCCCAAGTGCTGAGATTAAAGGCATGTACCACCACTGCTCGGCAACCTTGTGGTTCTTAAACAGAGTCCAGTTATGACTTGTGACACTCATGTGACTGTAAATCTTGGGAAGGCACCGGGGGGGAGCAAAATCTGTTTCCAGAATCCCTTCTTGGAACCAAGCTGTCCATGAATCAGTCACACTTGCTTTGGCCTTTAGGTTGGTGGGAAACAGGTTCACTAAGGTGAGCAGTGAAGTTTCATTTATGGCCTGAAACAAACCAGCACCTAGTCTGAAGTCTTTGCACCTTTATACATAGGAGCTCTATGCCATACAGTGGAGTAGACATGGTCACCCCTCCCTGCAGCCATGCCCACAGGGATATTCTTGAGAATACCCTATATTAATTAATTAATTAATTAATTAATTAATTTTGTCCTCAGGGATTTGGAAGATCCCAAGTCAGCAACCTCTTGAGGTCTATAAAATGTACATATGGGAAGAAAGAAACTTCCAGAGCCTGGACCTAGCCACAGATTTAGAAAACAGGGCACCCAAACAAGACATGTACTTGAGTAGAGAAACTGAGTCACAGCAAACCTCAAACATCTGTCTTTCTTTTCTACTTCCTGCTGAGGCCTCTGGTTATCCAGATCAACCAGTCACTGTTAACACTGATCACACAGGAGAGTTCTTCAGGCAGGCAGGCTGGGGAGGCAGGAGTCGGGCTATAGGCAGCTAGAACACGTAGCAGGAGGGGACTCCCTTTCCCATCCCATGCAGCAGGACTGACTGATACGCTCTTGTGGGTTCATTTTCGACTAGTTTTTGTTTTTTAGTCATATAAATGTAAGTTTCAGCAGAAATACAACCATGAACAAAGCAAACAATATCTTCTCCCGAAGACTATGCGTATGGGTGCTGGGAATGGATTTCTCTGGAATACATGATGGTGGACCAGCCACTGGGACCAGAGACACTAAAAGCAGCTCATGTTAGAACCTTCCCAGATCAAACGGCCACAGAAGGAAGGCTTCTCAGACATGGTTTCTTCTGAAAGGGAAGCCAGAGAACAACAGAAAACTCACTGTGATCGGAAGATCCTCAGATTTCAGAGCAGCAGTCCTCAACCGTGAGTTCTAACTCTCTGGGGGTCTAACTGCCTTCTCCCAGGAGTCGCCTACAACTATCAGAAAACATTACAATTCATAACAGTAGCAAAATTACAGTTAGGAAGTAGCAACAAGAATAACTTCATGGTTGGGGGCTCACCACAACATGAGGAACAGCATTAAAGGGGTTGTAGCATTAGGAAGGGTGAGAACCACTGCTTCTGAGCCTTCTGCAGGGAGAGAAAGAGGGTGCAAACAGGAGAGGGGGGGAAGGGGGAAGGAACTCAAAACAAAACCACCCATTTCTGATTTCCTGAGCTCTCAATATGGGGATGGTTAACAGGGACGCTCTGGTTAATCTTAATTGCTGGGCTAGGGAAGGGAATTTTGGGGTAATCAGATCCAACAAAACATACAGGGCTTTATAGATTAAAGCCCAGTTATCTCTTAATCCCATCAAAACGTCATAATCTTGTGTCACATCGGCATCTAAACATGTCTGATTGAGATGCCAGGAGTGCAGAATCTGGGATCCATCACAGCCCTGCCGTCCGGAAAGCAAATAACCCCAAATGAGAAGATTGGATTTAGTGTGGTCTGGAGACATTTACTACAAAGGCCAGAGCCCTGGCTCCATCCCTCCCTCGGGCTTCGCAGGGGGGAAATACTGCTGTCCCCAGATGCGTTCCTTTGAAAGGAAAATTTCCCCAAATGGAAAGAAAGAGACATCTTTTTCCCCCCTCATTTTTGGCTGATTGTAAAATTAATATGTGCCTGCTGTTACACACACACACACACACACACACACACACACACACACACACACAAAGAAAAAAATAAAAGGATAAAAAATAAAGTATGTGCATGCATGTGCATGTACATGTGTGTGGGGTATGCATGTGCATGTGCACGTGGGTGGTGTGTGCACATGTATGTGCTAAAGTGTGCACGCCTCTGGACAAGCATGCAGAGACCACAGGAAGACATCAGGTGTCCTGCACTATCACCCTCTGTCTATTCTTTTGAGGCAGGGTCTCTCAGCGAACCTGGAGCTGTCAGAAAGCCTCAGTCAACCTCCTGTCTGCACCGGAATCCTCATAGCCCTGGAGTTACTGGCACACACTACCACGCCCAGCTTCTTACGTGTAAGTGCTTGGGATTCTAACTTAGGTTCACACTCAGTTATGCATCTCACATAGTTCTCTCTCAAGCCCTGATATCACACACACACACACACACACATACCCACACACACACACACAGAGAGAGAGAGAGAGAGAGAGAGAGAGAGAGAGAGAGAGAGAGAGA
>JADRCH010000204.1:1450590-1491472 GCA_019843965.1 Rhynchomys soricoides | reverse complement strand
AGAGAGAGAGAGAGAGAGAGAGAGAGAGAGAGAGAGAGAGAGAGAGAATGAATGGGTGTGGGGGCAGGACACATCCCTGAACATCCAAAGCTGGTGTCATCAGAGGGAATGCTGTGCCTCTGCTGTGCCCATGGATGGATGTGGACTGAGAGCTAGCAAAGGAAATAATCCCTTCATGCTGTGAGGACTCTGCTTCCGCCTTCCTCTTTCCCATTTCTCTTCCTGCACTCTTACAAAGCCCTAAAGATGGTGGCCTGGTGATAGAGACTCTGGAAAACTAACAGCCGACTTCCATGACATCACGTGAAGGTCAAAAGTAGCTTGCAACCCCAAAGTTGATGGTCCCACACTGGTTTATGGCTGACCTGGACCTCTGCTGTCAGGTGTAACATGGAGCAAGCCAGAGGAGTCTCTTGTGTACTCATTCTTCAGACCTGTTGGTTGAGTGAACCCCATTGTGTTCCAGAGCCTATGATCTGATTCTGACTGCTTTCTTACTTGATTATCCAGAAAGGCAAATGCATATTCACCCCTGTGAAGATTTTCTCTGCTAATCTCATGCAGTTAGTGACCCAAAAGCCTCAGCAAACTCTCTCAGTCTGATCTTCCCCTCATCACACCTCACAAAAAATAATCAGTGTCATTTTAATATTGCATTATTTCTGAATAATGGGTGGGGGTGGCATCTCAACCATGTTGGAGACCTTCATGTAACCCGGGCTTTTATGTGTACCGACGGGATGCTTAGACACATTCCGTATGCGGGATTTTATATTTTGTATTGAGTTTGTCCCCCTTAGGCATTTTATAAAAATAGCTGAGTCTATTTTTGGTTTGGAACTGCTATTGTGTGGAGAAAAAATAATACTTTGAGGGTGTTTTAGATGGCAGTTGGCAGGAGAACAGACCTCTTTGTTCTGTTTTGCTCTTTCCCGACAGCGTCTCTGGATTTCCTAGGGAGGGTGCAGTGTCATCTGTAAGTGGCATGTGCTCTCCTTTCTCATGTCTGTTTGCATTTAAAGATTATTGTAAGAGGTGTGGGGTGTGTGTGTGTGTGTGTGTGTGTGTGTGTCCATATAAGTGCAGGTAACCCCAGAGGCCACTAGAGGGCATCGGAACCTCTGGAGCTGGAGTAACAGGCAGTATTGAGCCACCTGATGTGCGTGCTAGGAAGTGAGCACTAGCCCTCTACAAGAGTTTAGGCTCTTAATTGCTGTGCAATCTCTCCAGCCCTCTCTATCTTTTTTTTTATTTTAAAATGGGTCCTCACATTGCCTACAAAGTTCAGAAAAACATTGACAGCGATAAAAGCCCCATCTTAATTTCAACAGAATTCTTGTTATAAATGGACGTTAACTATTACTCTGAATGTAGTCTCTGTTCTATTTCAAAAATTTCTGTAAGGAATTTTGGTGAATGGATTATTTTTCCAAGCTTCTTTAATATATGTTTGTATATATTTCTATTTTGAAATATAAGTGTACAATATTCTTTATTATTACTTATTCACCATATATTAATACAAAATATATAATATATATTATTTATATATATATTAAGGAGTTTTGCCTTTGCAATGGTGGATAAGTTACATCTCTGTCTTCGTTTTCTGGGTTGATTTGGCTTACTGTTTCTTGGTTTGGTTTATGGCTTCAATGGAGAAAGAAGCATTTTGCCTCTGTCTTTGTCTGTGTTCTGCAATAAATGTGAAATAGTACTTATCAATATCTTTCATGTAGAAAGAACTGACTTTTCCAGGGGCTCCATGACTATCATTTGTGGTAAGCCTTTTTAAAAACATCTCTCTATCTCTGATAGTTGTTTTATTCAAACAATTTTATTTCAATTTAGTAATTTGTATTTCCACAAATATTAATTAATAGCTTTTATTATTTAAAGTATGTGTGTGTGTGTAGTGTACTTACGTAGTCTATTCTTTTTTTTTTTTTTTTTTTACATTTATTTGTATGTGCACACCACAGAATGCATATGGTTGCCAGGAGACAACTTACATCCAGTGGGACCCAAGGATCAAACTCAGGACACCAGGCTTGGCAGCAAGCATCTTTATGTGCTGAGCCATCTTGCTGGCCCCTAGTATATTCTTTATTTAAAGAATCTAGGCTCTGTGAAAAAGCAAAAGTGGCCAGGGAAACAGAAGAGGGCTAATGTATGTATACGGGGGTGGGGGTGGAAAGGAATATAGCTCACAATATACCGTGTGTGTGTGTGTGTGTGTGTGTGTGTGTGTCTGTGTGTGTGTGTGTGTGATGAAAGTCTGGAAGAAAACTCTCCTGAAAATCATATAGCTGGTACAGAGTCAATATCTCAAATATACAAGAACATCTATGCTTTAGTTATAAACCCACCAATGAACCAGGTTCAAAAATGGGCAACTCCCTCTGAGTGGACATTGCTATGAAGAGGAGACAGCTTCTCCCATCTGCGAGGATGAGTGTGACATTTTAAAGGCAGGACAGGAAGTGCTTAACATGCGCTAGGAGGTCAGCACTGTGCAGTGCTGGTGGGGGGGGGTGTTAAGGTGGGGCAGTCACTGTGGGAGACAGTTCGTTGATGCCTCAGAAAATCAAATAAAGATCTAGCAAAGGAGCCAGTCGTTCTGCCCCTGAATACCCATCAAAGGAGGCAGAAGGAGGACCCAGGA
The DNA here is from genome assembly GCA_019843965.1 of Rhynchomys soricoides. NCBI lineage: Eukaryota > Metazoa > Chordata > Mammalia > Rodentia > Muridae > Rhynchomys > Rhynchomys soricoides. The sequence goes on along the minus strand of JADRCH010000204.1, from coordinate 1,488,807 downwards.
GTCATTGCTCCAACTGTTTAGATGCACAAGAGTAGCTTAAGGCTTGCAGATAGATGGATGCACAGAGCACCTGAAGAGGAAGCCGGGGAAAATCATGGTCTTCAGAGAGGATTCCGGACAACGTTTTGCTAGTGGGATAATCTGGAAACCTAATCTTGCAGAACCCACTGATAGGAGGAGTCTGAAGTAACCAACAGAGAGTAAAATGGTAGGTGCCACAGCCCAGGGGAGGGCAATAAGGAAGAGATTGTCCCCAAAGGACCCAGAGTTTCAGGTCTGTAAGACAAGTGAGCTCTGGAGATCACAACATTGCCCAGAACCTCAGCCACTTAAGGACGGGCTAAGAGGGGAAGTCTTTCGCTAAGAACCTTTATTATTGCTACTTATAATGCTGCTGAAGGTGACAGAAATGTGTGGAGGGATTGGACCTTCCCATAGCAAACATTTGAGCTTCCCATGGGTTTGCGCGTGGAGGTTGCTGTGTCGTGTCATGCTCCCTCTTTTTGGTTGTTTTTTTTTTTGTTTGTTTGTTTTTCATAATAGGGTTTCTCTGTGTAGCCCTGGCTGTCCTGGAACTCACTCTGTAGACCAGGCTGGCCTCGAACTCAGAAATCCGCCTGCCTCTGCCTTCCGATTAAGCTACGTTAAATACACTTGTGTGTTCAGTTGTCAGCCAGACACCAATCAAAGGGCTAAGTAGACAATGTTTATTTATCTATTTTCCCTTCTTTTCTGGTATTATTTATAACCTTTCTATTGTTTGGTGAGTTTTATTTTTTAAAATATCAACACTGAATATAAACAGCAGCAACTAATGCTTCAGGCATGGCTCTTGAACCTACAAGAACCTGCTTTCATAGGTTCTGTACTTGTCACCGTCTTAGAAATGAGTACATAGACACCCATGGAAGTTACATAACCTAACCAAAGTCACCAGCTAAATGAGGGATGGAGATGGAGACCAAAAAATATGGCTTACACAGCCTGGGGACATAATCCACCATGTAATGAAAAGAAAGAGATTTAAATTGTAATCAGAACCTTTAAACGAAGGCTCTGTCATCCAGGAGGATTGTTCCAAAGGAATTCTGTATTTAGTCACTCATTGTGTCATGTATGGCTCAGACCCTACGCCGGGTACATAAGATCTGCCCATTTGGATCTTCCATGTGAGGCAGAGGGATGGAAACTGTGGGGAAGGAAGAAAGGAATTTGTTGCTGTAAAATACACTGAGGACATAGCGGGGCATTTGGGTGTCCAGTGAGTCCACTCTGTTCTGTCTCCCATGTGGATTTTGCATGAACCCTAAAGCGTCTATAATTCTAGACATTCTACCAATAATTACAGAGAAAGAAATTTATGCTGGGCCCTTATATCAATCTAGAAAGCCAGGAATGGAGAGACTAAGGAGAGAGAAGAATAAATATGTCCCCTCTGCCCTTAATAAGGAGGGGACATACCTTGATATGCCCCCTTCCTATGCCTATGCACAGAATTACACAAGGACGAACATCGGTCCACCTGTATAAAACGCAGGGGTGATGCTGTGCGCAGATTTCCTGAAAGGTGAGTTAGAGGCCCCCATCACCCCCATCATCAAAAGCTTGCTCTGAGAGAAACATGAAACCGACCTCGTAGCCCACAGGAAGCTGGGACATTTAGCTGGGACCGGGAGACCTTTAAATCATGACATGAGGACTGGGGCGCTCTCAGATTGAAAGAGACAGGCATCAAAGTGGCTCTGCCTGGGCCTCACCTCCTCCTGTGGTCATGGGGGGCAGCTGAGCTGCAGATGGCCTCGCTGCCTTCAACACGGGCCTCGCATTAGATGGTGGTCAACAGAGATGATCTCAGCCCACACGCGGCCATGTGCCCCTGGTTAGCTCACCTCCACCAACCCCGTAATCTAATCTGAGCTTCAGCAATGCCTCTTCCAGGTTAAATGCATTAAGAACAGGGTGGAGGGAAGGGGGCCGTGGGCTGTTCCAGGCGGCTGTGGCTTTTGCCTTCCTGACAAGCCTGACACCCCCTCCCCACTGCTCCAAAGCTTGATCCCCGAGAGACAGAGACGCCAGGGGTCAGAACCTCATTGGGGTAGAAACGGGCAAGACACTAACAGAGGGAGACGGGAGATATTGGAAACACATTCTCTCACACTGTGCATTTTGGAAATCCGAGAAGAACTGAGGTGACAAATAAAGCTTCCAGTTCTGGAGAGATTTCTCCTCTCCAGGTTTCAAAAAGGATTTGATAAAGATATTGGTGGGTAGGGAGAGAGCGCATGCGCAGGAGAGCAAGCGAGCAAGAGAGCAGGAGAGAGCCAGTGCCGGTGGTAACTGGGGGAGCGAGGTTGCTCTCGCTGCCTTGAGAACATCTCTATGCACATGGCTGTTCCTGGTGCCCATCTGTCCTTAGCAGTGGACCCTTGGCTTCTCTCCTTTCTTCCTCCCTCCCTTCCTCCCTCCCCCCTCCCTTCCTTCCTTCCTTCTTAAACGTTCTGCAAATAGGTTTTATCAGAAGATCTTGGTTTTCTTTTTCTCTTCACTACAAACCTTGACCCAGCGCGGGGGATGGGGGGGGCATCCACATAGTTTTCTGCTGTCCTTCCTCCTGTGCCCAGACAGTTTCAGGGCAGTGATTCTCTGCCCTGGATGCTGTTCCTAACTCCCTCCCAGGCTCCTTCGGTCTCCATCCACCTTTGCAAATCCAGGATTCACAGACTTTCTCTCCTATGAAGTGTCTCTCAACTCCACCCACTTCAAGTGAATAGCCACCACCCCATCAATTGCTGTGATTTCCAAATGGTGCCCAAATGGGTGGTTTTTGCAACTCCAATTCATATAAAGGCGGACAGGAATTTCAGCAATGCAGTGTGGTGATATACCAGATTCCAGCGGTGCAGTGTGGTGATGTACCAGATTCCAGTGATACAGTAGGTGATACACCAGACTCCAGTGATGCAGTGTGATGTACAGACTCCAGTGATGCAGTGTGATGTACAGACTCCAGTGATACAGTGTGGTGATGTACCAGATTCCAGCGATCTGTACCACACTGTGCACAGAGCCAGTGCTCAGGAGATGCCAGCTTGCATCCCTGTACCTGTCCCCAAGGTCAATCAGTTCTAGCATTTCTATGCCATAGTATACACCTGCCAATGTAGTAGTGTCTGTAGTTTTACGGTTCACACTCTGTTGTGTCTGATTTTCTTTTCTTTTCTTTTCTTTTTTTACCCCCGAATAATCCTCTTGTGTGTCAAAAGTTGAAGGTGATTGGTTTCCACCTGTGTGTAAGAATCACCATGTGAATATGTCTCCAGTTCACTCTTATGAGTATTTAGCTCCTTTTGGAAGAGGCACTAAATATTTCATTGATATTACTACCCTGAGCCCTGAGTCATGAATAGTCCAGACTGTATCTTCTGGCGAACCCTGGGCTTGTACCAGGTAGGTTTTAACACACTCCACGTTGGAGCAGCATTGGATTTACCTATCTGGTTTTCTTGTTCGTCCCTGTTCTGTGTGGAGTTTGACCTATGATAGCCATGGTTTGGCGTTTAATGAGTTTATTAAACACATACCAAGCAAGAGAAAGATAGCAAGCAGAAAGCAATAGGTTATGGAAGCAGCGGATGGATAGATAACCAGATAGCATCAGATCGGGCATTTATAACGCCAGGCAGGGATGACTGGTGTGAGCTGACTGAGAGAATTAACAGGCTAACATCACACACCAGGCATCGACAGCATCCAGCCAGGACTGCCTGGGGAGACGCAGTCTCACTGAGTTTCACATTGGGTAAACAGTAACTTTTGCTGGTCTTGTTTTACCCTCTTGCTGTTCCAAGGGACACGATGTTTTTAATCCCCGTGCTTGCTGATTCTCCTTCTTTCCTGGAAGGCCAGCCTGACCCAGGACTGGACAGGTTGGAAGATGACTTGACATAAGCAGGCTTGAATCTGAGTCACGGGCCTCTTCGCTCCCTGTGCCCTTTGTCAAGCCTAAACAGCACATGAACATTTACCAGTATAATGTAGATTACAGTCACCAAAAGGCCACTCTCATCTCGATGCTCCAACTCTGCTCCAAACTCCTTAAGGAGCCCAGTGATGAGCATTAGATACTCAGATGTTCACAGAGTCACAGCAAATAAGAAATGAATAAGTGGACTAAGTATTACATAGGGACTAGTGGGGACTGAGGCAAAAAGAGAATCTGGGTAGAAGAAATGGGTCTTTATTCTTATTACTCGAACTAGGCTTGGATTGTGCATTGAACACATACAGAGGGCAAAGAACCAGCCTCCCCCTCTGCATCTTTGAAGGATCCCTGTGATGTGTGGGGTGGGGCGCTGTTGCTCTTACTCCACACTGGCATATAGTGAGGTCTAGGTGATACAAGGAGGATTTGGCAGCACTGCTGAAGGCGAAGAAAGAGGTGAACTCTGAGACCCAGCAGTACATTAGGGACAGGGGATGAGGACTTTGTAGGTGATGCCTGTCCTTGTAGGGTGACATCCTGAAATCATGACAACCACAGCAGAGATGCCAAGGTCAGAAGAGCCTTGGTGGCATGAGAAAAAAGAAGAGGAGGAAAATGAGCCATTGATGATGCGGGAACCATAGATGTGGTTCTCCTTGCAAGGGAGAAGGATAGAGCTTGGGAGAAAGGAGATGGAGAAGATGTCTTTGAAGATTATTAAACACCAAGATAGCCATGCCTTAAGCAAGAATGTCCCAGGAAGAGAGGGTATCAAGATCAAAGGCCTCAGGGGCAGGGGCCAGCTTGGTATGTTAAGAGACGAAAACAAAGTCAGTGGAAATTGCAGGTGAGGCCGGGTAGTCTGAGATGGACCGCTGAGCAGTGTTCCCAGGCCAGATGGAGCAGAATCTCATGGACCATGCTGTAAGGCACAGCCTTCCCCTGAGTTTAGGCAAGAACCTTCTGGGTCTGTGTTCCAGCTCTCAGCTTCATTAGTGATTCAGCTGCTTGGCATTTTCTTCTGATTCTTGTTTGTTCCAAGAAACAACACTCACACTCTTCCCTTGGGCCTGAGCCCCACCCTGCCCTGCTGAATCATGCTCTCTGGGGAGGAGTCCAGACTTGTGTGTGTTCTGAAAGATCTATGTGTGGTTTGGGTGTGCATGCAATGCAGGGAGATGAGAGACTGCTGTGGTGGATACATTCATACATCTCTGTCTATCTATCTACCTACCAATAATCTATCATTTAATAATGTGTGTCTATTGATTTGTTGACCTGTCATCTGTTAGCTACTACCTATTTGTAGTTCCACTTTTAATTATGCAAAAAGAAGCTCAAGGAATGTTGTCTTAATCATTTTTCTATTGCTGTGACAAAACGCGAGGACCCAGGCAACTTGTAAGAGAAAGCATTTAATCTTGGTCTTACAGTTCAGAGTTAGAATCCATGAAGGTAGAGCAAACACATGGAGGCAGGGACAGCTGAGAGCTCACATCTAGATCCATAAGCAGGAGGCAGAGAGAACACTGGGCATGGTATAAGTGTTCTGAAACCTCAAAGCCCACCCCCAGCAATACACCTTTTCTAAAAAGACCACACCTCCTAATCCTTCCCAAACAGTTCCACCGGCTGCAGACCAAGCATCCACGGGCTCATTTGCGTGGAGACAGCCACAGCCACAAATCTTGAACTGCCATCTTTCCCCTTTTAGTGCAGCAATCAAAATCCAGTTCAAACACTGCAACAGAGACTGGGGATGAACTGATCACTTGGCTCACACTAAATTGAACAAAGACCGGATTTTGCTGTCCTAGGTAACACTGTGGCAAGTACCAGACATGGAAGGATTTCAGTCCATTCATATGGATTTCCTGGGAGGTGGGGAGTCACTGCAAGTTGGATACCTTCTTTCAAGTCATATTCTGGCTTTAATTTTTTGACACATAGTATTAAAGTGCTTTCATAAAGCTCATACCTATTCATATCCTTCCCTTCCCAAGAGCATTCATTGTTTTGTTTGTTTTTAATGTCAGCTAAGCCAGGAATGGCAGCATCTGCCTATGAGGACAGTGTCTGGGGAGTACAGAAAAGAGGATCTGGGATGCAAGGCACTCAAGCTACATATCGACTCTTAAAACAGTGTAGGCTGCATGGTCTAAAAGAAGAAAAAAACCCAACCCAAATCTAGAAACAAACAAACAAACACACACCCCAACCATTCAACAACAACAACAACAATACACACACACACACACACACACACACACACACACACACAGCAAAAACCAAAACAGCCAAAAGTCAAGAGAAACACTGGAGAGACTTCAACCACATGCAGGTTAAACAAAAGGTTAAGTGATCCTTTCCATAAACTCATTACAGAATGAGTAAAACTGAAATAAAAAGAAATAAATAACATGAGCTAATAAATAAAACAGAATGAAAAATTTATTAAGGAATATTTTAAACATATATATTCACACATGCTCGTTACCAAAGAAACACGGCCATAATGGTAATAAGATATTTTGCTCGTGAATTTACAATTAAATCATATTTATCATTTTGGGGAAATGAACGTTCATATAACATCTGAACTGGTGTAAACTTAATGGCAGCATTTTGACACTACATATCAAAACTCTTAAAAGCATTCCTATTTCTTCACTGGATAATTCAATTCTCTTCATCGCAAGATTGTATTTTTTTTTCTTCCTAAAAAAATTAAAATGCGGGAATGCTTAACTGTCAACTTACTGATTGTGTGAAGTTAGTATAGGCATTCTAGAAAAACACCATAGAAAGTTTCCCAAAAGGAATTAAAAACAAAACTATGACCCAGAAATTTCACTACATGCTAAGAAACTAAAGAAAATAAAATCTTCCATTTGTACGAGTGAAGAAGAAACCGGAAAGGGTTGTGCTGAGTGGGACCAACCAGTCACAGAAAGACAGAGGTGGTCTGATCTCATTTACCTGTGATAGACAAAGGAGTTGGACACAAAATCAAGGAATAAAAAGGTGGGTTCTGGAGAGGAAAGGAGATGTGGGTCAGAGGATGCAAAATGTCATCTAGATAAGAGGAATAAGTCCACGGGATGTATTGTACAGCATGTCAGGGGTAATTAACAGTCATGCATGGCACTGAATTCCTAAGAAAGGAAATAGTTCTGATAATAAACTCTGAATACAATGTATCTCAGGCCCCATTACCACAGACAGTAGCTGGGACACTATCTCCACACTGTGCAAACCCTTCTTTCCTGAAGTTGGCCACAAAGGGGGAGGAAACTAGTTTAGAAAGTTGGTAGTAGGAGTGGGGTTGTTGTGATCATTGTGGAACTGGCATTAGAGAGAAATTTGAAAGTGTTTGTGTGTTAGGGAAAACCTACAAAAAGTTTACACAGAAGTCCAGAAAAGTAGATGGCAGTGTAAAACGCAGACAATAATGACATGGCCTTCAATAAAGAGGAGAAAATGCTTTGCACTAGGACAATGGGGGTGGTGGTGTCTGTAGCCAAGAACTCAGTTCAGGGCTCCAGGTTGTAAAGCTGAAACCGACTTTAAAAATCATGCATTTGAAAAGAGTGCCTGAAAACAACAACAACAACAACAACAACAACAACAAATGAGTATCAGTAAAAAAAGTGACTTCACAGGGACTGCATGCTCCAAATAGACTTGTGGACATGTCTTCCCTAGTTGAGCCATGCAGGCACTCAGCCACTACAACAGTCTGACAAGAGAAGTTGATACCCTCTCTGTGGTAGGGGGTTTGTAGGCAGTAGGCATGCAGAATGCAGTTAAAGGGTTAGAGAATCTTGCACCAAGTTTCCAGAACTCACCAAGGGCAAGCAACATGCAGCAGGCAGAGGTTATCTGCTTAGAGGTCTTGAGCGAGCTACGCATGAAGTAACGAAAGTCAAGCTTAACTGGCAGTGGGAACCTCAGGATGTTAGAGATGCCAAGACCATGGGACATATGCCAAGGGGACCTTGAAGTGCTGAATATGATTCTGCCCAAGAGAGAAGCTATGTGTAGGGCAGAAAGATGAGGAAGTGTGTATCCCCAAGCCCACTGGAACCCAGATGATGCCACCGTGACCCTACACCATAGACACAGAGCTACAAAGTTTCATGGTTTTTGTTTGTTTGTTTTTTGTTTTGTTGGTTTTTTTTTTCATGCTGGATTTTGATCTTACTGAGTCAAACTTTATTAACTGAATTAAACTTTAATTCCTGTCTTCCTATTTTTCTCTTTTGAAATAAGAATGATTACTCTAGGCTACTATATGTTAAGAGCATATAGTAATAATGATGATGATGATGATGATGATGACGACGACGTGTGTGTGCGCGTGCACATGCTAGTGCAAAAAAAGTAACAAAATAAGTAAATGAGACAGGAAGGAGAAAGGAAAGGTTGTAACCAAGTTGGATGTTCAATACAAAGGAATAGTTACACACTTTATAGAATAGCATAGATGAGAAAACAATTGTTTATACATCCAGAAATAAATACACATGAAATCCTTAACCTGCGATGGCAAACCAACATGGCAGTATGCAAAACACCTATGGAATGCCTTCTGAGCATGTACAGTCATTCCCTGGATACACAATTGTTTTTATCCAGAGAGAGCTTGTGCAATTCACGTGCTCCATAAGTCAGAAGGCCTGTCTGCCGTCACTGCATATTTAAAAGTTGCGTAAGTTCTGGTATGCTTTTTGTGAGTGTGCATGGAGTGTTGTTTTCAAAGACATTTTAAATTGCTGATGTAGACAAAATTGACATGAAAAGGAGCAAGAATCTTTGGAGCAGCCCCCAGAGGACTTTGCTCCATGCAGGTCATGTGTTATATTCTGAATGCATTGATTTGTGCAGAATGTGTGATGTTTTTTGTTGTTGCTTAACAGACAGGCATTCTTGGCTCTTCATCTTTCCTAAATGTATTAGGTGATCTTTGACCTCCTTGTGATTGGCTGGAGTCATGTGGCTGATTCTAGCCACTGAGTCACAAATTATGACATACTATGGCTGGCATGAGAATTTTCATTTTCCTCTCTTCTGCTCCTTGAATTATAAGCTTGCTATCTCTCTCTGCTCTTGAAGTGTGGTTTCAGGACTGCAGAAACCAAAGTCTGGATGCTTAAAAACTTTTATAAAAGGATGAAGCAGCAGACAGAGATGTGACTCTGTAATTAGGAGCACTTGTGGCTCATGCAGAAGACCCAGGTTCAATTCTAAGCACCCACATGATAGCTTACAACCAGTTCCAGGGCATCTGATGCCCTCTTCTGGCCTCTATGGATATTGTACACATGTGGTACACATACATACATACATACATACATACTTACATACAAGCAAAACATATATACACATGGAACAAAAATAAATAAAAGTTTAAAGGATTTAAATTTTAAGTATTTCATACTCTATATATTTCTCCTCTCTGGTCAGGTAGATGCTACGCACATTATTGCTGTGTTATACTGTTCTGGGTTGAAAATAAGAAAAGAATTCTCTACACATCAAATATATACACTGCTTGACAAATGAACTATGAAGCAGGGGCAACTGTACCTGTGAGGACCAGAGCTGAACCTTGAGTGTCATTTCTGGGGAGCCATCCACGTTGTTTTTGAGGTAGAGTCTTTCACTGTGACACAGGGCTTATAGGTTAGGCAAAGCTGGTTGACCAGTTGGCCCCAGAAATCTGTGCATCTTTGCAAGCATTCCAGTGCATGCAGGGTTTTTTTTTTTTCCCCAAAGGGGTGCTGGGCATCCAACTCAGGTCCTGATGCTTGCATGGCAAGAACTCCACTACCTCCCCAAGGCCTTTGACAAACATTTTAAATATATTTGCTTTAGTGTGTGTGTGTGTGTGTGTGTGTGTGTGTGTGTGTGCGTGCGCAGGCATGTTCACATTGTACCTCCTGGAACTGGAATTACAGGACTGAACTACAGTGTTCCTCAAGAGCAATAAGCTCTCTTAACTATTGAGCTATCTTCCCAGCCCTTGTGAAATACTTTGGATTCAACATGAGTAGAATCTGCAGATATGGAAACAACAGCCATGCAAGGCCAACTGTGTGCCCGTTGTCTCCAGTGTTGTCTTTACTCTCAAAGGGAGGGCAATCTGGAGTGCAGCATGAGGCTGTCATTGATGTGCAGCATGAATTAGGACTCCTGGCTTTCAGCTGTCCAACCTTCAGAGGCTGCCTGTTACTGGAGTATCGCCTAGCCCCTCTCCATCAAAATTGCATCCCAAACACCAGCTGGAAGTTTGTTAGATCCCCTCTCTCGTCCCTGGAAATAGGATCTACATTTGAGCAAGGTTCACCAAGCACTCGTAGAACATTAGAAACCACAGGGTTCTGGTCCAGCATTTCCTGGAGGATACAGAAGAAAAGGGAGGGGCCTGTCTCAGGTCTATTTCATCACTTACATATATGTGAGAATTGGATGACATACAGTAATGATGCCTGTGCTCTGGACTACTCACTGCACTTGGATGTTGGAGGTGAGGTGGCATGGAGTCAACAACACAGATTCTGGGAGCAGGTGAGAAATGCTGCAGCAAGCCCTCCCCCCATGCCCCATTGGTCCCAAGAAAGCATCTCTTCTAAAGAGCAGTTCCCGAATGGCTGGTATTGTCTGTGTCAGCAATCCTTACTCTCTTAGGCAGTCCTCAATTAGTTCCGCAGGAGATCCTTTTGTGGCTGTGCGTCTTGTGGCCCAGTGGTGTTTACACAGAGGTCACCCGGACATTCTTGCTACACAGTAACACATCCTTTATATCCAGTAAAGACTGCTTGTGGCCCGGATGCTCTTGCTACATAGTAACACATCCTTTATAGCCAATAAAGACTGCTTGTGTTACCAATGGTCAGTTATCTGAACTAAGCAGAAGACTCCATAAACAAAACCATTTTCAGTTGTATTCTATCCGGAGCAGGGAGATAGCTCATGCTATACTCTCTGTTCCTCTCAGGATAGGACCCTCTCGTTTGTACAGCATACCCGTACTATACAAGATTCTCTACTTACCCATTGGTCATTGAGTCTCTGTCTGTCTCCACCAGCAGATTGTGTGTTAGGGCAATGTTAGTGATTGTGTGAGTGAAGGTTGTGCAAAACCCATAACACACACACATCAGCACAGCCCCCAATTTGAGACTATGGTGGGTAGAAATTTTAGAACAGTCTATTGTGATAATAATTCTATCATTAATTGTGATAGCTATTAATTATGATTTACTTTCTATGGCTACTTTAAAAATCAATCTTTATGTATGTACTGAGAAATTATATATAATTCATATACATATGTAAATAAAAATTATATAGTTATATATAAATATATAAGATATATAATTTCCCTTTACATGCATAAAGAGTAACTTGTTAATTAATGCATACGGTTGGGGTACCATCTGCTGCTTCAGACATTTTCTGGGAGCCCCTGAAGCTGCTGCCCTCATGGATTAGGAGGTGTGACCGTCATATATGTTCAGTGTCTCAGTCCTTGTTCAGTAAACAACTGCTCACATTGGAATCTCAGATAATAGACTGCCACATGCTGGAACCTTGGCTTCCTAAACTCTTTTCCGTTTCCCCTACAGCAAGAGTTACATCTTTAAAGACCTTGGGTGGCATGCAGCCTAAGAGTTCAGTAAATATTGATCTGCAAACCCACCCATGTGGTTCTGTCAAGCTCACGATCATCCCCAAATGCGGTGTTGATTGACTTAATTCCTCCTCTGTTCTATTCATGAAGCTTTGAGGTTTTCTTCCCGGTCCTCCAACCAGGAGATGCCCCCAGGCCTGCAGAACTGTCTGCAGAGCTTAGGGACCACACATTTTCTGTGGAGGTTTAACGTTCTGCCCACGGACCTATCGTGGCCTGCTGCCCCTGTGAACTATGGGAATTTGTCCAGCTGAAGGACGGTCATGCACTGCCCCCCCCCTTCTCTCTCTCTCTCGCGCACACACACACACACACACACACACACACACACACACACACACACCACAGGCACACGCACACACACACCCATTCTTTCCATTTCTCTCCCACACTGAGGGAAGGAAGTACCAGAGAGGGAAAGTCCCTGGGTAAACAGAGGCGATTCCGCTGTTCATCCTTTCCCTCAGGAGGAGGAGGCTCCACAGTCTGTTTGCTCATTCCATCTTAAACCTTCCTGTGAGGAAGAAAAATGCAAGGATTATCCACCGCTTTGAAATAAATGCGAAAACCTTGGGCAGCTGCCCTGGGGCCTGGAAGATCCCATGGAAGAGCAAAGGCAGGAACTAGACAGGGTCGGAGACTGGGACTCCAGGAAGAGCCCTGGGGCCTCCTGAGCTGCCTAGAGTCTCTGTAAGTCTCTGCCCTGCCCAGTAGGGCTGGGCACCCATGCTTCCTGGGAAGTCATTTCTAGATTCTTTTCTTCCTTTGGGTTTTCATATTTTTACTTTATTTCTTTCTACATTTATTAGCAAAATATAAAGTTGGTGTTTAAAGTCAGCATAGAAATAAATGGGTTTCCTCATGGTATTTCCATACCTATGTGCTTTTGTATTTTAATTCATTCTTTACCCGATGCCCTCCCCCATGGCTCCTGTGTCTCTCTGGCTGGTCCCCTCTCATTCCACAAATTAATTAAATAATGGCCGGGCTGTGACATGACCACATATAGGTACAGTAGATTGTACTTTGTTTACATTAATCTCTCTTCCTTCTGTCTTCTCTCTGCTTCCTCCTCCCCAATATACCCCCTTCTACTGTGGTGGCTTTTTAAAAGACACATTTAAATTTTACCTATTATGTATTATGCATAGGGGTTTGTGAGTGTGTGTGCCACTGTGCAGAGCTGGAGGTCTGAGAATAACTCTCAGGAGTTAGATTTCTTCTTTCGCCGTCTGGCTCTTGTTGGCGATCACAGCGCCTTGGCCTGCTGAGCATCTCCGTAGCTTCAACAACTGGTGCCTTTTTCAGGGTTGGGGATTGAATCCAGAGCCTTACATATGCGATTTATTCGTGGGAGGGCACACTTGTGCCACAGGATTCACATGAAGTTCAGAGGACAGCTTTCAGGAGTCAGTTCTTTCTTCTACCTCCCCCTATGTGGGTGCCAGAGTTGATCTTTGGTCATCAGACTTGGAAGCAGATTCTATATCCCGCTGAGCCATCAAACCAACCCTCCCTTGGAGACAGAAAAGACACAGGCCAAATCAGAGGGAAAAGGCGGTGGGGAGGGGGAGACAGGCCAAGAGAGACTCTGAGTCGCTCACGTGATGACTAATTGTTTCAGATGCCCAAGACCCAGAAGTCTCTAGGACATGGGGTTTTCAATGCTAAAACTAGTCAAGTTCATGGACATATGGCCCAGGCCATTGACACAGAAAGCTACCTGGAAAGAACAGCACAGAAGGGGAGAGTGGCGAGTGACATCAAAGAATGCTGTCCCCTCTGCAGAGTTCCCTGTGGTCAGAGTTCCAAGCTCGGAGTTGCTGAGCAAAGCGATTCAGTTTGGGTAAGAATGGGTGGAAGTGATAGAACCCAGAATACGGATGGAACCAGACCAGAGAAAGTTTGTTGAGGATGTTGACTGACTATGTGTTGGAGAGATGGCTTATCTAGGAAAGCACATGGCACAAAAGCGTAATGACTGGGGTTTGGATCCCCAGCACCCACATACATGTTGAGCGGGTGTGGTGATCTGCCTGTAATCCCAATGGTTAGGAAGTTCAGACAGGGAATCTCTAGCCTTATGTAGACTCTCATCCGAAGGGTCAGGCTCTGGGTTCAAATGACAACTCCTGTCTCCAGGAGTTATATTAGGGCAAGAATAACTGAGGAAGACACTCAGCATTGACCTCACAGGTCAAAACAACACAACAACAGCAATAAAAGACAATTTTTTTTTAATCAACTACTACAATTTTAAGAATTAAGTCAAAATAGTAAATAATGGCAAACCACAAAATGTTGATGTAAAAGACAGGCATTGTGTAGAATTCCCTTCTGGCAGGAGAAACTAAGAGAGCAATGTCATCACACTGATTCCCTCACGCTCCGGCAGGCAAGTGATAAAATCATCAGATGAGGGTCCGGGCCTGTCTCCTGCAGTCACTTTCACAAGCGTGCAGTGTCGAAAATAATGAAGGAGTCTTCATTAAATGATGGCTGGCTGCCGCCCCTGTGCTAATTTGAAATAGGCTTATTTAATGACCACTCCAAATCATCAGAATTCATTAGCGTTAGCGCCCTGGCTTCGTTCAACATCAGCTCAAGGCTCCAGGCTGCCAGGCTCATCGTTTTCTCTCTTGCTTCTCACAGAGAAAGCTGTGTGTATGCCTGTATGTGTGCACCGAAGGTAGAGGCAGTCATTTCACAGACTGGCACCTCTTGTCTGCTTTCTCTGTTTATGGATCGAGTCCCTTTTCACTCAAACAACAAAATTACTATGTGTCTTCGTTAGGGTTTACTGCTGTGAACAGACACCGTGACCAAGGCAACTCTTACAAGGACAACATTTAATAGGGGCTGGCTTACAGGTTCAGAGGTTCAGTCCATTATCATCAAGGTGGGAACATGGCAGCGTCCAGGAAGACATGGTGCAGGAGGAGCTGAGAGTTCTACATCTTCATCTGAAGGCTGCTAGGAGAAGACTGGTTTCCAGGCAGCTAGGATGAGGTCTTATATCCCACACCCACAGTGACACACCTACTCCAACAGGACCACACCTTCTAATAGTGCCACCCCCTGGGCCAAGCATATTCAAACCATCACACTATGACCGCCTCCTGTCTTGAGCACAGAAACCGATAGGTTGTGTACAGGAGTCTTTGAAAGGGTTTCATTTACATATGACTTGTTCATAAGAGTTTAATCCAGGGGCTTGGAAAGACAGCTTACTTGGTCAAGTGCTTGCCTTGCCTATGAGGACCAGAGTTCAAACCCTAGGGCCCACCTTTAAAAGGCCTAACAGCCATAAAGGGACATGCTTGTCATCCCAGCACTAGGGAGGTTGAGTCGGGAGGATGGCTCTCTGGGGCTCACCAGTCAGCCAGCCTAGCTACCTTGGTGAGTTCCAGAATAGCGAGAGATTCTGTTTAAAGTAAATGGAACCTGGGGGGCAGCAGTTCAGGCTGTCCGTTCTGTACACACATGCAAGTGTACATGCAAGTCCATTCATGCTTGTGGGCATGCACGTGCACGCACACACACACATGAACACGTGTGCGCTGGCACACCCATGAATGTGAACACATACTATAGCATCCAATGTGCCCCCAACCCGCTCTGTGGCTTCCATTTCAAGTCTTGCATGTTTCTTTGTCTTACCCCTCTGAGGACAGGCGTTTTTGACATCCTCTGTGTGTATATACGTGTTTACACATGAATGTACATGTGCAGAGATATATGCACATATATACATGTATAGACATACACATTTACACCCAGATATACTTTCGTATGTGCACACATGCACATACAAACACACACACACACACACACACACACACACACACACACACGCATGCACTGTCCTGGTTGGTTTTTATCAACTTGACACAAACTAGGGTCATCAAGGAAGAGTAACCTAAATTGAGAAAAATGCCTCTTCAGATTAGCCCGTAGGCAAGTCTGTGGTGCATTTTCTTGATTGATTAATTGATTGATGTGGGAGGGCCCAGCCCACTGTGGGTGGTGCCAACCCGGGGCAGGTGGTCCTCGTCAGTATAAAAAGGGAAATGAGCCAGCCATAGGGAAAGAGGTGGTAAGCAGGGTTTCTTCGAAGCCTCTGCTTCAGTTTTTGCCTTAAGCTTCTGCTCTGATGTTCATTCACAGTGGATTATAACCTGAAAGCCAAATTAACTCTTTCCCTCCTAGTTGCGTTTTGGTCAGTGTTTTATCAAAGCAATAGAAAACCCACTGATAAATGTGTATATATACACATATACAGACATACACACATATGCATATACACATATACATCACACACATACATATATATACACACATACATACATATACATACACACATACACATATACATGTACACACATGTACACTCTACACATATAAATATATAGATACATACAGAATACACACATAGACATGTACACATATGCACTACACACATATACATATATACATATACATACATAATACACATGCATATATACTTGTATATACATATACACTCTACATATAAAAAATATATACACAGATATACATTACACACATATATATACACATATACATACATATACACATATACATGTACACACACTCAACACATATAAATATGTATACATATACATATGCACACATATTTACTGACTTTGGCGAGGCGTAAGCCAGCAAGGAAACCATGTCTATTTGTGGTGATCAGAATCTCCACCTGGTGCAGGCATCTTTTTCCAGGATGGATCCTCAGATCTCTTCTATGACAAGAAAAATAAATGAATACAAGGCCCTCCATCAATACAAAGAATGGACTCCACCCTGGCAGCAACCTGAGAGCCCTTCCTCCCTCGACGTGTGCGTCTGTAACTATGGCATGAAAGGCCCAGAAAAGCAAGACCAGCAGACCACCCTTGGCTTGACTGGTAGCTGTGGTTGGGATAGTGGCCTGAGTCCTAACTCCAGGCTTTGTTTGGGAGCAGGGATTTGTCAATGTGAGAAGAGAAGGAATCCCCCCCCCACCCCCCGATTCCTTCATAAGAACTAGAAAGAGATTTTTTTCTGTAGCTTGGAGGCACTTTTATTAGATCATTTTTATTCTCCTTGTTCTTCGTCCTTCCTTCAGAGATTCTCATGAGGGATGTCTGTGTTTACAAGTGAGCAAAACCCAAGTGTCCTGAATGATCTGCTCTCTTTGGACCATGGTCCATGGGAAGGTAGTCCTTCACTCTGATTTGCTATATGGAGTGTGTGTCTGGAATCATAAAAACTAAGTCCAATCAATTTCTAATACGCACTACGGTATTAATGGAGCTCGAGTGTAATTAAACTGTTTGGCTGATAAAATGACGTCATTTCACTTGAAAACAAAGGATCAGTTGATAATGCTTGCCCTGCAGGAAAGAAGTCCTCAGCACCCACATGGAACCTGGGCAGAGTGGCAGGCATCTGTAACTCCAGAGATGGTGTGTGGGGACAGATGGATCCCTAGAGTTCCCTAATCAGTGACCACAGGATTCAGTGAGAGTTCCTGCCTCAGAAAAAATGCAGTGGTGATGGACTGAGATAGACCTAAAGTCAAGGCCTGGCCTCTGCCCCCGCTGCCCTGGGCTATATGGTGCTTGCCTGTTCAATCTCCCTCTAGTGCCCCTTGCTAGCAGGGCTTTGCTTAGGGATCAGCCAGCACATGGGCAGCTCTTGGGGTGAATGTGAGCTGCAGATTTCTAAAACCCCTTTACCTTTGTTTTTCTCTCCCAGAGGTCATCACAAACAAATGCCTGGATTATCTCTAAGAAGTTTCCACAGAAAGTGGGAGGGGAAGTGGAGATTCTTATAAAGACCTTGTATGGGCTGGGCAGTGGTGGCACATGCCTTTAATCCCAGCACTTGGGAGACAGAGGTAGGTGGATTTCTGAGTTCGAGGCCAGCCTGGTCTACAGAGTGAGTTCCGGGACAGCCAGGGCTACACAGAGAAACCCTGTCTCAAAAAACAAACAAACAAACAAAAACAAACAAAGACCCTGTATGAAACAGTAAGCTGTACACAACATGGCATGCTCCAAAGAGCAAACCCTGATGGGTCGGGGAAGGAGGGAGCTTAGCAGGGGTGGTCTGCCATAACTTTTCAAATCCTGGTACTCAAGCTTCTGGGATAGGCCATACTCTTGCTTTCTTGTCACACACGTCTAAACTCTCTCAGGAATTGAAGGTCTACTCGTGGGTGACAGGTCACTCCCGGACTGCATAACTCTAAAGGACTTGGGTCCCAATGAGCTCCTAAGTTCACTGAAATGAGCCTTCTGCCCTCATCTCCACTGACATACAATTGAAGGATTGGCTCGTGATGTGTAAAGGAACAGAGGCCTGGGAGCCAAATCCCACTCTGGGTGTGGATCCCATCAAAGAAAAGAATTCTGTTTGGATGGTTAACAGGAAAAATGTCTCTTGGGGAGTTATTTATGGAGGTGTCCGTGGGCTGGAAGAGTAGAAATAGATGAGACACTCAGAGACTTCAAATGACCCTCCCTGGGGAATGGGGATGCAGAGATGACGGGAGGAAGTGAAATTCACAGGGTCTAGTGAGAACTTGACCATGGTCCTGGGTCATTGCCTATTAGAGATGTAGACATGATGGGCACAACCACCTCTGGAAAGAAGGTGCAGAGACAGAGGCTGAGGAGGCATGGGTGCCCCTGATCTCTCTTCCCAATCCCGGTCTATTGCCTGTGACTCCCGTTGGCCAAGCCCAACTGAAACCCAATGTCCAGGCGAGCACAAGTCACCTAAGTCCACAGGGGCTGTGGTGAGGATGGAGCGGAAGGATGTATTTTTGGTGATGGAGAGGGCAGAGCAGAAGAAGCACATCTTCACTCCAGGATAGCAAAGAATGGGACACTGCCATCTGCTTGTTTGTTGAGAAGGTGGAGTTGGTGGGAACAAAATGTATTGGGTGATATTGATAGGCTGGATCAATATTAAAATTTCCTTATGTTTTGGAGAGGTCATCTTCTCCATTGCACTTTGGTTGGGATGGTGTCTGGAGACGGGAACCACAAACAGGTCTTTGTGTCATCATGGATGACCATGATGCTTCCCAAGGTGCCAGCCTCCAAGATGACTCTGGATGGTCCTACAGGGATTGGATGTGCTCCACTTTTCTCCAGGGCTGGTCTGTAGGACCAACAGCATCCAGCAGAAGACACTTTTGGCAGAAGTCAAAAGAAGACACTCAGAAAAGTATCACTTTTGAGTTAGACAACAAAGTTACAGCAATCCCCCTCTCTTTCCCATCTTCTCTCCTTCTTTCTTCTTTCCCTCTCTTTCTTCCTCTTTTCTCTCCCTTCTCCTTCTCCTGCTTTTCCTCCTCCCTCCCTCTTTCCTTCCCTCTTTCCTTCCCTCTTTCCTTCTTTCCTCTCTATTGGCCTATGGAAGCTGCTTCAGAAGAAGAGAGAGGCACATAAAGAGGTGAGTCTTCCTGATACCACCTCACAGAAAAGCTTGGGAATAGATTTATGCCCAGTTGGACCTTCCGATGAGATGGCTACCCTCCTGGTCACGTGAGCCTGTGAGCCGGAACCACAGTCCTGACCATCAAGAAGGTGTAAGATAACAGACACCCACGGTTTTAAATCACTCATTTTTGGCCAACAGTATCCTAGTCGGAGCTTGGTATCAGAATCATTTGCATATTCATATATTGACTAATATCCACTAGACACTTTTATTCTATGCTTATCACAATTATTCACAAAGCCAGAGGACCACCCTCTCTTAAATATGTGCAACATACTTTGATTGCCTCCCTGAGACTCGGTTTCCCACTTTACAATAAAGATGCCAGCCATGTCTATCAAGGGGTGGTCTGAAGACTGAATGGAATAAGATATTCCACGTGCTAAGGATGGCACCCAAAACACACTGACTGCCCAACAAATCCAGTTTCTATTAGTCAGGAAGGGAAGATGGCTAGCTTACAATGAAGATGTTGATTGTAGTCGTTGTGATCAGATACATGACTCAAGAACAGAGATTTATTTTGGCTCGTGCTTCAGCGCATCCAGTCCACTGTCTCAGGAAAGCAGGTGGCTGGTTGCATGTCAGTAGCTGGTGGGGGGTGCAGAGAGCTAGGCCAGGAAGCAGGGCTGGGCCATAATCCTCTAGATCTATCCCTGCCCGTCTGTGTCACCAGCTAGGCTCTGCCACCTCCCCCAAACAGCGCCACCTCCCGGGGAACCGAGTGTTCAAACCCATGGACCCCTAGAGGGATCTTCTCATGCAAACTCTGATAAGGTCCTCAAGGAGACCAGCTTGGAAAGTTCACCAAAGTCTCATGGCGTAGTTCGGCTGTTAGTTCCTTTGCTTGATCAGGAACAAGTCTGTTCCTGATGGCAGCCATGCACAGAGAGGAACGTCCCCCACTCCCAAACAGCTAGCATTCAGAAAATCCTCCAGCCCAACCGTGAAGAATCAACTGTGTCCACCCGTGCTTCCCTGGCAGAAAAGGGAATCCCCGATTTTCTGGATACGTTCTGTTGCTCGCTGGCTGCTTGCCCGGCTTTACTCAGCCGTTCCATTTCCAAATGACTCGGGGGATGAGTGTGGGGGACTGAGTCATAGGGAGCCGGGTGGGGTGCAGATGACCACATAGTGTGGACCTCAAGTCATACAGGTTTGGGGGGGCTCACGGGCTCACGGAATACAGCAACATGCACCAGAGTGCAAAGAAACCAAGCTCAGACATGATTCCTTTTTAGCCGGGAAACTGGTGTTTTCCCATCACAGGGAGGAAGAGCTAAGTGAGGACTTGTTCTTCAAATTCCTGTCCTGATGCTCTGGTTGCCTTTGAGGACAATCTCCCCCAAAACACTGGGGGAGGGGGCAATGACTATGTTATTTTCAAATTTTAACATTGCCCCTAGGACTAGGTAGGACGTTGCTCAGCAGAGAGCGGTGGTGCCTAACACAGGGAAGGTCCTGGGTTTCACTGGCTATCTCCAAAACAAAACCAGGATCCCTCTCAAGCACTGAAAAAATTATAAACAAGACAGAGCAGAATTGTCAAGAGCAAAGTAGGAAGGGTCTTTTTTTTGTTTCCTGTCTGTTGTAGTTCGTGTTTTCAAAATTAGCATCCAGAAGAGCCTGAATGTTTTGATCCATGCTGTTTGCAGTTGGGATAGATCTCAGGCTACAAGATCCATTATTGACCAAACTGCAAGATCTCTCATTTATTGTTGACCAATGGAGATTTGATTCTGATACTTGCAGAAGAGGAATACTCAATAATCAGGCACAACTACAGGCCAGAATCCCAGTCCAGGCAGAAATGTAAATGACATCCGATTAATGAACCATCATGTCCTGATATAGTAAGAATCACACAACCTTGTTTTGTTTCAAATGATCTTCGATGAACATGTAGACATGAATGAAAATAAGAGCTCTAGATATCTGGAAAGTCACACACTACCATACCGTCAACAGTCCCGAGAGGTGGCCTGGCTTTGGGGGCAATTAGAACTAAAACGGATTCAATGTAAAAATAAATCTATAAAAGTCTATAGTGTTTGGGCCAGCAAGATGGCTCAGGAGGTAAAGGTGCTTGTCACCAAGCCTACTGTCTTGAGTTCAATCCCTGGGAGCCAAATGATGGAAGCAGAGAACCAGAACTGGCTCTTATAAGTTGTTCTCTGATCTCTACGTGTGCACAGTGCCATGTACACACACACACACACACACACACACACACACACACGTAAAAACATCCCATAGTATTCTACAAGTTTGCCATAAGCATGTTTATAGCTAGCATATCATTACTTATTATCGGGCAATCTAAAGATTAAAGATGAAAATCAAAGCACCCTGAGTGCTTTAGGTTTCTTGGCAAAATAAGCAAGCTGGGGGCTGCTAACTAGTTGCAGAGGAAAGGAAAGGAACAGGGAGTCAGGAA
This sequence comes from Rhynchomys soricoides, assembly GCA_019843965.1. NCBI lineage: Eukaryota > Metazoa > Chordata > Mammalia > Rodentia > Muridae > Rhynchomys > Rhynchomys soricoides. The sequence goes on along the minus strand of JADRCH010000204.1, from coordinate 1,467,174 downwards.
GTGAGTGAACAGTGGAGGCCAGAACCCGAAAGACTGGTGTGTGCAGCTGTGTTGGGAAACTATACTCCACATGTATCGTGCATTGGAGTGTGTGTGTGTGTGTGTGTGTGTGTGTGTTTGTGTGTGTGTGTGAGACAGGTGCATGAGGCGCACCATCATGTTGCTAACACTGCCTGCCCAGCTTTCACTGGATGCTCAGCCTTGTCCTGTCTTCTTTCTTCTCTTTGGCTGCCATCTTTTTTCTAACAAGAATGCAGTCATGTAAGCTCCTGTATCAACCCCACCCCAACCCTGTTCCCTTCCCACTCTTTGCTTCTCTTTCCCCCATTCTCCCACACATTCTCCCCTCCTTGCCATCTCTCCCCAGCTCCCACATAATAGTTCCCTTCCTTCTCTGCCATCCATGTCTGTCCTATTCCCCTCTTCCATTGCTGTCCTCTTGAGAATATTCATTCTCTGTCTTAGGCCTCTAGACCACCACCAGCAGTAGCAGCACTCGGAACAAATATTCGTTATATGGTCAATGCATGGTCCCCACTCCAGACCTGCTGCATCAGACACTTGGGGAGTGAGACCCAGTGAGCTGTGTTTTAATCAGCCCCCCCAGGGGATCTGACGCATGTTCAAGTTTGAGAGACTTCTTGTCTTAGCGGGAAATGTCAAGTCAGTGAAACATGCGCGTATCTCTGAGTGCTGATCCAGTAAGCCTTCATTTCTAAACATGTAAAACCCTCCTGTGCCCATTAACTAATTAGGATGTTAGACCACCAGGCTAGCTGGGATGCTTTCAGAAACAACATAAGCAATTACACTCAAGTTCTCTGATTAACATCAGGCTGTTAAATCCCTTGACCAACCTGTGCAGTCCTCATAGTCCTTCTCTCCCTTGCTTCCTCTCTTCCTCTGCGTGCTTCTAAGCTGTACATAAGGGGGAGGGGTGTGGAACTTCTACCTTATCACTGTGTGGTCTGTCTGTCTGCTAAAATACATTCTCCAGATCCTGATAAGAACGGTCACCGAGAAAGATGTCATCACTCAATCCAGACAAAGGATGCAGAGAACATAGTTTTCTCAACTTTTCAGGGTCCAAGAACATGGTGGCTCTTAGAATCATGAACTTGGGCTGGGGCCATGGTTCTGTTGGTCAAGTACTTGTTGCACAAACATGAGGACTCAAATTTGGGTCCCCAGCATTACTGTAAAAAGCCATGTACAGTAGAAAGTATCTGTAATTCCAGGGCTGGAGAGGTAGAGACAATAGGATCTCTGGGGCCTACTGGCCAATGAGCGTTACGTTCACTGAGAAAGAGAGAGAGAGAGAGAGAGAGAGAGAGAGAGAGAGAGAGAGACCATGTTTCAGGACACACAATGAAGAGGATTGAGGAAGATACCTGAGGCTGACCTCTGACCTCCACACAGATATATAAGTGCGTGCATATACATCCATTGTGTTGGCTAGCTTTATGTTGACTCGACACAAGTTAGAATCATCAGAGAAGAGGGAACCTCAATTGAGAAAATGAATCTTTAAGATCAGGCTGTAGGAAAGCCCATAGGATATTGGTGGAGGAGGGTCCCACCCATTGTGGGTGGAACCATCCCTGAGTTGGTAATCCTCGGTTCTATAAGAAAGAAGGCTGAGTAAGAAGTGGGAGCAAGTCAGTAAGCAGCATCCCTCCATGACCTCTGCATCAGCTCTTACCTCCATGTCTTTGTTCTGCTTGAGTTCCTGTCCTGACTTCCTTTGGTGATGAACAGTGATGTTGAAGCAAAAGCCTTTCCTTCCCAAGTTTCTTTGGTTATGGAGTTTCAACACAGCATTAATAACGCTAACCAGGACATTCACTTAACAAGCTATTAACTGTACATGCACACATACACATGCACATGCATGATCATGCACACTGAAGTCCCAAGCATGGCTTCAGAACTCCAAGCTCCATAATGAAATTCTCCACAGCACAAGTGCATTTGGGAGATGCTGTTTCAGGACACCCACACCTTCCTCCCTCAGAGCACCAGCCGCCTTCAGTAGCAGGTAAAGAGGAGGGCAGAAGCCACTAATGTGCTCACTAGCATATGCTGACCTTGAAACACCCGTGCATGAAGACATTGACTCCTCAACATCCCTCCCTGTGGGTCGCTCAGTGAAGGGTGACCTCGTTTGGTGTCCAGTCTGTGAAGATGGTGACATTGGCTATGACAGACTTCAGGACAAAGCCTGAGAAAGTCAGCCTTGTGTCATGTCCCTTAACCAAGCAGGAGCTTCCTCCCAGGTTTCTAATTCTGCAGACCTGGCACATGGCCTGGGAGTCTAGGTTTTTATAAAGGCTCCCAGGAGGTTTGGATGTAACCAAGGGTTGAAAGCCACTGATTTATATGAATCTACGCATGGTGTTTAAAGAATGGGGTGTCCTGAGACATATGGGAACCAGGAATGCCTGTAGTCTTTGAAATGCTGTGATTGAAAACAGACAGATCTTTTGATCAAATCATTCTTGGAGCCTTCAGCAGGTGAAAGTGGGCTAAGGTTTTGCCTGAGGACAGTGACACTGAGTTGGAAGAAAAGGACTCTTAGTTTTTAATGAACTTAAACTCTACAAGATAGGTGTTCAGTTCAGTGATAGAGAAAAATAAATAAATAATTCGGGGGGGGGGAGAAAATGTTTACAGCCCATTTTCCTTCATTAAACATGAAAATTGTTTTATTGAGCCCCACCGGGGGACACATTATTACTGTTTTGTTTGTTTTTATCACTGAGTTTGTCTGTCTTGGTGGTCTTCAGCTTGGTGTTAGCAGTAGAAGTCCACTCGAGAAAAGTCTTGGCATCCAAGTGCAATGATCTAGAACATGTTCAAGGAATGTCTCCCTAAATCAGGGGCCTCTTCTCACTGGTATTTGGAAGCAGTGGAAGCCTGTGCTGTGAACAATAGTGGGAATCCATAACTACTTTGTAAATGCTACACACACACACAACATACACACACACTATACACACACATACCACATACTACATACCATACACACATTACATACACACACCACACAGACACACCAAATACACAGACACCACATACACACTGCACACACAACACACACACACACAAAAACACATACACACACCACATACAAATACAACACACACACCACACATACACTGCACACACACACCACACACATACCAACCCCCCCCCACTACCCTACTGAGTTCAGCATCCCCCTGTATCAAAATTCAAGATTATCTGAGAAGTAAGAACACATCAGCAGATTTCTCCTTGTTTAACTCTGAGATGTGTGTGTGTGTGTGGGGGGGGTTTCACATCTGCCTTATGTCACCCTCAAGTCACTACAGCAGCAGCAGTGTTTGTCCTCAGCTGACACTATCTTGATACTTTACGGATCAGTAGTTAGGGCAGAATCACTGAAAATGATCAGCAGGTTAAGAGTGAACAAATATCAAGCCAGACTCTGGCCTAGGAGTGACTGTGACTGCAAATGCAAATTAGTAAGAATGGGGACTGCCTGGGTATTTCCCCTCCTTTTTAGATCAATCTTTCCAGACTCTGTTGTTTATTAAGAGCTCCTCTGAGGTCTGGCCAACACAGAAAACCAAATGGATGGACCTTACCATGTTGAATGCATAGGATTTAATGCGTTCAGACAGGTGTATGATCTCGTAAAACCTTCAGGAGTACGAGTGGATAGTAGACTTCAGCATAAGACCCTCAATCTAAAGTCCTCAAAGAAAGCAGATAGGAAAAGCTTTGGTGAGCTTTCCTGAGACAGAAGCAAAGATAGAAAAGCATCAGGATGCCCCTAGGAGTGTTTAGAATGGTGAATGATTGGGGGCGGGGGAGGCAGCAGAGGAAGTCACACAGGTGATACTCGGATCTTCAGTGGTGCAGAATGAAGAAGTCTCTTTTCATCTTTTGGCTGCTGAAGGGATTCGTTGAGCACTGCACCTTTGATAAAGGAACAATAGATTTGTATTAATCAATTTTTTTTACTCCATTTCTTTAAAAATATTCTTCTTGTCTGGCACTGATTAAATTGGAATAGTGTGGTTTCCCATGAACACAGGGTGCTGCGTGCTTACATAGTAGTTGGTCTCTGAGGGAAGGGTGAGACTTACCCGGAAACTCAGAAGGCTGGCAAAGGGGTTTAAAAAGTGGAGCATGAGCCTAGCATCATTGGTAGGGTATTCACCAGAGGAGACTGCTCAGACATGGGTTTAAGCCAACAGGAAGGCCATTATCGTTATTAGCCAGCCGAAGACCACACTGGGTGTTCTGAATCTCAGTGTAACCCTGAGCCTTTCTCCGGGTGAGCTTTGAAGCACAAAAACCATGTTCATGGTCGACATACTTCCTGGGTCAGTTAGCTTGGTGGCAGATGGGCAAACATAGAGACAAACTCAACAAGAACAGCTAACCAGAAAGCAAGGTTAGTCCATTTAGAGGCTTGCCCACAGCTATGAACCTTGATGGCTTAGGCCTTTGTTTTAGTTTTGACATGTGGTGCTGTCTACATGCTGAGTTTTACAGCTTGAATGGTACCTTTACCATGGAGTCAGTTAAGCTAAGATCTGGGGCCCTGTTGTACAATAAATATCTTTGCAATTAAATAAGCCATTTTAGGACTATTTAGTTACTTCCTTAGGAAGCAGTAGCAGAAGTGGATACTTGTATATTTTAAAATCATTTAAGTAGAATCTCAATGAATTTTTTCTTTTGAGAATGTCATACATGTAAACAGTGGGTTTTAATAATATTCATCCAGACTCCTCTGAGTCCTCCCAGATCCTCCCCACCTCCATTTAAGGCCCAATGCAGCTTTCCCTAGGTCTGTCTGCTTTCTGCCCACACCTGGAGTGGAGATCTGCCTTGTTCTATGAGAAATGATGGGTTTCTCTTTGAAGGGATTTTGTTTGTTTATTTGTTTGTTTGTTTGCTGTTTTCCCTTCGTGACAATTTCAGGCTTCTCCACAAATCTCAAATGCATTGGCCCAGCCTTACTTGGATGGGCAATAGTTCCCACGGTGCCTCCTGGTTTCTCCTATCCCTACATCCTCTGCCTCAAGACATGAACGTCAGCTGGAAGCTGATTCAGATTCTGGCTGTGAGTCTCTGCTTGACCAGCCATGCCTCCACAAGCCAATAGGCTGCCCAGTAACTGCATCTTAGAATGATTGCTCATAATAGGGGTCCTGCCCCAGAAGTGTTAACTTCATGGGGTACTGGCCACAGGAGTTTCCCTTCCAGTCAACACCCATTCCTAAAATAGAAAAAGGAAGAGAGATCGTCCAGGGTACAGACAAGCCTTCGTTTCAAGCCCACGGCCTGAGCAATTATACAAAGTTGTGTTTTCTCTGGTGAAAACTGCCCTGGTGGTAGGGATTTTTTTTTTTTCTGTCAGTTTAGTCTATAAATGAAATGGAGCTACAGCTCCTATTAAAATAGGACACTGTGCCCTCAGTTGGCTCTTAACGGGTGGGAAAAACCCATTAAGTGCTTGTGAACTGTGTCTTAAATGCAGGAATCTTAATCCAGGGATCTAATAAATCCCTCTTCCTGACTCAAGTGAAAGTTTTAGGTCTTCCGGTATCTAATCCCCTATTTCTTCCCCCAAACTTCCTCACAAACTGACCCCGAGAACTGGGCATCCAGGGCTGTTCTACCACTGGGGTACTGTTATTTTCTTTCATAAAACCTTGAACTTTGGCAGGTATGGTTCACAGTGGACTACTGTTTTAGAAACAGGCCTGAGAATCTTGCTCTGCTATATGGGGAAAGCCATGGGATTTCTGTGGCTGGCTTGGGATGTAACAGCTCATGATATCCTAGGACCTAAGACCTCATGGTGTTCTCTGTGTTTGCCCGTCTGCCACCAAGCTCAACATTTGCCACAGAGTCTTCTCCTTTGAGAATGTAGCTTATCAAGGTAGAGTCAATAGCGTAAGACAGCTCTATCTATCTATCTATCTATCTATCTATCTCTATCATCTATCCATCTGTCCATCTATGTATGTATGTATGTATCATTCATCTATCTATCTATCTATCTATCATCTATCTATCATCTATTATCTATTCATCCATCCATCTATGTATGTATCCATCCATCCATCCATCTATCCATCCATCCATCTATCATCTATCTATCTATCTATCTATCTATCTCCATCATTTATCTATCTCTTCCTCTTCCCTCTCCAGAGTCTCACTATATAGTGCTAGCCTTGAATTCATAATCCTCCTGTCTCAGCCTCATCCAAGTGAGAGTACGTTCATAGGAAACTTTGAGACTGGTTGAAAGAAACCCAGTCTTCATACTGTGAGCAGTAGGGAACAATGTCCACCCACATTTAAGCTTAAGATTGGTTTTGCTTGTTTGTTTATCTTGCAAGTTAGGCATGGTGATGCATACATGTCATCCCAGCACTCAGCAGGTGAAGGCAAGAAGTTGAGGAGCTCAAGGCTAGCCTAAGACTCTATCTCAAACAAACAAACAAACAAACAAAAGATTACTTTTAACCCTGTTGCAACTATTTCAAAGGTTCTAGACGGACTGAATCTCTGCTGTCACAGAGAAGCCATCACAATTAGGAAGCCAACACCCAAACAATGTAACCCCAGGGCTCTGGTCTCATCCAGTTTTGGATCTTCTCAAGGACGCTTTTATTGCCAAATGTTGTAGTTTAGAGTCTGGGGTGACAGTTTTCCTGTCTCTTTCAGAATCCTTCAGATAAGCCAAATCTGTCTCTCCTGGCTTTTCTTGTAGCTAATATACTTCAGCAAGACAACAGTATCCTTCACAGTAAACTGTATCTGTGGGGATCAGATCTACACCCCAACTTTCTAAATGGGGTGAAAAGAGGGAGCCAGTGCCTGCCCGTGGCCATCTGGCTTGATAAGACTCTTACGTTATGGACCATACCTCATGGATTCACCCATCCTCTCACAGAGTCTATCCTTCTGTCTGTCTATCCTCCCTCTGTTCCCCCCTCCATCCCTGCCTTCTTTTCCTTCTTTCTCTTTGCCTTTCATGTTTTCCTTTCCATTTATCCTTTCGTCAAATAAATGAGTCTGTGTCTCTCTGTCTCTCACTGTGTGCCACCTTCCTTACACTCTCTTTAATCCTCTGGTCACATGCTTACACACATATGTACACACATGTACACATGTAGACACACATATACACACATATATACACACATACACATACACACACACACACACACACACATACAAAACATGCACATATTTTGAGACAGGGTCTCATTATATGCAACCCTGACTGACCTGGAACTCACTGTGTAGACCAGGCTGGCCTCAAACTCAGAGATTTACTTGCCTCTGACTTCCCACATTATGTCTATAAAGTCTAAAAATGTGCACTTTCTCATTGAGAATGAACTCGGGACTCCTTCTTCACACTGCAAAACAGAATCCCCAACCTCCATGCACACCAGGGCCACCACATGAAGAAATGACTTTGGGAATTGATTTGATTTTCTGTCAAAATCATTTTCTTTCAAGTTGAGAGAGGAACAAAGCCACACAAGAAAAAAGGAACCAAAACCAAGATCTCAGACTATCTCAGTGTCTAACATGTGCTTGAGTCTTGTGCAGAGGGGAAATGACTGGGAAATTTGTGTTGGTGAAACTTTAGATCATCCCAAACACCACCGGGAAGATGAGAGAGGGTGAGACTGAGTTCATGCAAGGTGACTCAGAGAGTTGGTCACGCATGCCTTGGGGTGGAAGTGGAAGGGGCATTTCTCCACAGGAACATTGCCTGACAGTAGCTCCCTCTCAGGGAGTGTGCACTTCCAAAAGTTGGCTTGTCACTCTGAATGTACATGGAGGTGACTTCAGATAGGACCAAGTAGACTGAAGAAAGTTCAGAATCAAAGGGGGAGATCTGGGGACAGAATGGATGGGGAAGGTGGAGGGATCAGGAGCAGTGTGGGGACCACAACAGGAATGCCCTTGTTGCAGACCACAGGCTGACCCTGAACAATCTGGACCCTTCTCTTCTCCAGAAGCCCCTCCCCCACCTTACTCTCACCCACCCTTGTCCAACCCCCTTCTGGTTCTGCACAGAACCTTTCCAGTCTAGACACTAGTAGTGGTCTCTTCCTTTTGCAAACGAAAGAGAAGACATTGTTTTGTGTGGCCCCTGAGCATATGCAAATCTGCATATACGCATGTACATATATTACATATATGTACACCATTCCAGCAGTGCTGGCGGTGGGGAGATGCTCGCTGGCTGGCCTTTCTCTCTAATAGTGATGTGGTGGGTGGGTCCAGGTGGAGACATTCCAGGCGGCAAGCAGGACTTTTTTGAAAAGCTTTTTTATTACCCACTTGGCCATACCAACCCTCCCCCATCACTCAGCCTACTTTGGAATTAATTAACGCCCAGCTCAGAGAATGTGGGCTCTGTAGTAATAAAACCTCTCCCTCAGCCTGCCCTCCCTCTGAACCCAGGGCCTTGAGCAATGTGTGTGTGTGTGTGTGTGTGTGTGTGTGTGTGTGTGTGTGTGTGTTGACAGGAGGGTGGATATACAGTCCTTGATCTGAGAGGCCTCCCTCTTTGACAGAAGACAGGTAGAGACAGTAGCTGCTTCCCAAACACCCTGGCAGCTTCTTCATTGCTCTCTAGGAAGCGCCCAACCTCGAGGGCCAGGGATGAGTTCAGATGCCACCAGTCCTTTCCCAGGTTTTAGTGTGTGTTAGATTCCACTGGAAAAATATTTTGAAATCCTAGTTTCTGAGCCAGGCGCCTGACCAATGGAACTAGAATCCATGGAAGTGAGTCCTGGCCATGAAAATGTCCTGAATTTTTTGCTCAGATATATGTAAGACCCAGACTCGGACTTTAGCACACTATGGGAAAGAAAACCTTGGTGCCAAAGTCGGGAGAATGGCTGCTCTTAAATTCTGTGTAGATCTTATTCACAGGTGACAACAACTGAGAAACAAGATCCTACCCAGCATGCTCTGCAGCCTCTCAAACATGGCTGCAGATCCAACAACCCAGGAGCCTCCAGAAAACACACACTCTCACCCTGAATCCTGCCTTAGGTTCCCACATCAACAGTTCTTAGCAATTTGCATTTTTAACCATTTTCTGGATTACACCCCTGCAGCTGGTTCAGAGAACACACTTTGGGCAACACCAGCCGACAAGAACTGCTAGGGTGGTGCCCTTCAGAGAGTGTCTGGAGCCTGTGTTCTTCTTTATTTTATTAGGGAGTATCTGTCAGGAGCTTGCTCTCGGAGGTCTCAGCTGACTAGTGCATTAAGAATAATGGGGTTTGGGGTGCTGGGGAGCTGGATCCGCCATTCCCTTTTATGCAGAGGGCCCAGGTCTAATTCCCAGTATCTTGCATGCTAGATCACAACTGCCTGTAACTCTGGTTCAGTTCCAGCGGATCTAATGTCCTCTTTGGTCTCCATGGACACCTGCACACACATATCACACATACACATGAAATAAAAAGAATAAGTATTTTAGTTATATATGCTTGCACATACCACATATCCTAGCAGTGAAGAGACTGAGGCAGGAGGATTACAGATTTGAGACCAGCCTGGGTTACATAGTGTCTTAGTCAGGGTTTCTATTCCTGCACAAACATCATGACCAAGAAGCAGGTTGGGGAGGAAAGGGTTTATTCAGCTTACACTTCCACGCTGCTGTTCATCACCAAAGGAAGTCAGGACTGGAACTCAAGCAGGGCAGGAAGCAGGAGCTGATGCAGAGGCCCTAGAGGAATGCTAGAGGAATTCCTAGAAGGAAGCAAGCCAGTAGGCTTGCTTGCTTCTCCTGGCTTGCTCAGCCTGCTTTCTTATAGAACCCAGGACTACCAGCCCAGGGATGGTACCTCCCACAAGGGGCCCTCCCCCCTTGATCACTAATTGAGAAAATGCCTTACACCTGGATCTCATGGAGGCATTTTCTCAACTGAAGCTGCTTTCTCTGTGATAACTGAAGCGAGTGTCAAGTTGACACAAAACCAGCTAGTACAGATAGCAAGTTCAAGGAAAGCTTGGGCTACACACTGAGATTCTATCTAAAAAACAAATAAAGTGATGGGCGTGATGGTGCATGGCTGTAATCCAGCAGTTGGGAGTCTGAGGCAGGAGCATTGCTACCTGTTTTAGATCTGAATATTCTACATAATCAATAATAGCGTGATCTGGGCTACAAAGAAATATTCCTTTAAAATCCAATAGAAAGACAGACAGACAGATAGGTAGATAGAAAGACAGACAGACAGATAGGTAGATAGATAGATAGATAGATAGATAGATAGATAGATAGATAGATAGGATCTGCCTGGTAGGGAAAGGGGAGGCTGATGGGTGATTGACTAGAATGGGAAAGAGTTTTGTTGTCCTCTGAGTTTGTCTCATGTGCTCCACCACCCCACCATGTGCTTTACAGAAAAGCTGAAGACATAGAAAAGGATCTTTATTGTTTTTCTGAAATTCTCCGCAAGGACCCGCAGACTGCCCGCATCTAAAGGAGCTCTGTGACTCTAAGGATGGCGCCTTGACGTTTACCTCTTCTTCTTGTGGAAATACCAGCCTATTTTACTATTTCAAAAAAAAAAAAAAGCAGCACTGGATTGCACCGGTGGCTCCTGGTTAGGAGCACTGGCTGGTCTTCCAGAGGACCTGGGTTCAGTTCTTAGCACCCACACGCCTCCACAGACACTGCATGCATGTGGTTCCCAGAGAAACATGAAGGCAAACACCAAACACACACACACACACACACACACACACACACACACACATACACACATTTAAAAATAAAGACTACAACAGCAGCGTGCTGGGGGTAGCCATACATGCACAGCTGTGTGTGTGATAAGTCAAGTCCCTCATAGAAGAAATCAAGTGAGGTTAGTCATTCACATCTGGCTTATTTCAATTAGCGAGATGTCTTCCGGGGTTCAGCTGTGTCGTCATAGGCGGCATAGGTTCTGCTTTCTTACCTGTCCGACTCATCTTCCTGACCTCTGCGCATGGACACATTTGCTATGTTTATACTTTGGTCACTGTGGAAAGCACAGTGTTATCATCATGAGGAGAATTACAGACATCCTCTGGGGTCTTGACTTCAGTTACTTAGTATGATCCACACCCAGAAGTGAACTTCCGGTAAACTAGTTTTTCCAAAATGGTGCCACCAATTTCCATCCCTTGAGAGCTTGAAGGGCTCGTTGTTGTTCCTTTCACAGATACTAGTCAACAGTTTGGGGGCAGCTAGTCTGAATGTCTGGATGATGAGTCTCTGAGTATTTGACTTGAGTTGCCCTGGGATTCATTACAGGTGTTGAGCATCTCTTTAGAAGCCTGTTGGCCTTTGCCTGGTTTCTTAGGAAAATTGTGTATTAAATTTACCTAGTTTTCTGTCTGCCTGCCTGTCTGTCTGTCCATCCATTCATCCATCCATCCACCCACCCACCCACCGACCTACCTACCTACCTACTGTTGAGACAAGATCTCATGCAATCCAAGCTGGCTTTGACTCACTTGTAGCCAAGGCTGGCACTGAACTCCTAATTCTCCTGTCTCAGTCTCAGCCAAGTGCTGGGACTATAGGTGGGTACCACTGTGCCCAGCTTATAGTTGTGTTTATGAAGTTCAATGTAAAACAGAGTAAATCTATACGCTTTGGATATTGATGATGCATCAATCAGCATGGGGTCTCCCTGGAAACTGTCCATGTTTCATGCTGGGAGTCTTCTGATACTTTCTCCTGATCTTTATGAAATACCCAATAAATGCCTGTGACCTCCCCCGCTCTTCTCTGCATAGCGACTCAAACCCACTCCTTCCATCTCTCTGTGTGTTGATACTCATCATCCTGTATCCTTCCTTCCTTCTCCCTGGCACCCTCTGTTCTTGTAAAACATCGTGATTTTAATTTCCACAAGTGACTGAGAACGAGGATGTTCACCTTTCTTTATCAGAGTGCCCTCCAGCACCATCCACAAGGCCCCAAACAACAGAACTGCCTTCTTTCCAGTGCTCAGACCTGTATAAAATCTGTGTCCTTCCTTCTTTTGTTAATATGCCTGGGTCCTTGAGGAGCTGTGTGGAGAACTGTTAACATCCTCCCTTAGGCTCCATACAGCATATGACAGTCTGTCCCTGGGACTCAGAGTCAGTAAACTTTCAGGGAAATAGACTGTGGTGCAGCTTGACTTTCCCTGACCAAACCATCTCTCAACACCACGTGTTCACCCTCCCAAGGGGATCTTTGTTGGAGTCAGGGTTTTCCTGGATTACATCTGTGTTCCAGTTATCCAACTTCTACCCGTCCCCTACAATCATCCAGTCCTCGCCACTTTCCTGGACAGTCCCGCTCACACGGCTTCTTCCTGTCATGCGTTCATTTCACAGGTATTTCTTGGGTGTTTATTGTATACCGACCAGATCCAGTAACAATGAGAGAGCCTCCACGGTAAGACAGATAAAGGACCCGTTTCCTGGCTTCTGAGCTCCAGTGCTTTTATTTCCCCCAATGTGTCTGTACACTCCATAACGTTTACAGTTTTACGAGGTTTTGGCAGACTGGAGTGGATGTCTTTGTTCTTGAAGAATCTTTCCTCTGTTTTCTTCAGTCCTCTCTTCCCCCCTTTCCTACAACGTGTTGCCTCCGGCTGTCAAATATGCACACTCCTAGGAAGGTCACCCAGCCCTGAAGTCCTCCCTCCCTAACAAGGGGCTGACTCCTTCACCACTGGGCATCATCACCAGGGAATGCTGTGTGGTTTTCACTCTGGGTGCTGACTCCCAGCATCCTTGTAGCTTCTCAGAGTCAGCCTCTTGTTTTTCTTAAGCAATGCTGACCTGTGGGGAGGAAGCTTGTCTTGGAAGCATTCTCCACCACATGGAGGCTGTGTGTGTCAATGAACACAACAACAGCAAGGTGCAGGGTTTGCTACTTAAAGTCAGATCCCCCTAGAAAAGAGGCTACAGGTTAAGCTTGGCCTTCCCTGGTCTTGCTATCCCTTCCAGCTAAAGGTAGATAGACTCAGATGTCTGAGTCTAAAGGTAAATCATGGTCGGTTTGAGGAAATAGCACAAAGCAGAAAGGGAGCAGAGCCCAAGCAAGGAGCTGACAATCCCTAGACCTTCCACACAGCACTGTTCTTGAAACACCAGGCATCTCATGCTCCCGCAGAGCCACGAGTGTCTGTTTCATGGTGATGAACAAATGAGGCCAATCAATCATCTGTGTCCACATGTCTGAGTCAGAGAAGATTCTGAATTATGGGAAGTTGGATGCTGCGTTGAGTTTCATAGACTATATTGTCAGAGTGGAGCACCAGCCTCCCTCCTTCTACGGGGGGGCTTCAGCTTTATCTCCGTTGACACCTGAGTTGGTAGAAGAAGAGCTCACAACCATGTGATGCCCAAGGCCAGGAGTCTGGAAACATCAGGGCACAAAGGGAACCTGGGCTTGGATCCTCATATTGCTCTCATCTGGGCCAAAGATTCTTCCAAAACAAAGTGGAATTGCTTTAGGCAAGCCTCCCTCTGCCATATGTCAGTCTTGACAGCTGAGCTCAGTCCAAGAGAGATTTGTCAATCGTGGACATTGTGTAAAAACCCTCCTCAGATGGAGCCCACAAGTTGATATTCTTCTTCTGGAGACTTCTGAGAAGCAGGCCATGCACCGCCTTCATCAGCCGGAGGTGGAGAAGTGAGTCACCGCTGAGGGAGGGTTGTCTAGGGTCTGTGGAGAAATAACCTGTGGGTCCTGCCCAGTTTCCGAGTCCCCCGGGATTGAGGTGGAGCTGGTTAATGATCTATAATTGTCACCTGGGTCACTTTGAGGTTGTTCCCATTTGTGCCTTCTACACAATTAGCTCTATATCCTCCTGAAAGATTTTTGGGGTGAGTGCTTTGACACCCCCACTTTTAATTGAGTCTATAGTACTATTTGGAAAAATCTTAATTACATTTATTTATTCATTTGTTTATTACTTCGAGGAGGCTTGTTATTACATGCATGGGGAGGTGGTCAGGGAACCCCTTGGAAGAGTTGTTCGGCTGCTTCCACCATGGAGGACCCTGGAACCCAACCTCAGGTCATCAGACTTGGCAGCAAGCCCCTTTACCCACTGAGCCATCTTGCCAGCCCACTCTTTGTAAATTTTAATCCTAATAATGGTAATTTATAGGCAACTTATAGAAGTTGGCAGAAGGTCCTCCACACACTTATTTAGGGTGATGGTGGCAGGCACAATCCCCTACAGGATACATATGGAATATAGATTGCACTTACATATTATATATATATGTGTGTGTGTGTGTGTGTGTGTGTGTGTAAGATGCAGGTCCTGAATCATTGTTTGCAGGAATAACAGAGGAAAGTCTCAAAGTCTGTTTGGATTGAGTAGAGGAGGTTCCCTGAACTGGAACAAATCTTGAGACCACACTTCACAAGAGATGATAGATTTGTCTGTGATGTTTGCTATGGATGGAGCAGTAGAGAGCCGGGGTATGTGAGCCAAATACACTTTTTTCCCCTTACACCCCAAGTATCTTGAAGGAAACCTGAGTCTCAAGTGAAAGCTAGTCAAGGGTCTGGGGAGATAGACATGTGTCCTGCCACACATGAGGGTGTAGAGATGTATGTTTAAAAAATGGAAGAGGAAGATGATATGCAGGGCTGGGTAGACAGACACAGGACGGTTCCTGGGTAGACAGACACAGGACGGGTCCGGGGCTTGCTGGCCAGCCAGCCAGGAGTCTGAGGATCCAATGGGAGAAGCTGTCTCAAAAACGAAGAATTGGTAGCACCCTAGGAGTAACAACACCTAAGGTCGACCTCTGGCTCTGTATGCATATGCTCACACAGGCAGAGACATTGGCCAGAATGGGACACCATGCTGCAAGCCTGACTTCAGTCTGGAGCTTTTCCAGGACACTAGAAGATTTTGGCTTGCCCATTAGAAAAGGCAAGTCAAGTAAGAAAAAGTCCATGTGCTGGCATGAAGGTGGTGCCTGGGTAGGCGTTAAGTTAGGGCGCATGGTTTGCAAGCAAGAGGACCTGGGTTCAAATCTCCAGCAACCGCAGAAAAGCTAAGCATGGCTGCCTGTCATCTCAGCATTGCAAGACAGAAATAGGCAGATCCTGGAAGCTCGCTGACCTGCCAGCCTAGCCAAAATGGCAAGCTTCAGGTTCAGTGACAGACCCTGCCTCAAGGCAATAAAGCAGAGAGACACGGAGGACAAAGGCAAACAAGCTAGTGTCTTGCTCTGACCTCTGCATGTAAGAACAGCCAAAACAAAAAAGAGAGAAAGAAAAACACCAAAGACAAGTTGGTGTGAGCACACAGTGAGTTCTACCAAAGGCTTCCATAGATGTCCGATTATTCGTCACCAGCACAGCATGTTTCATTTTAAAACCCTCCGTTGTTCTTTTCTTTACAAATGCCCCAGATGCTAAGATTCTTCTTGCAGGCCAAAACCTGCTGGTATTTTACAAGCTCTGGGAATATCTTAAATTTGCTCAGTTGGATTAAGGTTGTTATGTGGTGTAGCAGGATGACAGGCTTTCACAGGGGACCCCTAAAGACGGAGGCTGTGGACTTGCTCTTTGCTTGTGTGACAAGCTTGGGATTTCTCTAGTAACATTATACCTCACAATCCATCTCTGCAGGGGTGTCTTCTCCCAGGCTTGTGGGAGCCATGGAGCAACAAACACCAGGAGGCCGAGGCATCGCCCTGTGAAGGGCAGGGACGGATGAAGTCTGTTTGTTTGTGATGAGCTCTGGAGGTCTCACATTCATGTGTTTTTGTGTGTTCTCTATTCTCTACAAATTGATGCCCAATCTGGACATCACATCAGTTGTGAAGCAAGAGGCTAGATGTAACTCAGAAAGATGGCAGGAAATTAATGGTCTTAGCAGAAACTTTAAATTCTTTATTGCCTTGTAGTGTATGGGAGGTAGAGTGGGATGTGTGTGTGTGTGTGTGTGTGTGTGTGCGCGCGCATATGTGTGTGCATAAGTATGTGCACATATGAATGGATCCTTGAGTGCACCCACTGAGAGCACAACTGGGAGCCAAGAGTCAGTCCTTTCTTGCCCTTACACGGGACTTCCATCATCTGTGAGAATGCCTTGGGAGGTCAAGCTTGGCGGAAGCACCTTTACCCACCCAGCCATGATGTTGGCCCCAGCAGCAAGTTCTCCCTAAGGTGTATTTTATTTATACATATGTGTGTATGTATGTGTGTGCACAGGCACTCACACAAGATGCCTGTGGAGTCCAGAAGGGAGCACTGAATGCCCTGCAATTGGAGTTGTAGGCCATTTTATCCACTCAAATGGAATCTATTCCTCTGCAGGAGCAGCAGGAGCTCTGAGGCCCTGAGTCATCTCTCCAGCCCTCAGAGACTCTTCTGTGGGTTAGGCTTCTGTCAGGTGCTTCAAATTGGCTGTGTATGACATAGACAGGCTTAGACAATGACTTCTGAGAGCCAGTCATCATGGGAGGGAGGACTCAGGGACAGTGAGAGCCAGTCATCATGGGTGGGAGGAC
>JADRCH010000204.1:1431688-1450580 GCA_019843965.1 Rhynchomys soricoides | reverse complement strand
AGTGAGAGCCAGTCATCATGGGTGGGAGGACTCAGGGACAGTGAGAGGCAGTCATCATGGGAGGGAGGACTCAGGGACAGTGTTCCACAGACATTAGACAGGGAGCTTGAGAGACAGGGCTAAAAAGCAAAGATATTTATGTCTCACTCAAAACCAGAATTGACAACCAATTTCTCACTTTGTGTCATTTAAAAAAAAAAATGCCGTGTGTGCATGTGTGCGTATGTGCTTGTGTGCATGCGTGTATGCATGTGTACATGCATGTGTGTGCATGTGTGTAATATTTGCATGTGTGCACATGTGTGTACATGCATGTGTCTGTGTACAGGTATGGATGCATGTATGTGGAGAAGGTCAGAGGTCATAACCTTCCACCTTATTTGAGACATGGTCTTTGTTGTTCACCACTGTGTGTGCCAGGCTAGCTGGTTCATAGGATTCTGGGTATTTCCCTGTCTCTATCTCCTATCTCACTGTAGGATCACTGAGATTACAGGCGTGCCAAGTATGTTCTGAGGATTTAAACTCAGGTTATATTTGCACACCAAGAGCCCAGAACCACACCGAGAGAGACAGGAGGGGGAATGCGCCACAGCTTGGGGGCTACAACCTTCATTGTCTCCACACGGTGAGCAAAGGATGGCCTCAGGTGTTGTGACCCTCAGATCTCAGCCAGAGTCTCTTACTGTGTAGTCACACAGAAGAAAGTTCTTCAGAGTGACTGGATATCTGTTTTGTCCCCTGTAACCTCTAGGTCACAGTGGTGTCTACATTGAGATGTTATGATGGCCAGTGCGACAGATGCCCAGGGTGGATAGGATAGTACTCACTAGATATATAGCTCACCAGAACTGGACTCCATGAGACACAGTCTCCTGGCATCATCCCCACAGAGGAGGCAGGCTGACTTTCTGTGGAGTCAGACTTCCAGTAGCACACGGGGCCACGGACCCACATGCTGAGGAAGGTCAGCTTGACTCCATTACTCTCCAGGATCACCCACATAGATCAAAGAAAAACCCTAGGTTGCTCAATAGGACCATGACTCTCCCATCAGGGTCTGGAATTCCAATGTGCTCTGGAGGAGGAAGAGGAGGAGGTGTTGGTACTAGGCTCTCTCTTCAGGCATGGATTGGAGGTTGACAGTTTGCCAAGGCTGGGGAGAGGTATTGAGGTTGCTAAGATACGGGCCACAGGCTCTGAATACAGAGAACTTGACATCCGATGGCAGAAGACATGGGTACCCACTATTAGAAGGAACATTTAATTTTTACTTTATTGTTCTGGCAAGAATTTAATGAGCTCATGAAAAGAATAGTAAAAACAAGAACAATAAAGTGTGTTGAATAAAAATAAAATATGCACAGCCAAGGACAGGGGAAAACAAGAAACATGGGAGAATAAGGTGTACGGGGTAGCCAGCGGTTAAAAGAATGGCTTTCACCAATAGGCTAGATCTATAGTCCTGTGTCAGCCTCTGCCCAGACAGCAATGTGAGCTTGCCATGTCTCTGTTTCATCTCTAATTTGGGAATAGCTGTTTCCCAGAGATTTTGTGGTGGAGGGATCCCAGGAAAAGAGCCACATGGGCTTTCACACATCAGACGTGCCTTTGAGCTGTAGGAATGAGGTCTCCATGGTGGGCTTATAGGGCTCACTTGCATTCCCACTTAGCTCTATCCTAAAGACCTCCAGAGAGATGGAGCTGTGCACCCAAGACCGCTGATACACAGACATGGAGGACATGGGGCATTCACACTCATTGGTTAAGTCTAGTCTGCTTTCACCCAAGGTCTTGGGAAGATATTGCTTAGATTGATAACTCACTCTTAGCTAAAGGGAGTGACATTCACAGTTAATGCGGCAAGAAGCATAGCGAGAAAATGAGGCTGCTCAGAAGGATCTAGGAAGGTATTTGAAGGAAGAACATGGTGTCTCCTGTTACAGTCAGCTGGGCAGGTATGTGGAGATGTCATGTTTTTCCTGTCTGTTCACTCTCTGACCTGACCCCTGACCCAGCCCTCACATGCACAGGCATACTTGTGGTTGCAAACACAGTCATATCTAATTACCCCCTCCCACCACCACTAGATTTAGCTACAAATTCAGGATGCCCAGCAGATTATAAAACAAACAAAAACCTGAAAACCTTCTTGTTTATTCCCATAGATTTGTTTCTTTTTCCTCCGTTGGGTTTGGTTGAGATGCAATGACTACTGTGAAGGCAGCCATCTTGGATCAACAGTGGGTGGTTCTTCCTAAGGAAATCAGAGCAACAATATGGAAGGAGCCTAGGGCTCTGGGCACTTAAGACCAAGAAGCTGCTGGTCATCTCAGGCCATTTACCTTTCAGATTGGTGTGTATGTGTGTGCGTGTGTGTGTATGTATGTGTAATTGTGTGCATGTGTGTGTGCGTGTGTGTGCGTGCGCATGTGTGTGTGCATGTGTGTGTGCATGTGTGCATGTGTGTGTATGTATGTGTAATTGTGTGCGTGTGTGTGTGCATGTGTGTGTGCATGTGTGTGTGTGTGTGTGTGTGTGTGCATGCGTATGTTGGGGAGTGATGAAATAGGAAGCAGTGTCAATATTCTAGTACTTTTTAATACTGAGTCCCATGGACAGAAATAGAAAAGTGATTTTTCTTTTTTCTCACTTTCGGTTTTCACTTTGGGTCTTTGCTTAATAAAACTCTCTTTTAATCGCTTAATCACATAACCTCAGTTCCTAGTTCCCACTCCCTGTAAAACCTGTATAAAACCACATATCATCTTTGGGCCTCAGTTTCCATATGTACAATTGGATCATGAACTGGCAGGTCCATGCCCTATCCCCACCCCCTTCTTGGGAGCAAGATTAGACTACATTTCTCATCCTTCCTTGCAATAGTGATGGACATGCCATGGGATGTGAGGGGAGCTGATCAGAGGAAGACACCTGAAGTTGACCTCTGACCTCCATATATATAACCTCCTACACCTAAATACACGTGAACGGGCACACAGACAGAATGAGCCATTTGGTTTTAATTTTTGCATTTCAACATTTGAGGGCGATAATTTCATGCATGCATATCCACGGCTCTTAAATGAGATGTTGTATTTAAAATCCCTGCTGCAGATTTTGAAATATGGCCACTTCTCAGTAAATGACAGACAGGCATCAGTCTCCTACTTGATATTAGATATTTAGACAAATTTGGGTAGGAAAATAGGGTTGCTGTGTTCTAGTTTGATTTCTGTTGCTGTAACAAGACAAGCAATTTTGGAGAGAAAGGGCTTCTTTCAGTTCAATTCTGCATCACAGTCTGCGACACCAGGGAAGTCACAAGAGCAGGAGCTGGAAGCAGTTGGTTACATTGTGTCCACAGTCAAAAGCAGAGAGAAACGAATGAATGTATGCATGTTCACTGCTTGCTTGTGCACAGGATGAGTTCTCAACGCCACACAGTTTAGGATATCCCTGGCTAGGGAATGGTGCTGCCCAAAGTGGGCTAAGTCTTCTCAAATCAGTTAATTTGATTAAGACAGTTCCCCACAGATATGTCCACAGGTCCACACAATGTAGGCAGTCTTTCTTCTTAGGCGATTCTAGGCTGTGTCAAGTTGACATTCAAGACTCACACCATCACCGGTAACACCTTCATGTCTGAAATTACGCTCTTGATTCTTCTCACGTGACACCTTTGAGACTTCCCTCCTTGTCCCCCAGGCATTAGAGCTTGTGGCCAACAAGCTTAGGCAGTCACTGGGGAAGGTTGGCCTCCTTCGGGTCCGCCACCACCAAGATTGTGCAATGCACCCTACGGAGTCATCGGCTACCTTCTGCCTGGAGCTTTTGATTAGAGAAAATGAGGATGGAATGGGAGGGGTGGCACTTACCAGTCCATCTTTTGTTTTCTTCTGCCCGGTTCCTCCACCTCTCCGGAATGTCAAGTCCAGGACAGCAGGTGTGGCTTGTCCCCGTCGACCACTGCATTCTTCCCATTGATCAATAGCACACGGTAAAAACACTAGTGTGCAGGGTTATTCCCAGGCACACCTCCTTCCCATCCCTGGAATTCTCTAACACTTTCATTTCTTAGCCACTTGTTGTGGTAAGGTCCCTAAAGAAACCCAAGAATCTGCCAAAGTGGACAGAACAAATGCTTTACTGCTTGGAGTCTACCATGTGCTGCTCTCTATGTGAGTTCCCTGTCGTTTTATTTTGGGGTCTGTTCTCAGGGGCTGGGAGTATTAAATGGTGTTGGAGAAGGTCAAGGACAGTCTCTTAGAGGTGAACAGGGTCATGGTGCTAACTGAATCGCACACTGGCATCCGACTGCATTCTTGTCTCCTGGGAGCATGGCACCCTGGGAGGGAAAGCGGGACCTAGGAGCTCAGCATTACTGGATTTACAGTAGATTCCCATCCCTTATGCCAGTCCCTAGTGATTCTCCACGGTGTATATACCCTGCTTCTTTGGTTCTTAGGTACCATGTCTTCCTGCCCAGTCAGAGAGTTCCTTTTTACTTAACTTGTTAGGGATTCAGTTACCACACTTCTTGCAAGAAGCCTTGGAAAGTATGCATCAGACTCAGGTTCGGTACCTACTGTAGGCCCCAGGCTGTGTGTTACATAGACTACATGCCAGTGACTTGCCATGATCCTGTGAATCAGTAAGAATTAGCCTCATGCAGAACTGAGAGTGTGACAGAAATTAAGAAAGTACCCCATGAAAATTAAGATTTCTTGCTAATAATTTACAGACAACTTAGGACATTCTTGACTAGTCCATTTAAACTCCCACAACCAGCCATCCACAGGCTGAGACAGGGTCCCCCAAAGTTTGTGTGGGGGATGCTTGATTCCCTTTGGATGGTGCTCTGTCTTGAAGCTGCGAAATCTCTGAGAGGCAGGGCCTACCTGCAAGAAGTAGGTCAGCTTCCGTGCTTGTGTTTAGTTCCTGGTCCCTTCTTGTTTCTATGCTTCCTGTCAGCCACAAGGTAAACATCTCTCAAATGCTCAAGGCTACTACATCCCATGGTGTAAACCATCTGGAACCAGGAGCAGAGTAGATGTGCCTATGTGCTGAAGTCTGTCTGGCAAGGACTGCCAGTCTTACTGTACCCATTTCCAGACAAGGTGGCAGAGGTTCAGTTACCCAGCACGAGGTGCCAAGAGTTACAGTCAGTGACTCACTCAACACCAGGGTGCAGAGACTTCACCCAGTCTCGATGCTCGCTTTGGAATCCAGCTGCTTTTGCTGCAGCTCCGGAAGTCAAAACGAGTTTTTCCAACTCAACACCTATCAAAGATCTGGCATGGATGAAAGTGCAAAGAGCCAAGAGTGGGACACATCTCTGTGGTTTCCTGAAACTTGGAATTTTCTGGGTATTTCTGTAGGTTTTTCTTCACTAGGTAGAGACTTGACTCCACGGGGCTTCTAGTAACCTTTTTAATTCAGCTCTGGAGAACCCAGGAGAGGAAAAGCCACCGGTAACATGTAGGCATAGCTGAGTTGAAGAAATGCCTTCCATTTGGGTTGGTTGGTTCTGGAAATGTCTTAGGTTTTCATGAACATGCTATACATCACCTGAGTTCCCTAAAGGTATGGCACAAAACTCTGATATTGTTCTTTGATGTTTTCAACATTTTTGTCTGTTCCATTAAAGTTTTTTTTTTTTTTTTTTTTTTTTAAATTGCAATGCTAACTAGCAGGTAGGTGGATGGCAACTTTTCTGAGGATGAGCGTAGGAACCTTGGGAACACCAGTGGCACAGTCTGGGGATGTGGCTGTTATCCCTGCCTGATGTGATGCTTTTTGGCATCTGGAATGAAGGAAGCAAGCTCTTGTACCCAGCACTTGCACACACTACCACTTCTGTCCTGTGTATCCCTTGCTTTGCCTTGCCCAGCTGGGAACACACATCACTAGGCTTATGGGAGTGAATGAGAACTCTCCCCGACTCCATGAACATCTCCCTGGGGACTAACCTGGGGGAGGGGGTGTGTGTGTCTTCTGCCAATTCTTCCTATGAGTTCTCATTTACAGATGAGTGGAGGGAGAAAGGAGGTGGGGTGCAGCCTCTCGGGGTGTATGCATAGAGGCAGGCTGTGTTGGGCAGGCTTTCCAACAACTGTTGGATGACTGATCTTAAAATACAGCCTCCATGTGTGGCTTGTCCAATTTCCATGCTTTGTTTCTGTAATTCAACCAATGAGGGTCTGGAAGAATCCTGGAGCCTCTTTGAATCATTTCTATTCCTTCTCTGTAAGGAACGGAGACACCCAGCGCTCTGAAAAATGGCAGTGGATGTGTGTTACTTGGTACTTCCAGAAGTTTTCTGAAACAACAGGTCAAAGGTCACTTTGGCTTTGTTGACTTTGTTAGGCTCATTAACAGAAACGCAAGCACACTTTGGTGTAAAACAGCCCAGCCATTTATTCAGCTTCTGCTACGAGTCAGGCACTGCACTAAGAACTTAAAACACATTATTAATCCCTTGGTGGTTAATCTTAACTGTCAGCTTTATGGGTTTAGACTCACTTAAGGGACACACCCCTGGGTAAGTTTTTGAAGGCATTCCCAGAGAGGTTTAAGTGAGGTGGGAAGACCCACCCTTTGGGCCACAGCACCATTCCCAGAGACAGGATCCTGGACTGAATCAAACAGAGAAAATGAGTTGAACACCAGCATCCATCTCTCTCCGCTTTGTGTCCATGGGTGCCGTGAGACTAGCTACCTCCCACGCTTGCTATCACAGCTTCTCAACCGTGATGGAACAGTCCCTTCAGACCATGACCCCAAGTAAACCTTCCCTTCATTTCATCAGATATTCAGCCCTAGTCATGAGGAAAGCAGTTGGCACAAACCCACCTACAAATCATATGGGAAGATGGTCATGAGCACATTCATTTCATAAGTAAGAAAACTGATGGAGAGGATAGGAGCAGTGAGAGATCGCACAGCCAGTGAGCGGCAGAGCTGGGCATCTGGTTCCAGCTGATTTCATCTGATGTCTTGACAAGGAGACAAAAGCTGCTAAGGGGTTTGCAGATCTAGGACTTCAGAGAAGAGTTGCCACTCACATGGCAGCTTTAAAGCAGTGGTTCTCAACCTGGGGGTCATGACCCTTTGGGGATCAAATGGCCCTTTCACAGGGGGTCACATATCAGATATCCTGCATATCAGATATTTACATCACGATTTGTAAGAGTCGCAAAATTGCAGTTATGAAGTAGCAATAAAATAATTTTATCGATGGGGGATCACCACAACATGAGGAACTGTATCAAAGAGTCTCCGCATTTGCAGGTATGAGAGCCACTGGCTCAAGGCAACCGAAAGTCACTTGCTCACAGTACTGAAAGCCGGAAGCAAGAACTCATTGTCACTGGTGTGGAAGCCAATATCCAGCAGGGCTGCACCTCCTCTGGGACACCAGGAGTAGGTGGGAACCTGCGCTCCTTTTTCCAGCCTTAAGGGTCAGAGGCATCTTTGGGATGTGGCTGTATCTCTGATCCCATCAGCCACTGAGACCCCACCATCTGCTGTGTGACACTCCTCCCCTCGGTCTCTCCAACTTCCTTTCTTATTTCTGGGCTGGGAATCTCACTCAGTAAAGAGTTTGTTTCCCAAGCACTAGGACCAGAGTTTGGTGTCACAGAACCTACATAAGATGGTGCCTGGTGTGGAGGTACACATCTGGAATCATGGTGCTAGGGGGATGCGCATCCCTGACTATCACTGTCTGGCCACACGAATCAAATCATAGAGCTTCATGGTCTGCAAGCTCTGTCTAAAAGAACGAAGTGGGGGGTATCCTGACATCCTGAGAATGACACCAGAGGTTACCTCTGTCCTCCATCAACACTTGTGTACCAACACAAACACATGTACACATAACCCCCGGAGACTTATCATTATACTTACCAGGTTAATTTAAACTCAATATCCCTAACTATCTTTGCAAGGACACTTCTTTTAAATGACTCGTAGATTCTGGGCGAACATCGTCATATTTAAAGACAGCAACATTGAGCTGACCGTGGTGTCACTCAACTATGAAGTGACAGGAACAGGAGTAGAACCAAATCTAAAGCCCGTCTCACATGGACGTCTCCGGACTGACAACTGAGGACAGGCAAGACCCACTCAGTGAAAGGATTGTGGCTGGCAGGTTGGCAGGAAGTAGCTTGTACCTCATTCTTATATTGAAATGGTTAGAAGGAAATCTTACTTCCGTCACTCCCCACACTGTGTCATCATTTGGACTGGCTTTCTCTGTAACCTCCCAGCTGAGCCTGAAGGGGACTTCCTTTGCCATCAGCCTAGGAGGAAAGCACTTGAAAAATGCTTCTCAAGTCTTCCCCTATTCTGCCTCAGCTCCAGGTGTTCTTGCTGGGGAAGCTGCACGCGTCCTGACTCAGCAGGCAGATCTCATACTTTTGGGTTGGGAGGTGGTCTTGGATTTGATAGTGTTTTCTTCAGTCTCTCCACAGAGTACTCGGGAAGTGGATGGCGGATGTCCCTACCCAAGGTGGGAGAATGGGATTTAAATGGAAAGATGAATCAGGGGTGAATTAACTTTGCCCGGTCTCTTCTGATCTCCCACACATGCTAGAACTTGGTCCAAGCAGGAACCCTTGTTTGGGAGGGAGAAGGGGACCTGATGAGTGATGCTTCCCTTTTCCCTTTCTTTCGATTTCAGAGGCCCCTAGGTAGATGGTCTCTGGCCAAGGCTGGAGGGTCTGAAATACCACAAGAAAGTAGACCTTTGAAGTCCCCTCTGCTCAGCCAGGAAGCAGTGGTGCTGCCCCAAGGCTCACCCAGGAAGGTAATCTTAGGGGACTTTAGACTGAGGACTTAGGAGGCCCCTAGAGACTTGAGGGAAGCTTAGTGTTGATTTTGGGGGGAGGGGGAAACTACCTGAATATCTGGATGGGGCTCTGGGAAGAGGCTACAGAATCCTGTAGGTTTCTATCCTAGTATTGGAAGCCACCAGGTGAAGATCAAAACTATTGGTCCAACACTGCAACTCGGAGAAACTCAGAAACAAAATGATGCTAAATCACCCTTCTAGGATCCCTGTGGAAGCCCTCACTCTCCATCATGGAGATTTAGATCACAGCATATTAATCTGTTGTGTCTGTGATTCCATATGTGGTCATGTAGCCCAATGTGGGGGTTGGGAGAAATTCGTCAATAATGAAAGGTTTCTCAATGCATGAGGACCAGAAATTAATTCAGAATCAAACTCAAAAGGTCTATTGTGGTGTTTGGGGATAGATCTAGCCCGTATTGCATTATGAGATTGCACTACAGTCCTGGTTCTGACCACATAGCCTACAAGCTTTGTCCTGTGCTGGCTGTCACACCACACAATGCCAGCAAACACGCCCTGAAACACCTCAGCTCAGATTTCAGACTAAAGACAGACTGAAATATTCCAACTGTGCCCACAAAGCTTTCTGCTCTCACAAGCAGGCGATGGCTGCATCAGAGAAAACAAAGACTTCTAAGATTTCTCTGCATTGATTCCTTACTAAGTATGTTTTCAGATTGAACTGGTTAGAATCTTTGATGTTGTGGTGACTGACTTGAGTTTCCTAGAGGGTAAAAAAAAAAATATTCATTGAATTTTGCCTTGAGATTAGGACAGAATTTCCAACAATTTCTGTAGTGACCTTAAACATGCACCTGCCATTTCTTACTGTATTTTTAATGCTGAGTAGCGTTAGCATTAAGAATTCTAAAATCCAAATATCAATCAACTCTGAAAATCATCAGACATTCAGCTGAGATCTAATTATGTAAAAATAAACAAGGATATTCATCTCATTAGTATGTAAATTTGCCTTCATCTTTAATAAATAATAAAGTGATATGTATAACAAAAACTTGCATTAAAATGAATTTCTTTATGGCTTATTTTTTCCTACATAATTCATTAGTATAGCTATACTTATAGGGTCATATGAAAACTTCTCAAGCAAAAAGATGTCTTGAGTGTAAAATGTGTAAAAAGCCTTGACTTAGACAATGTTATTTAGCCAAGTGAATGATGGGTCTGGGGATATGGTAGTGGTTTTGCTGGTCGGTTCTGCCAGGTGCGTATTGAACCAGGAACATGGCAAAAGCTGTGGACCTTCTAGGAACAGACCCTCAAGCTTTCCCCACTGCTACATCAGTGTTTATCACTCAAGATCCCATGCACTCAGCCTACACATTTAAGTTGTAGAGTACCACTGGATAAGCTCGGTGCTAAGCTTCTATACTGTGCCCAGGGCAGACATCAATAATCAATTGCAGAGTTGTTTTCTTTGTTTCTAAGCTCAGAATCTCTCTGTGCCATGCATTGTTCCAGTTAGTACCTGTCAAGCAATGGGTATTGACTCCAAATTAAACCTGTCTTGCACACAGATGTCAACATTTATTTTTTCCAATATTCTCTAGCACAAAGAACAGTTATTGGTATGTCCCAGGTTTCTGAGAATGAGCTGTAGAATGGATGTATCCTTTCTCTCCTTGGATCGTTCCCCTGATAGCATGCACTCCACCTTTGGCCCTTGCTCCCAGAAAATCAGAGTTCTCCCCAGGCCCGGGTACCCAGACTTATCAGCATCTGTTGTAGCTGTTAGCATTTATGGTGGACCATTGCCTCTTGCAGAGCTGAAATGAAGCTGCAAAGATAGTGATAATCCCACGAAGACCCCACGGGATCTGGCTGTCTGTCACATGGGTATCAGACCAGGCAAGCTTTGTCTGGGACGCAGCCGCTGTGTCCCAGCACTAAGAATGACCATCATGTAAACTGGGTTCTGTGCAGCAGTGTTGGGGGGGACGGACAGGGAAGGCAGAGCACAGGGCTACTGAGACAGAACAGTAATGATTATAAATAGCATCCTTTTGATGTCCTGTCCAAGGCCAGGTGGGAAATCCTTCCTCCCTTGCTTCTCCCCCCTAATCACCTTCCCCTCATTTTTCAATCAAGAGTCCGGAGTCTAGCCGTTCTTCACATTTGTTTCCCATTAGAATACCTTCGCCGACTTCAGTGTGTTATGTTAGATACTCGCTCTAATAACAAACCGAGGAAAGACTTTTGAACACTTTAGGAAGTCATTTTTTTTCTTCCCATGAAAATCTAACAGATGCTGACAGAGGACTTGGGAACAGAGGAAGAGAAAGAACTTGGGGTGTGCGTGCGTGTGTGTGTGTGTGTGTGTGTGTGTGTGTGTGTGTGTGTGTCTGCTGGGCATTGTTGGGAGTCTATCAGCCGGAGGTTGGTGTGCAGGAAGAGGCAAGGGATATTTTTCCCCCTGTAAGAAGACTCGACAGGGCCTTGATGCTCATGAATGGAGGGGGGATGCACTTGGCCAGCGGAGCAGGTGAAGGGAGCCCAGCATGCCCGTTGCATCCTTTCCTGGGATGAACCTGGAGAGTGATGCAGAGATACACATCAGTTTGCACGGGTGGACCGGAGAAAAAAGCATTTGGGTGACTGGGTCTTTGTAGAGTTTTTACACCGTGCCTAAAAGAACTGGGAATTTTCTATGTGCAATTCATTATTTTTAAAGTGAAATGATCAAGCCCGCCAGAATAATGACTTTTATTTTGCATGTGATGCCAGGTTCAAAATAAACAAGCTATGGCTAAAGGTCTTGGGGTGCTCTCCCCTCTGTTGATCATCCAAGCTCATCGACTTTGCATCTAGCCTACTCGGGGAGACTACATTTTATTCACCTGTTGCGGATGAGGCAGCTGAGGCACAGAGTGCTTGCAGTCAAGAACTCAACAGTGAACAGATGAGTCACATGATGGAAATCTAAACGCCAGAGTCTGTTTAGACCATTCTCACAGGCTTCCTGGGGGTGAGAGTAGAAACCCTAATGTCTGGCTGTGCAATGACTTGGAAATGAAGTGACCTCCCCCACCCCCCCAACACACACACACTGCCAAAGGCTTTTGGATTGAAGGCTTGCTCCCCAGATGGCAGTGCTGCTGAGTGGTGATAGCAGGCTGAGGGATCTGCCTTCCTCAGTGGATTCATCCACTGAAGGTTCATAACGCAGAGGTGCTGAGAGGTGCTGAGTCACTGGAGGTGTGGCCCAGAAAGAAAGATCTCGTCTCTAGCTCCTCCCTTATCTCTACTTGCTCATGAGGGGAGCTCTCTTGATTTTTTTTCCTCACTGTCTGTGCCATGATGTTCCACCTCACCACAGCCCAGAAAGAGCTGACCCAGCTAACCACACAGTGAACCTTCCAAAACCACAAGCCAAAAAGGACCCTCCCTCTTTGCATACTGTTCCTCCTAACAAGGGATAAACCTCTGCAGAACTGACCCCACTCACAGTATCAAGAGCAGATCAAAGCCATCATGCGAGCCGCAAGCTGCATGGCAGGAGAGGGGCTCCCATTGAGCATTAATGGCATTCTGTCCAGGGAGAAGCAATGAGGAGCAGGATCTAGTTCATACACCGTGGCACGGACAGAGGAGGCCCAGCCATGGATGAGCTGAGGTTACCCACAGCATGATGTAAAGATAAGAGGACCAACACCACCATGACCCTTAGGAGGGACCCATGCATGAGCCCTGCCCTGCCTGGTATACCACTGTCTTGTCCTCTACCAGCTCCATGGGATACGGTGGCTAGAGAACACACTTGGCTTTGTGTCCACAAATATGCTTCAGCTGGACTGGTACACTGAAGAGCTTTGATTGAAAGTTGATGAGAACCAAAAGTGGTTAGGTATGGAGCCTGCCTCTGGACTCATAGGGAGGCACAAGGATCTGTTAGTACCAGCACTAGGGTGGGTATGGAGTGGGGATTCACAGAGCAGGCATGGTTCAGGGGGAATCCCATTGAACAATCCATTCATTCATCAAACAAGCACCTACTATGCACCAGCAAACCTACTATGTGCTGGGTCCCTTAGCAAAGCTCTGGAGGGATGGCAACAGACAGCCGGGCATGGTGCCACATAACTGTAATCCTGATACTCAGGAGGCTGAGTCAGGAGGATTGCACAGTTGGGACTAGCCTGGGCTACATAAAGAGACCATATTCTCAAGGAAATCCAAAGAAGGGAAAAGAGGAAGGGGAGGAAAAGAAAGAGAAGGGGAGGGGAGGGACCAACAGACATTGTCCCCACACTGATGAACTGGGGACCGGTGATTTGATGTTTTGTAGACACAAGGGGGATTCACACAGAGCCCATCCCAGACACACCCACGGGAAGTCATGACCTCAGTACCTTCCCCGTAGAAAGAACACTCAGTCTCTGGTGGCAAAAGTCATGAACTCTGATACCCTTTCTTCCATCCACCAAGGCAGCTGACTTACATGCTGACCTCATAGCCTCTGTGGGCAGATGCCAGGAGTCTTGCTTGCTGTTCCAACTGCCATTCACCTGTCACACTGCCAAGGTGCTGAGGGAACCAGCCTGCCTTGCAGTGGAAGGAGCTGGTGTGTATGTGCGAAGGGGCAGGACACCCCGGCTCCCCGGAAACTAGTATGATCATAACAAGCTGTAATATTTGTTCAATTCTCAAGTCTTTTCAAAGCAAGTGGCCGCCCCATAATTATCTCACACGCCTCTGGGGCAGATAAAGCAGGGCCATTATCTCAATTTTATAGCTCTTAAGGTGCAGAGGGGTCCAGGGACGCCCTGGGCCACAACGGAAAGCTGAGACAATGCTGCACTTGAAAGGGCCTGGAAAAATGACCCGAGGAGAGTGGCTGAAATAGCAACACAGTGTGTGTGATTGTGTGTGTGTGTGTGTATGAGTGTTTGATTGTGTATGTGTGCGTGAGTGTGCATGTGAGTGTGTAATTGTGTAGGTGTGCATGAGTGTGTGAATATATGCATATGTATGTGTGCACGAGTGTGCATGTGTGAGAGTGTGTATGTGTGCATGTATATGAGTGTGTGGTTGTGTATGTGTGCATGAGTGTGCATGTGAGTGTGTAATTGTGTAGGTGTGCTTGAGTGTGTGTGAATATATGCGTATGTATGTATGCACGAGTGTGCATGTATGTGAGTGTGTGGTTGTGTATGTGTGCATGAGTGTGCATGTGTGTGATTGTGTATGTGTGCATCAGTGTGAATATGTGATTGAGTCTATGTGCATACGTGCATGTGCGAGTGCATCTATATTTTTGAGTGTGTGTGTATGAGTGTTTGATTGTGTATGTGTGCGTGAGTGTGCATGTGAGTGTGTGTGAATATATGCGTATGTATGTGTGCGTGAGTGTGCATGTGTGTGAGTGTGTGGTTGTGTATGTGTGCATGAGTGCATGTGTGTGAGTGTGTGATTGTGTATGTGTGCATCAGTGTGAATATGTGATTGAATCTATGTGCATACATGCATGTGTGAGTGCATTTATATTTTTGAGAGTGTGTGTGTGTGTGTGTGTGTGTGTGTGTGTACGTGTGTGTGTATGTGTTTCCCTGCCCAGGTCCCTCATGGCATGTTCAAGGTCTTGAGAACTACTCTCTCAGCCCACAACACCCCTCCTCTCCTGTTCCTGCTGCCTCTTTCCCTCTCCTCAGGTATTATTTGGCTCTTTCTCCCAGTGACCAAAAGGTCTCCTTCTGTCCTGCTCATCAGTGACTCTCCTTCCTTACATGCAGGGAACAGGAGGCGAGGTGTGCATGAGTCAGGGAACTGAGCAGGCATGCTGGGAACTGAGGAGACAGCAGAATTGGGCTGCTGCCAGTGGGAACGATGAGAAGGGACCCCAGAAATGCATGATGGTGACATGGGGTGTCTCACCCCCCACCCCTCAGTCCTTCAGTTTCCCCAGATCAGCTCAGAGCTTTTTGAGCTCAGATCTAGACAGATCTTGTCCCCTCCAACCTATCCCTTACAAAGATTCTGTGGTCAGGACTCACAGACTGTAGTGTGTGGGAACCAGTTAAAGAAACCAGTTATGGTCACCCCCAGACCTGGATTCCATAGTCATGGTGAGTGGGAGTGGGCAGTTTCCTGAGAACAAAGGAAAATCATCACCGTGTGTGTGTGTGCGTGTAGGTGTGTGTAAGTGTGCGTGTGAGAGTCTGTGCGTGTGTGTATGTGCCTATCCTAAGCTTCTCTTGTGAAGCTTGGTTATACCGTGTATTATATTCCTTAGCTCCGCCCATCATGCCGTATTCCTGAAAATGGCATAATTTCATTCTTTATGACTGTGCACACTTTTACTGCATGGAGATACCACCTTTTGTTTATCCTTCCACCTGTCTATGGGCACTTCGCCTGATTCAGTAACTTGGTTATTGTACATCGCTCTGCAAGACCATGGATGTACAGGCCTGTCTATGATATGCTGACCTGTTAGCCCCCGGGCACACATGGTCAGGGGTGGCACAGCTGGGTCATGTGGGTAGCTTAGTTTTCAGTGTGAGAGACCTCCGTTAGCAGCTGTGCAGGTTCGTGTTTGCAGCAGCATCTTTCCACACACCCTCTCCAGCATCCTGAAGCTAAGACTAACTAGGACCCTAGACATGCTTCTAGGAACCATAATATGGGAGCAGACAGGGACACCCCTCTATTCCCAGCAAATTGGGAAGCAGGGCAGGTAGGTTTAAGGATGGCCAGGTCCATACAGTGAATTCCAGGCTAGCCAGGACTACATAGCAAGAGCCTATATATATACACATATATACGTGTGTGTGTGTGTGTGTGTGTGTGTGTGTGTGTACAAAGTAATACATATGTACGGTCCCAGCTCACCTGAGATGAAGGAGAAGGTCAGGGACTTGAATATCCATGCTCAGTTGCTGGGATGTCTCTGAGGATGGGTGTGGGATCTTGCTGCCCACTCTGGGTTGGTGTCTACTTCCTGCCAGCCAGT
This sequence comes from Rhynchomys soricoides, assembly GCA_019843965.1. NCBI lineage: Eukaryota > Metazoa > Chordata > Mammalia > Rodentia > Muridae > Rhynchomys > Rhynchomys soricoides. The sequence continues at coordinate 1,434,747 of JADRCH010000204.1, read as the reverse complement.
GGAAGGCAGGGAAACAGGCCAGCATCCACACACCAGACTGTGGTATTCCCTAACTTCAAGTACTTGCAAAGCGGAGAGATAAAAACAAGGTCTGTGGAGGGGGCCTGTACATGTGGTCATGGGCAAAAGGGAGCCAGTGGTCACTGGCCGCCTGGGCTGTCTTAGGTGTTCTATCCCTTTATTGTTTGCAGCTTCAGAGAATAGCCATCCCAGACTTGGCAGCCAGGTAGAGGTGCCTCCCGATCTCAACTCTGTCTATATGGTCTTGGACAACAGACCGAACCACTCCAAGCCTCAGTTTCCATGTCTGTAAAATGGGTAGAGTTCTAAAACAAGAATTTTCTGAGAGTCGAACACACAAGAGACACACTGGGAGTAATTACAATGAACCAGGCTCTGCGCTCATTTCCATCATTGCAACAGAACACTTGAGTCTGTGCCCATTTAAAAGAAGAGAGGGGTCTGTGGAGGCTCCTGGTTCCAGAGACTGAGAAGTCCAAGAGCTGCGTCTCTTCTACTTCTATAAGGTCTCTGTGCGGCACAGTATATGAGAGAAAGCAGGCATGAACGCCCGAGGTTCTCCTGTCCCCAGGAGAAAGATATCGATCCATCCATGAGGTAAATGGCTGAGAGACCTCCCAGAGCTGCCATCAACACAGATCTGAGCACCAGAGCCACAGCCGAAAGCCCTGTCCCAGAAACACACATGTTCTAATGACATGCATGAAGTTTCTGACACAAGCCTGGTCGGCTTCATAGTTTCCATGTCAGAAACAGACACACAAGTTTGGAAAGGTCCAGGTCGCTTATTCCAGGTCCTATGGCTGATGAGAGACAAACAGGAGTCCATTTTGGTCTGTTGTACTGTTGTAGACGTGTGTGTGTGTGTGTGTGTAGACAAGATTTTACAACATAGTCCTGGCTAGCCTCAAGTTTGCAATCCCCCTGCTTCAGCCTCGCTGATAGCTGAAACACCTGGATTAGTTTGTTGCGTCCTATACTTCGGCAGTTTGAATCTCCCTCACCTGAGGGCAGATGGGTAAAGCTCTGGGGATAGGAATGGAAGTCTCAGAGTCAAGAGACTTTTCAGGAGGGTCTGCTTGAGGGGAGAACACAAACACAGGAGGACATGACCAATGAGGATTCAAGAAGTTCTTGAAAGACACTCTAGCCCATCTCCTCTGCTGCCTACTGGGAGTGTTGGAGTTTAAAATAAAAGACAATGCAAACTGAGATGACCCCGGACTGAACTAGTCTGGCAAGGAGCAATGTAAGGAAGAAGCCAGCCAAGAGCTGAAGCCATGCCAGCAAGCAAGGGCATTTCTTGGACCGAGGCCAGGGTGGCACTAACTTTGAGATCTTTGAAAACACAGTCTAGAAGAGGAAGGAATCGGAGGAGAAGGTAGGTCTCTGCTGCTGGAGCTCTCAGGAGCCCGGCTATTCTTAGCTGTGTCTGGGGGCTGAGGAAAGCACTCTGACTGAATTAGAGAAGCGGTGGGTCTTTATTAACTCCCTCCCGGGGCAGCCAGGCAGCCAAGCAGAATCCATGAGATGTTATCTGGAAGGGGCGTGACTTTGTAGAAATATTTTAGAGGTAGGACTCAACACAAAGTTTGAGCTTTTATAGGTGTGTATGTGTGTGTGTGTGTGTGTATGTGTGTGTGTATGTGTGTGTATGTGTGTATGTATGTGTGTGTGTATATGTATTTGTGTGTGTGAGAGTGTGTATGTGTGTGTATGTGTGCATGTGTGTGTATGTGTGTGTATATGTGTGTGTATGTGTGTATGTGTGTATATGTATTTGTGTGTGTGAGTGTATGTGTGAGTGTGTTATATGTGTGTGTATGTGTATGTATTTGTGTGTGTATGTGTGTATGTGTGTGTGTATGTGTGTGTATTTGTGTGTGTATGTATGTGTGTGTGAATGTGTCTGTGTGTATGTGTGTGTATTTGTGTGTGTATGTATGTGTGTGTATGTATGTGTGTATGTGTGTGTGTGTGTTTAGGCCCCATCCCTGGGTATTCACTGATCATGTAACTATTGTGCTGAACTGCTAAGAGTCCATGCCAGCTGCCTCATGAAGCCCTGGGATGAATGAAGAGTAAGATAATCCCCCTGCACTGCACGGGAAGGAAGCTTTGCTTCCTCAGGGGGTGTTCAGACAAGAGTCTTCAGTCAAGTTTAGAAGGTCTAACTGGCCCCGCAGATGCGGTCCACGACCCCGGGGAAGTGGTAAGTTGATTGGGCTTCCTTCCAGAGAGTGAGTGAGGGATGACCAGCCAACCTGGGAAGTCTACACCCAGAATGGAGGATGGTTCTCCCACTGCAGTATAGACGAAACCCTTCCTCCAGTCACCTATTTTGGCTCATACATATGAGCACCTCCCAAGAATCTGACATGTGCTAAATTAAGGTGGAATTTCTGCAGAGAGGAGGGGCTCTGAATCTCAGGTCAATCACTGGACCCTCCCCACCCCACATCCATGAAGGGGTAACAGAAGTCAACAAGCCCGATAGAGAAGGGCTCTTGCAAGCAGGCACAGCTGATCCAGGGGGAATGGTGACTGGTTTGCTCAGAAGTCCCTATTCCACAACAGAAGTATCTCAACTATGTCTCCAGCAGACTTCTGGGATGTTTGGATCTTGTTGATGGAGTTTCAGAGTCCTGACAGTCATTTCAGACATATTTCGTCTCATTCTGTCTGGCTAGAAAGATGGATTTGGACCAGTTAGGAATACATTCAGCCGCAAGCAGACAAGCAGCCAGCCACGGTGCCTAACATAGGGGATTTTTCAATTATAACTTCCTTATCATACATTGATAGGTGGTATCACACGCACTTTGAGCATGCAACATGGTGTTTTGTGTATGCTAAGGGTCAGGCTTGCTCAACCCGCAGACCACGTTCGGACGTATGCAGCTGAAGCTAGGTATGGTGGAAACCAATGTCAAAGTATACATTTAGTTCAGACATTAGGAGATCTGTTTTCAAACATGAAGTGTTTGGGTGCTCAGGTGGGTGGTGTCATGCTCTCATAGAGGAAAACAGAAATGGAG
>JADRCH010000204.1:1328189-1431588 GCA_019843965.1 Rhynchomys soricoides | reverse complement strand
CTCAGGTGGGTGGTGTCATGCTCTCATAGAGGAAAACAGAAATGGAGGAGAAGAAGAAGAAGAAGAAGAAGAAGAAGAGGAGGAGGAGGAGGAGGAGGAGGAGGAGGAGGAGGAGGAAGAAGAAGAAGAAGAAGAAGAAGAAGAAGAAGAAGAGGAAGAAGAAGAAGATCAGAAGCTGCTGCTGCTGCTGCTGCTGCTGCTGCTGCTGCTGCTGCTGTTGCTGCTGCTGCTCCTGCTGCTGCTGCTGCTGCTGCTGCTCCTGCTGTAGCTACTTGTTAACTATGTGAAGAGTTTGATGCTAGCCTGGGCTACATAAGATGATACATAACAAAACAACACAGCAGAACAGAAGTCATAGTTTAAGTCCTATTTTTTGTTTATGATTGGCTCTTCTTCAAGCACCTATCTATGTAGCCAACACTACTGAGCATCGTGGGCATCTCAGAAAGTAATGCAGGGACTTGGGTGGCTTCTTTAGGTCAGGGAAGGAAGCAACACAGGGGTCGTTCTGGCTCCGGGTGACCTGTTAGCTTAGGCTCCATCTATGAGCACACACACGTATATGGTTGTCCCAGAGTTGGGTTCACTTTGTCTCTTGCTCAGTGTTCTGGAACTCCATCATCTTACCGTGTGCCCTAAGACATCCCTACGGCTGAAATCTCAGATGATCTAATCATACCTTCTGTCATCATCATGGGGGGCAGTGTGCCTTATGACGCTTCTGTGCCTGAAATCCTAGATAGTACCCGACTCTCTGTAAGCTATGCATTTTCCTATGTCTAGTACTGATCACAAAGCTTAATTTTTTACATGGTAAGAGATTAATAACCATTAACTACTAAGAATAAACTAATTTTCATCGATGTACGTTAATGGAATGTGGTCTCTCTTAGGAGAGTCAAGATAAATACTCTCTCTCTCTCTGTCTGTCTCTGTGTGTGTTTGTGTGTGTGTGTGTGTGTGTGTGTGTGTGTGTGTCTGGACATCACTCCTGAGTTCAGTCTTTGGAAACTGTCTGGACAAACTTTTTTTTTCTTTTTTGGTTTTTCGAGACAGGGTTTCTCTGTGTAGCCCTGGCTGTCCTGGAACTCACTCTGTAGACCAGGCTGGCCTTGAACTCAGAAATCCACCTGCCTCTGCCTCCCCAGTGCTGGGATTAAAGGTGTGTGCCACCACTACTCGGCTTGTCTGGACAAATTTGACTTCTGCACCTGACCTTGAACTTGCAGCTTAGATGGTACCTGGAGAGAAACCATATAGTCAGATGTGATTGTCCTGGTGCGATGCTGAGCCTCAGCTGGTCGTCTCTGAACCCTCTGGTCTCTGTGGCACTGGATGCTTGCTTACTCAACATTAGACGTTCTTTCCGTGTTTACCCACCAGACTCCGAGGAGTCAGAATCCCTGTTTTACAGCGGAAATGACTGTGGTCCTGAAGAATAAAAGAATTCCCAGATGTCACTCCAGCAGCAAGTCCCCAAGAGCCAGGCGGTACAAAAAGTAGCCGTGGTAGATTTTTAAAGACACAGCTTTTTAAAGACACAGGTCCCTCCCAGCCAGCACCTGCTCCCACTTTGGAGCTGTGGACGGTGTGCTCCAGCCTCCTTGTGGCATGCTGACCATGTAAGGATGACGAACAGCACCCTGACCTCTACACACACACACACACACACACACACACACATGTCAGTGACACCTCCAGGTTCGTGACAACCCATGGCTTCATGTCCCCCGGACATCTTTCCATAAATTTTTGAGTCATCCATGACTTCTTTTTTCTTTATACCCACACCCAATGCTCTGGTACCCTTTGACCTCCACTCTCTACTCGGACACAGAGGACCAGTCTCCTCTCTCCCCTAGTCTAAGCCCCTCCCCTCCCCCATTGCTTCTTCCGGCCCCGCCCCCGCCCCGCCCCCATTGCATCTTCTGCAATGCCAGACTTTCAGCTTCTTTTTTCAGTTCTTTTCTCCTGTGATGACTCTTAGCTGAGTGATCAGAAAGCTGCGTGAGCTCAATGCTCTGTCATGGCTGCCTAGTTCCCATGCAGCGAAAGCACAGCCTGTAATCCTTGCAGGGGAATCCCAGCTACCCCCTTCACTGCCCATGGGGCTTTCCTGGGCCAATTCAACAGGAATGAAAGTGATTTGTCCCAGCCTCAAGCACAATTTTAAGAGTCTCCTCACCACCACGCACCTCTTCGCCAACCTCAGGATGAGACTATGGTGATCTAAGCAAGCCCTAGATCTCCTCAAACCTAGCTGAACTGACACCCAGCAGCCAGAGCTTGGGTGAGCAGTATTGCTTCATATGGGGGATGTTTGTCATTCAGCAAAACATAGCTAGATCTAACTGATACACCTTATCGCTTTCTGTTTTTGGCTTTTGACACAGGGTTTCACTGTCACTGGTCTGCAGCCCAGGCTAGCCTTGAGCAGAAGATGTTTTTGCTTCAGTCTCTTGTAGGTGGACAACACTCCATGCCTATGGATCTCAGGCTTGTTTCTGTGTCTGATACTGAAGATGAGTGTATACAAGGCCTCCAGCATGTAAGGTCAGTGATGCAGAGAGCTTTCCCAGCCATGGCCGTGTACCCATTAACACACTATGCCCCAGGTGAAGCAGACTTTCTGAGCAACCAGAGAACTCAGCTGCCAAGAGCTGAGGGACAGAGAAGGGGGTTTTTAAGAATTCTGATCCAGTCCCTGGGACAGGGGAATGAAAGAGAACCCAATAAAGTGGTTAACAGCCACCTGAGCTGGAAAGCATGAGGCTGCTTGATCAGCCTCGGCTCTGATCTTGATGGAGCCCATTCCATAGAGAACTATAGAACTTGAACCCAGCTCTGTCACTCCCCACAGCAAGCCATCTAGCCTCTCTGTGCTTCAGATTGTTTATCTGAAAGTTAAGGGCAGTGGGATTAAATGCTCCCAAGAACTCTTGTATGGAGTCAACTATCTTAGAGCAAACTAGCCTAGTAGCCTGATTCCCCAGGGATGGCTGGCTGAGTGGGCTGTAACACCACTGTAACATTGGTGGCTGTTCTTATTACTGTGGAAATCAAAGGACCTTGTACCAGCTGCTTAGCTCTTTGGGAGCTGGGTTATCATATCAGCTTCTGACCAGAGTAACTTAAGGGGGCAGCTTTATTGGTGGTCATAGTTCAAGTTCATTGTGTTGGGGAATCCTAGTTCACTTTCTACTGCTGTGATAACCAAGGGCAGTTTAGGGAGGGAAGGGTTTATTTGGTTTACATGTCCAGGAAACAGTCCATCACCAAAGGAAGTCAGGGCAGGAACTCAAGACAGGAACCTAGAGGCAGGAACCGAAGCAGAGGCCATGGAGGAACGCTATTCACTGGCTTGACCCTCATGGCTTGCTCAGCTGGGTTTCTTATACAGCTCCTTCCCAGAGTGGACCCACCCACAGTGGACTGGACCCCTGGAATGAATCACTAATTAAGAAAATGCCCCACAGACTCACCCACAGGCCAATCTGATGGAGGCATTTCCTCGTTTAAGGTTCTATCTTCCCGGGTGACTCTAGTTTATGACAAGTTGAGAAAACCATCGAGCATGTCAAGGAAGACATGGCGGCATGAACAAGAGGTACCTCATCACGTTGCATCTGCAGTCTGGAAGCAGAAAGAGATGAATTCTGGTGGTCAGCTGGTTCCATCTTTTTCATATCATCCTGGACCACAGGTTAATGCCACCCAGATTCAAGGTGGGTTTGCCCTGCTCAATTAAGCCCCTCTAAACACTCATGCAGGAGCACACCCAGAGGCACGTCTCCTAGGCGATTCTCGATCTACGCACTTGACTCTGAAGATGAACCGTGAAAGGCTCTAACCTGTGTCTTATCTATTTATCTAAATTTCTTCCTGTACCACTAACACCATGGTGATTTTAGGGAGATTGAGACGCCAAGAGATTTGAGTGTTTCCTTACCCCACTCCCTGCAACCTTATGATGAGTTCAGCCTTGGGGTCCCCAAGCACCCCATCTCAAACACCCAGCATTACTGTATTTGGAGGTTCCATAGGGAGACAGAGGTCCTGAAATGCTAAGGATATTATCCAAAGTCACATAGGTCCTGTGTGGTTCAATGGCAGAACAAATGGGAACGGAGCCACAAAATCATCCAGGAGTGAAAAGTCCCACACAGAAATCTAAAACATTTTATTCCCATGCTGGAAGGAAGGTGCAGCTCTGGCCTTCTCTGTCTCCATCCTCAATAGGGGATTCAATTAAAATTAAAGCCCCCCCATCGCCCCAGAGAACAACATTGAAAAAAGTTGAAGCCAGCACTTAAAAAGCAAGAATCCACTCTGGGCCCACCCTGTCCCTTGGGGGTGACTTTTTAAGCCTGTCTTATTCTCAGGTGGAGGACCCTTGCAGGGCTGGGAGAGAGGATCCCAGGTGCTGCCTGCTCCAGGGCTGGAGGGAAACCGGGGGCATCTAAGTTCAGAGAGGCCGCAGACAGCAGCCTCATTCCTTAAACACCACACCATCACAGTACACGTGGCCTAATCCCTTGAGATTCCTCACTGTCAGGAAAGTGACCGAGTGGAATTTGGAAATTAAAGGAACCGCACATAATCAGACTTTAATGTTTCTTTGAGGGAAAGAAGAAATACCACTCCTACTGAAAATGAAGAAATGCCACTCCTACTGATAATGGATGGGCAGAGTTACCCATCAGGCTCTGGGGCTTCTCACTTTTGGATCCCATCACAGATTCTGGATTTTACCCCCTTAAAAAAGAGTCTTCCTCCCCACACGAATGCAAGCCTCCCCACTGTGTCATCTTCACACTTTGTGAAATCCAGATTTATTCATGCAAATTTCCCCAAACAGAATCTGATGGCTCTTAAAGGTATGTGTTTTGCAAGGAACTGATAGAAGTGTCATGAGTTAAGCTCGAAGTACCTTTTCTGCTGGGGTGGAGCAAGTTTTTATTATCAGGGTTTCAACACAGCTTGCATGGAGGTCACTGGGATTTGAACCTGAGCAGTATAACAGGCACGTTTGTGTTCTTACAGCAAAACTCTAGAGAGTGTTTCAGACACACTCTCTTCGCAGAATCGAACAGCAGAACCCTTCCTGCAGAACGCCTTCAGAGCAGATTTGGGTTTAGTGATACCCTGCTCAATCTGAGCTTGGGGGTGGGAGGTCCTCTCTAGGGATTCAGGAATCAAGATCATTGCTGTAATCTTGCCATGGGAAACCCAAGCCCAGCTGTTCTGTTACCCAAGTGTGGAAGATGGGGCTGGGGTGGATATAGTTACTAGAATGCTTGCCTGGCCTATATGCACCACCAGGTTGCGCCCCCAGTGCTATGTAATCAGAGCACGGCAGTGCATTTGGTAATCCCAGCACTTAGAGATAAATGCTAGGTGATCAGAGGTCTGGTCGTCATTGGCTACAAAGCAGATTCCATGCTAGCTCAGCCTACAGTAGATGTTCTTTGGGGTGGGGGCTCTGCTCTCTGTGTGGGGGTCCTCAGCCTATGGAGGTAAAAAGATGTACCTTATGGAATGAGCTTGATTTGCTTGGGTTCAGGTACAAGCTCAGATGTTCCGTAGCCCTGGGTTTGAACCCTGCAATGTAGCAATGTAGTTTGAGAGCCCTCCCCATTGCTGATGTGTAGTCTGAAGAGTGGAATGGAAAGACCCACCTCCTAGGTTTGTTCCGTGCAAGATTTAAAGGAGAGTGAGCAGTGCTCTGCCCAGGGCTGTGTGTTAGTCTCGGCTCTCATGGATGGAGCTGACAGGATGTGAACAAATATCTGTCCATCCACCTATCTAGCCATCCATCCATCTTGTATCTATCTATACATGAAACAATTCATCCATCCATCCATCCATCCATCCATCCATTCATCTATCCATCCATCTGTCTGTCTGTCCATCTATTCATCCATCCATTTACCCATCCATCCATTTACCTCTCCACCCTTCCATCTATCCACTCATCCATCAATCCATCCATCTATCCATCCATCTGCCTGCCTGTCTGTCTGTCTGTCCATCTATTCATCCATCCATCTACTTCTCCACCCTTCCATCTATCCACTCATCCATCCACCCATCCATTCATCTATCCATCCATTTATCTATCCATCCACCCATCCATCCATCCATCCATCCATCCATTTATCTACCCATTCATCCATCCATCCATCCATCCATCCATCCATCCATCCATCCATTTATCTATCCATCCATCCATCCATCCATCCATCCATCCATCCATCCACCCATCCATTCATCTATCCATCCATCCATTCATCTATCCATCCATTCATCCATCCATCCATCCACCCACCCACCCACCCACACATACAAACACACATCCATCCATTCACCTATCCACCTATCCTTCCATCTATGGATCTAATCATCCATTCATCCATCCTTTTATCTTTTGATCCATCTGTCCAGCCAGCCAGCCATCTGTCCATTTATCTAGACAATGGCAAATGTAACTAAGTAACTTTAGAAGACCAAACTAGCTGAAGGTAGACCCAAGGAAAGTCTTACTTTACAGAAACACTAAAAGCTATCTGTTGGATGAATTCCTTTTTGTTCCAGGGAAGACTGTCTGTTCAATTTGATCCTCCCCCACACACACACACACACTGACTGGCTGAATCACTCACATCTTGGCAGACCCACAGCTTCCCTTAACATCTCCCACTTAAATGTCTGACTTCAGCTGAAGAGATGGATAAGGAATTTGGCATGCAACCAGAGGGACCTGTGTTTGAATCTCCAGAACTCACATAAACTGAATGTGGTAGTGCCAGCCAGCCTGTCTATGCAGCGGCAAACAAGAGACCCTGCCTCAAACAAGATAGAAGGTAAAGACTGATACTTAGCTTGTCTTCTCCCCTACACATGTGTACCAAGGTGCGCGCCCTCACGCGCGCGCGCACACACACACACACACACACACACACTGAGTTGGAAGTGAGAGCTGAAGCAATTGGTATACACACCCCTAAAAGACGGAGGAAAACCCTCTTTGTGGCTTCAGAGAGAGGCTAAGCTTTGCAAGCCACAGGAATCTCGCGCTGCCTGAGCCCAGGTGAGGGCAGGATCATTTGCTAGATTCTCCTTTACTTTCACGCCTTTCTCCTGGCTGCCTCCTCCTCAGCCCTCCAGCCTCAGCTCAGGGCTCACACCCTGCTCCTCTGTGAAGCTGGGAATTAAGAATGAGCCACAGGCTCTGAACTGCGGTGTCAGCTCGCTGCTCTCACCACGCCTCATGCCTCACAGGCTTAGTGCAAGTTTCAAGGTGTACAGAGGACCCCAGATCTCTTCTTAAATTGACACTGAGTGTGGGAGATGCTGTCAGTTCCCCTTCTTCTCCACCACAGAAATTATCCAGTTTTGCAACTGCTGCTGATCTCTGGATTTGGAGAGAAGGTGGGACCTTCCCTGAGCCTCAGGGGTGAACACAATAGGTTTATATTATGATTCATGTAATCCTGCTCCTGTCTGCCAGCAATTGATTAAAGGGGAACACAGAATCCAAGGCTGGCTGAAGAAATGAAAGAGAAAGCCTTCCCACTTAGAGGGGACACAACCTCTTAACCTTGTTGGATAACCTCAAACCCTGATCCCCCCCACCATGACTGTACTCATTGCTTGACTGTCACAAGGTGACTGAAGTAGTTTCAGGTATACAAATAATCAATTGCATGCTGGCATATCAGAAATCATCTGACAAGGGTCACAATATGAACCCTGCTCCCTCACCCTTCTGTTGGTAATGCTCTGCTTGGGTTCCCATAATTCTCAGCCCCTGAACTCCAGTTGCCCATGGAAGGACCTTCTCGGCAGCCATCTTTAATAACTGCTCCCCCACCTGCACCCCCCTCTCATGCCCAAACTTTCTCCTATGTCCTTCTGCATTAGCTAGTTTCCTGGTCCTATGACAAGGCTCACAAGAACAACTATTGGGAGGAAGGATCTATTTGGGCTCACGGTTTCAGAGAGAACATTCCACCATGGCAGGAAGGCATTACAGGCCAGAGCCTACAGCCACGAGCCTTCAACCAGGCCTTTAACATACTATCACACTGGAATGACATGACTGAATCACTGTGAGCCCGTGAGCTTGGAATTTCTACCTTTATGTTGCAGGAAAATAGAACAGGAAAAGGTCAAAAAATTCCTATGAGGTCATACAGCCAGTAAGTAATGGAGTTAGAACTTTAATCATTTGGGAGCTAGAGAGATGGCTCAGTGATTGAGATCTTGCTAATCTTGCAGAGGACTAGAGTCTGGTTCCTAGCATCTAGATAGTAGCTCACAACCATCCTTAAGTCCAGCTCCAGGGTCTGACACCCTCTTCTGGCTTCCATGGGTACTACACTCATGTGTCCATGCACATAGGCACCTACGCAGTCATGCGGGCAGGTGTGCACACAAACAAGCATGCGAGATTGCACACAGACACATACTCATAAATAACAATTTAAGTCTTTTTTTTTTTAATAAAAGAATGAACTGTGTCTAGACTTCGACCAATGCCAGCAAGTATAGCTTTTCTGAGTTCGTCCCCACTGTTGCAAACTAGAGATGAGAGGTGCCATCTCTAAGGGCTGACATGAGAATGTGACCAAGGGCTCAGTGTGGAAATAGGTGATGTGTCCTCTTTGGAAATGGCGAGAGAAGAGAGAGGCTCAGGGAGGAGGGTGAGGGCAGAGGCAGCAGGAGGAGGAGCCTGCAGACATGCACTAATTAAGGGCTTCGTCACCAGCTCAGCGATGTGTCAAGATGACAGTCAGTCAAGCAGATGAGGGCATCGAATTTAACATTTCCTGGGGGATGCCCAGGCCTAAGCTAGGCTGGCAGACAAGAGCGCAGCGGTGACAAAGGAAGCCGCCAGAAGGTTACTTACATGAAATTACAATGAAGGACTTGAACTCTGTCACCCCGGTGCCTTTAACTGTTTCTTGGCAAAGGCAGGGCTCAGTAGCCTGTGGAGTGGATTCATTTCTCTTGGATTATGCATTAATACACAAGCAACAGGCGTGGGTATTTAGAGCCATGAAGAAGAATGTGTATTGGGTCTTATGTGCTTTATCTTTGGGAAAGTCTGTGACTCAGTGTGCCCAATCTAAATGCTTCATCAACCCTTACTGCAGGACCTCATCCGTGCCATCAGTATCTTCTGACACATGTGGCCTCGAGGTATCAACACTGCTGTCTTAGGACCTCTGACACAAAGGTTAAATCTCAGATACAAATTCAAATGGTTGCTCTGGTTGCGTTCAGACCATCGAGAGGAGCTGGGACTGTGGAGATAACAGTGCCTGATGAGAGATAGGGTCACAGAGAAGGCAAAGCCCTTGCCAGAGATCTTCCAAAGCAGGAATCTCATCTCCTTGGTCCCACCTTCCAGTATTTCACTATGGCTTCTCATTGGCTGAAACTAACTAGCTACTAATCAGCAAGGCGTTCTGGGAAATGTAGTTTATGCCATCTTGGGGGGAGAGCATGGGGAAGGAAGCAGGCCAATGAGCAGCTACATGTTCGCATGTTCAACACTTGCAAGCAAGCCAAGACCTGTGTCTGCATATTTCTCACACATCAGAATGGCAATTTTTGCAATTCATTCGTTCTCTGACTCGGGATATCATTGTGAAAGGACCTATTGGACCTATTGTGTTCAGGACCTATTGGAACACACTGACCTGTGCAGTCCCCTGTAGTGATTTCCCCGATGCTGGGATGTAAGGTTGTTCCCATGTTTTCCCCCTTTGTGTTCAGAAAGACCCTTTCTGGTTTGGTTCAAACGCAGCCCATGCAATTCCATGGAAGGGCCTGCACCCAAAGTAACATCCCTCTAGCAGAGCCAACTTGTTAGTGTCCACTGTAAGTACCAATTCTTTGTAGTGCTGTCTCTTATTTCTTCTAGGACCACTAGCCCCTGAGGGAGCAGGTAGGGAAGGGGGTTAGTAGTAAGGCCAGAGAATAAGTTCAAAGATTCAGGGTTAGTGCTGCTTGGTGGTCTACTCTTCGATCCCTTTCCTAGGCCTGTCTGAAGACCTCATCCACATGGCCCTGCTGGAAAGCAGCCACAGAATTCCAACGGGCATCTTCCCACACCAGGGAGTCAGATCACCTTCTGGTTACAGCTTTAGGATGCACACAACCAACTCTAGCCGGTTCTAGAATTTTCCACGAGCCCACGTCATATTCTTCAACCTCGAGGACCTTCTCCTCAGGTTTGGGTCTGATGCCACCAGGGCACTGATGCAGCAACTGTCATTTTGACAGAGCTTTATTATAATGATCTGCTGTGGTCCGCTGATGAAGAGAAAGCCCAAGGCGGGAAGGCAGGAGGCTTAGTCTCCATGTTTGTAGCAAGCAGTGTTCAGGCCCACGCCTTGGGCTAATTCCCTTGTGTGCTAACTCCATCCCCTTCCGTCATCCCTGCTCAGCTAGGGTGCAGTTAGCACAGCACTGGGGTTAGCAGGCAGTCCAAACTGGATTACATGTTAAATCAATTTACCCTTCTTCCCCAGGGACAGCACCAGCAGGTTCCACATGAATAATGACTTGTCTGAGGCAGTAAACTGGATTATTTGAACAAAAACAGGGAAAAAACAACTCTTGTTCATTTTTTAATGATGGCTTCTGAATCCAGACTCCGGGTTGGGCTTGAGGGGAGGAACAGGGACGTCAGGCAGAGGCGTTGGGAGAAACACTTGCAGGCGGTCCCCTGGCTTGCGTGAACGTTGGGTGAACGCTAACATTTAAGTTGTGGAATCAAATTCCAAAGAAGTATTTTTGTCTCAAGTGTTTAATAGTATTTCAGTCCCTTCTGCCTTTATGTTCATGTACGTCATTACTGGAGCTCAGGTCTGGACATAGCTCCAAAGGTCCCTGTGTCTACAGCTTAGTCCCCAGCTTGGCTCTCTTGGGAGGTATCCTGAGCTTTAAGGGGCGTTGCTTAGAGGGGGCTTGTGGGTCTTTGAGGACAGGGGTGGGGTGGGGGGTAAGGGGGTTGCCCTTGAAGGGCATTATGGGAGCCCAGTCTCTTCTGCTTTCCCATTTTTCTCTCTGGGTGTTTTTGTTCTGGCAACACCTTCACCTATGATGTGCTGTCCCCAGATCCCTCGAGCTGCCAGTGAGACCTAGAAGCAGTGTGACTGCCCTGTTACCTACCTACAGCCTTTCTTCTCCACGGACACTGTCTCTTGGGCATTTGTTACAGTGATGGGAAGTCAGCTGTTCACTGTGAACCTGCTCTGGTACTCAGAGGACGGAACATCCGCACACTGGAAGATGCTTCATGGTATTCAGCATCTCCATAGCCTCCTGCAGCCAAGCATCTCCCCCCTAGAGGGGTGACTCCCTACAGAATAACAAAGGCCACAGGCTAGGGCAAATTTAGTTAGTTAGAGGTCAAACTCTGACCTCAGGCTTTCCCTCTGAGCTGCTTCTCTACAGCAAGAACAATAGCATCAGAGGCTAGACTCAAGTGCCAGCTGAGGGACAGAGAAGGCTGCAGGTGTGTCCCAGTTGGTAGGGTGTCAGCATGTTTGAAGCCCTCAGTCCATTCCCCAGTACTGTATAAGCCAGGCATGATGGCACAGGCTGTCATACCAGCACTTGGGAGATGGAGATAGGAAGATCAGGACTTCAGGGTCATCCTGGGCTACACAGTGAGTTCAAGACCAGTCTGGTATATATGAGACCCTGTTTGAAATGGGGGTGTTGGTGGGACAGGCTTCTAGCAGGTTCTGAGAGAGGAGCTTCTCTAACTTTATATCCCTTTGAGACCACAGTGAATCTCACAGAAGGCTCATAAGCACCACAGAGCTAACTATGTGGAGTAGGTCCTGTCTAATGCTTGTCAGTAGGAAGTAGAGCACTCTCTGTGTGCTGAGGTATCACCTTTGCCCCTCTGCCTACGAAGTCACATGAACAAAGAACAAATGTGGTCCTTTGTACAAGTTTTCAGAGTTCTGGGCTGGCAGGATAATCATGGAGATGAGACAGTTTCCCTGTGCTCTCTCAGGGCCACCTTAGGTAAGAGGAAGATAGCTGTGTATTCCAGAGAACTGAACACAACAGACTCCAGAGCCGGGTCATTTCCTATCAGTGTGATGTTTGGAAAGTTACTTAACCTCTCTGTTCAATGATTTCCTCACCTCTAAATTAAGAAATATGACCTGCCCTGATGTCCCCACAGACGGATACAGTGAGATTCTTAAGGTTTTGGTAGAACTTGTAGGAAGTTAAATGTTACAGTTATTTTTTTTATTGTGATTGCTATTATTGTTGATATTACTTTGCTTTTGGCATATGTGTGTGTGTTTGTGAGTAGGTCAGGATTGACATTAGGTATCTTCCTTGCTAGATCGCCACTTCATATAGTGAAACATATTCTGAACCGAGAGCTAGCCTTGGCTACTCTGGCCAGCCAGCTTACGACAGAGATTTCCTCTCTCTGTCTCTGGAGCACAGTAATTACAACCAGGCTGCCCACCCAACCTCACCTGCTTTTTATGTGGGTTCTAGGGACCCAAACTCTGGAAAGAGGATACTGGGGTGTGGCTCCTTCTGTGAGTTGCAAGAGCGTCTCTTCAGAGCACAAAGGCTGCATTCCTGACCAGCAGAAATGGTTTGGAGAAGACTTGATCCCACCTTAGACCGTCTTTGGCTTGCAGGAGTCATCTTTACCTCCCTCCTCCCCCATCTGCCACTACATGGTCGCTGCACGAAGCTGGAGGGGGAGTCATCTCTGTTTATTCAATGGTGCTGTATACTTTTGTATTGTATTGTATTGGCTCCTCCGTGCCTTACCCATCTACCCTCCAATAGCTGGTCCTAATTCCCCACAGTCCCCATTGCTGTCATGTCACGGGTGTAAAGCCAGATTCCACGTCTCAGAGGAAGCAGGTGACATTTTTCTTCCTGGGTCTGGCTTATTCCATTGATTCCTAGTTCCATCCATTTTCCTGAAAATGACATAATGAACCCCCCCCCACACACACATCCTTGCACACCTCCCCCAGTGTGTCTGCGACACGGCTTCTTTGTTTTACAAAAGGCATCAGTCATGTTGGATTAGGGCCCATCCTAATAACCTTGTTTAAACTTAATTCCTCTTTAAGACCCTGTCTCTAAATGCAGTTACATTCCGAGGCAGGGAGGTTAGGTCTCCCACTAGGGACACTTGGGGGCGGGGGGAGCCTGCAGTGACACCTCTGACGGTGTGGGAATGGACCAGGCTGAAAACAGTGCCCGTGGGGACAGCAGAAGTGAAGAGGACTCCAAGTGCCATGAAAGCAAAATGGCTGTGCCCCAGACTTCCCTGTCAGTGGAGGAGACACTGTCCCTGTCCTGGGTGAACCGTTCAGCTAGCAGAAAACATGACTGGACGTCCCAGGTTTGAATCCGGGCCTCCAGATCATCTATATGTTGGATTTCAGGATGCTGGCATGTATGCTTAAGAACCCTGGACCCAGATTTTGAGAAAGTACCATTTTGGTTTTTTGTAGAGAGCCAGTCTGTGTTCCTATACAGGAAGCCGGGTGTGTGTGTGTGTGTGTGTGTGTGTGTGTGTGTGTGTGTGTTCTGGGAAGGGAATGTGATTCAAACAGCTCCTGAGGGCCAAGCAGAGGCAGCACTGAGAATTCACAATGTGAGTCAGTGTTTGATTTTCTTTCAAAGATGGGGTTTCAGGTTGCCTAAGCTGGCCTTGAACTCCCTGTGTGTCCGTACATGGCCTTGAACTTCCAATCCTCTTACCTTTACTCTCTTGAGCTGGGGTTATAGCCCCGAGCTACCACATTCAGTCTAAACTGGAGCTGGAACCCAGAACCTCAGGCTTGCCCTGCCAACTGAGTCACATGCCCAACCACATCACAGATTCCCCGCTGACAGAGCCTGAGAGCCCAGCCAGGTTTCTTAGCCTTCCTGCATGTGGAACAATCTGGCAGCTTGTAAAGCCAGGAGAAACCCAGAGATGCAGTAGAATAGTCTGTTTTGTAAAAAGAGCAGATCTCTAGGCCCTCCTCCTCCGCAGCTCCCAGAGCTCCCTGCCTCACGCATGCCCGGCTCTTCTCTAACCCAAGCCCTAGAGTCCAGATCCCTAAGAACGGCTCCCATACCTGGCGCCCCAAACCCCAGATAATAGACCGAAGATAATATTTTTTCTAAGCGAGTTCTTCTATGCCCTACCTCAGCTTTGAAACCTTTGGCATCAGTCCAGTGCCATGGCTGTAATATTCTGAGACCTGGTTACCTTTTTATTTTTTTCCTTTGAGAAAAATGCACCACAGATTTTCCCCTATTCTAAATCCAGGAATGCCCCCTGCCTGTGGCCCCATGGCTGATGGGATTTTGGTGTGTGTGTGTGTGTGTGTGTGTGTGTGTTGGGGGTGGGGAGGATCTAGCCTCACCTGATGTATCTAATCAAATGCACACCGGGCCAGAGAGTATCTCTTTCTGCCATTTGGGGATTAAGGTTTTCTGCAGCCCTTCCTCTCACAGTGTCTCCATCTCATCGAGGAGACAGCATCGCCCCATAAATCAGGATGCAGAGGACAGTCAAGGTCATGAATCCCAGACTTCATCCCCAAGCCATTTCCCCAGTCAGCCAGGAAAGGTGAGTTCCCAGGGGGCCTTGCTGAGTGGTGGTGACCCAGGAGTGGCCTCCTGGGCAGCCAGCCCTGCACGTTCTAAACCAGCTGTGCGGGAGAGTAGCCTTTTCTGAACCTGTCTGGTGTCAAGTCGTGTAACAGCCCTGTGGGGAGTGCTGCTCTGTGACCTGGGCTGATCACCTGAGCTGGTCTTAGGCACGCAAAGGCTGTAGGACTGTGATATCCACCCTTCCATCTTTTAAATTTTATTCTTCCTTCCTTTTCTCCTTTGTTCCCGTTCTCTGCTTCCTTTCCCCTCCCCCTCTGTGCTTTCTGTTCCCTTCCACTTCTCCATCTCTCTCGACCGGCTTCTTCCATTCTCTCTTTCCACCCTCTTACGTTCTTTGTCTCTGGGGTTCCCTGAGTACAGGAGCCTTCTCGTCAACCAGGATGCCCAATGGTAGCAAGCCAGGCTCAGACACCTCCTGCACGACACTCATGCCAAGCAGCAAAGCCTTTGTCCTCAACATTCCTCCTCCTGTGACACCTGTGACAGGGTCTCTGCTGGGGCCTGGACCTGGTGCACGATCTTGATGCTTTGGAGTCAGGAAGTGTTTGCTGCTAAAGTGGGGTAACGGCTGGCTTTTCAGTGTTTCTCTGGCCATGTAGGGAGCCAGGGTGGCTTTTAATGGGTGTCTGATGGGAAGAGATGGAACTCCACAGAGGCTCTGGAAGGATCTATTGACAGTCCAAGGCTGTGAAATACAGTGATCCTCCCTATCAACCACATATTGTTAAGCTTGTAGTTCAGAAACTTAGGACTCTCCCAGGCCCCGAGCTGCACAAGGAACCTGGATACTCTAGCATCTTGCTCCCATCCAACATGTCTACCTGTCTTTCTAGCATGATCCGTGTGACCCTCCCACCTGCCTCTGGCCAGGCTGACAGCAGAAGGCCCAACCTGATTCCCCAGCGCTGACTCCTGACTAAACAAAAGCCACTTATGCACTGAGTCAGAGGGCTGCTCTGTCTTTCTCATTGGATCATGGGGAAGTTACATAGTGCCCGTCGGGGTTTTGGCAAGAAGCAGGAATGTCCTCAAGGCAGGAGAGTTTGAGGAGAATTGTAGAGTCTCTGTGTAGAGTCTGAGTGAGAGCTGGGAAATTACAGAGCAAGGAGAAGCCCACCACGAAGAGGAAGCAAGACCATGTGCAGCATAATGGGTTTCCAGCAGAGAGTGGGGAGTAGGGAGTCAGATGGCTGTTCTTTGAGCCAATGAGCAGAAGGCCCTCTTGGCCATCCTATATAGAAGAGCATCTCTCAGATCCCCAGTGCCTGTCTCTCACTAATAAAGATATTATTTTAACCCTTTCCTTCTGCAACCAAATCTTTTATTCCTAAACCATGTCAAGATCGACACAGAAGAGCCAGCAGCTCAGCTTCAAATGTGGACGGCAGGACCAAACCCTCACTCTGTTCCTTTTTTAGTGTCTTCCTTCTCTAAGGGCTGAGAGGCAAGGAGACCCTGGGGTTCACATGGGTGTGAAGTCATGTGAGGACTCAAGATGGATTCCCCCTTCCTCTAAAATCTTTCCCACTGAACTTACCTAGACAGAATTCCCAACGCACTGCCCAATTTTAAAACAAAGTTCACAGGGCCCAGCAATCCACTTTATGTAATCCCATGAAGCCTCAGTACAGTTTTGATCTCCAAACAATGGCCAGCTTAAAATGTGACAGAATCATCAGCAGTGGGCTCTCTGAAATGTCAGTCATCTGGGGACATCATTCCACCTTGCCTTCCGGCTCTCCTCTTCTGCTTTTCTTTTTCTTGTTTCTCTTTCTGTTGAGGTTTGGTCTTTTGATGTGTATTATCATGCTAAATGTGGGCCCCCAAGACCTGGTTGTCCCAGAGATGAGAGAATCCATGGGTATCACCTAATCCATGGGGGCTTCTCCTCCATCCCTCTCTGTGATTCTTCTGACACCAAGCCTGGAAATCCTAAGCCCCGCCTATGTCTATTGGCTATTGGCTGCCAACATCTTTATTTACCAATCAAAAATAACTTACGGACAAGGTCACATAGCATCACTTGGGTCTATGTGCAGACTCTCTTGTTTCTGGGACAAACAAGTCTTTAAAAAAAAAAAAACCAATATTAACATTAAAGTACAAACAACATCAGGCCAACCCACTAAACTCCTCCCCTTTCCTTCCCTCCCCTTCTCTCTCTGGATTTGTCACTAGGACTGACTATGCAGACATATTTTGGACCTACCATGCCCTCTTTCTCTATATATAGTGTAATGGACTTCTGGTGTCAACTCTTCCAGAACTCTGATTCTAGAATAGCTTTGTTTCAAGAACCAAATAAAATTCTACATAGAAAATACTCAACACAGTCACTCCAATGCTTTATTGTTACTTTGCAAAGTACAATACACAACTTTGTTTCTAGGCTCCTGCTCTGGTCAAGCCCCACTCACTGTGGAATTCTCAGATCCAAAGTTAGCAGGCAACCAATCTCTCCTCCAAGATTAACAAATGAGTGCCGTCCAAGAGATCATTGAGGATCTCTTATAGGCTTGATAGAGGAAAACGAGAACCAGACAGCAATAGATATCATTGGGATCCTCTTAGACAATTCCAGAGAAGGTAGCAATATGGGTCAGGCAGCAAACATGGCTGTGAGCATCAACTCAGGAGAGGATGAATTCTTTTCTTTATTTCTTGTGTGGCAGGGAGATCAGAGAAGCTTCAGAAAAGAGATTTGGAGGTGATGGGACTTAATTGCTCTCCACAAGCGACTCCTTTCTGGTCACTCCCTAACCCCATGTAGGTTTTCAGCCCAGAGCCTTGCTCCAGGCCCTGTAGATGCACTGATCCCTGGGGGCCTCTATGCCACACCCAAAGATGACAGGGGTCTGCTAAGAGGCTCCCTATGGCCCCCAGGTAATGAGATGCTCAGACATTTGTAACTGTCCAACATCTTCCAAAGGACTGGGGGCTGCCTTCACCCAGAGCTATTGGGAGCAGCATCAAGGAAATGCATTAAGAAGAATCAGCAAGAGGTGAGGGAAGTGCTGTTCAGCCTCCCTACCTCTCAATTATTTATTGCTCATAATTTCCAGCAAATCTCTGGCTGTTTATTGGTCGTCATCCATTATTGAAGCACTTCCTAGGGCTGGGGCCAGGTATTCGGGAGCCAGAGCAGGGGCATACTCTTGAAAGCTGTTAGACAACCCCAAGGGAGAAGAGGGGTCTCCAGAGTGGCTGGTCATCCACCGAGAATACACCTTTTAATTGTTGGCTTTTGTGGGAGCCTGGGATTGGTCAGTGTGCGGTTTACCATGGTACTTCAGTGTGTGTGTGTGTGTGTGTGTGTGTGTGTTAAGTTGCTGGGGTGATGGGAATGACTGTGGTCCCCCACAGCAGGCTTTGTGAAGTTGTACAGAGAGAGCAAACCAGCGTGGGTCTTATGAGCCATTGTTTTAGGATCTCTAAACATCATAAATATTCATTGTATATCTCTCTCTGGACCAATATTTTGGTTTTCAGATTTAAAAAAAATATATAGCAACTGTAGGTCAATGCTCTCTCATTGGCATAAAAGCCGCATCATTCTTGCAGAAACATGAGGCTCAGCCTCTGTCTCTTCCTTTGTGCTCTGTCTGTCCCAGCCTTCCGAGGTTGGTTCTGTGTCTGGTTCTACAGAACCACAAATGCTATACTTTACATGTTTGCACCGTGACAGTAACTTTTCCCATTGCTATGATCAAACAACCTGACAAGGACAGCTTAAGGAGAGTGGGCTTTATTTCAGCTCACAGTTTGAGGGAACAGCTCATCCAGGTGGGAGGGATATAAGGCAGCTGGTCACCCTTGTGTCCACAGTCAGGAAGCAGAGAGAGGTAAACGCTGGTGCTCAGCTTACCCCTGTTCATTCTATCTTGGGCCCCAGCCCATGGGTGAAGCTGCTCAAGTGGGTTTTTCTTCTGTTAAAACTCTCTGGAGCCATGTTCATCCCCCAAAGTGTCTCCTAGATGAACGCAAAACCAGTTAAGTTGACAAAGACGAGGAACCAGTGCACATTGCCACGTTCCTGCCACTGCGGGTCTTCTCTAAGCCACGGTCACCATGTTCCACTTTAGTGACAGGAACAGGCTCTTGGAAGTCTCCCTTCTCTTTATGGTTTCCTTTAAGCTGTTCTCCAATGGCAGGCAGAGACATAGAGGGGAAGCATCAATCAGGGGTTCAAGACTCCATAGACAGCACAATTGCTGCACAAACAAGAAGACCAGAGTCTGGATTCCAGAGCCCACATGAATGTCATGTGGTGTGTGGTAGGTCCACTAACTCTGGCTTTCAGGGGGTAGGTACAGGGGGCCATGGGGACAAGGTGGCTAGTGGAGCCAGCCATATCAGCTGTCAATCTCAGAACTTCACACATGTTCATGTGCAAACCCACACACATACATGAACACACATGCATACACACACACATATATACACATGCACACACAACCGCACACACATACAAGAACACACACACACATGAATACACACATACATGAAATACACATACACACTAACACACACACACACCACAGAAACCAGGGAACTCTATTATGTTCCTTCTCGAACACACTAAAATGAAGTCCTTTGAAGTCCACATGAGCCCCTCTGACTGATTTCTGAATGGTCCCTTCCATCTCACCTCACAGAATTCTCACACCATTAGCCTCTCTCATCTTTGAGTCGGTGGCTTCAGCAAATTCTTCTGTCTTCAGAATCCATGCCCAGGTTCTTCTCTTAATCAGAAAGACCACTCCAGCTCTTATGGAGGGGAGGGGAAGACCTCCACATTGCGTCTGTTCCCTGGGACCCTCTTCCCTGGCTGGCCAGGAAGTCCATCTGTACTGGTTTGCAAGTCACAGCCCTGCTCAGCCTACCTGCAAAGACGTCTTAGGCTGAGGTCCCAAGTAGATTGACTTGTGGGCCCTGCCTGCTCTGCTGTGTCGTTGGACTCTACCCACTTTAAATATCATTTGCTAATGTTCTATTTATTGGGTTACTTGTTCAGATGTCAAAGAATCTGACCCACGACTAGCTTGAGAATTCCAGGGGACAATGGCCAGTGTCCCCATGAGGTCAGCTGTGCAGGGTGTGTGCAGAAAGTGTGAGTAAACAAACAAATGAATAAGAAAATGGTTTGTGATCCTTAATAAGTCCCCATGAACCTCGTGGTGTCTTCTCCTACTGGACTTACACCACGTCACAAACCTTATGATATCCCCATCATTGTACGCTCTTAGGACAAATCTGAACCAGGGATCCTCCTTCCTGGGACAGGGGTATATCTGCTATGTGCCCCCTACTAGAATACCACCAAACCAGGGTGACTTTCACATTTGGGGCATGGGCATCTCATTGTAGAAGGACCTTAACTACTGAAGAGACCTTCTTAAGAATACCTCTGGATCTGCCTGTCTACATCTGCTTACCATTTAGTTTGATTTGCAAAGTTTAATTAAGAATGTAGACTCCCGCATTTGATACTGGAGACCTGGGTGCTCCACTCACTGGCCCTGTGGCTTTTGGGACAGGGGACCATAGCTCCCTGGAAGGGACCACAGCCCTCTGAAGCTTAATGTCATTTAGCTGTAAAATAGAGACGACACTGTCATCAGCCCTTCAGCCCAGATCATTTCCTGGTCTATCTGGCCTCCTGCTAGGTCAAACTGAAATTGAGTAGGCCTGGAACCAGCTTCAAACTGGAAGCAAGAGGTTCCTAAGGACCCTCAATGACTGAAGATTAAGGAGTGTCTCAACCCATGGCACGGCTTCTGTTCTGCAGAATGCTTCTCTTTCCTCCCTCATCAAATCAGATAGAATCTGTGGGTTTAGCTTTTTAATTCCAGGACTAATTAACCCTCTGGAATATTAGCATTGTTTTAGAGATCTTTTTAATGTCTTTATAATTTAATGAGCAGAGCAGACTCCATTAGCCAAATTACACCAGGCTGTTAAGGCCAGCTTAGGAAGACATTAATGAAAGTTTTTCTTGACATCTCTCTCTCTGATCACTCGTGTTTACGTGACAATTCACATGTCCACTCTAAAGTCTTGCGCCTTACTACCATTTACCCGAGTCTGTCTAGTTATGTACCCAGGAACCCCGAAATATTGCAGAAATTCAAACATGGTTTTAGTTGATTCTTAACAGGAGAACTCCAGTCCAGATCACTATATACACCACGAGCTTTGTTGGTTGATAGGGACCATAACTGAAGTATTAACCAGTTGCTTCTGTTTTCCAGTTAGCAGATCTTAATTCATCAGCTAGAATCCCAGCCCGTTTGTACTTAATCACGTATTGATGTGAGCTGGTCCTACTAAGTGGCCTCATTCGTGACTGAGACAATTTTGGTGGGGATGCCAAATGCATTTCCTCCTAACACCTCCAGGGAAAGCCTGGAGAGTCTTGAGCAATCACCCACAGTGTGAAAGGAAACATAGATCTTGGGTTCTCTAATTATGTACAAAAGGGCAACTTGAGATCTCTGCACAGCTTGGTTTCCACTGCCAAACACTGAAGTCCCAGTCCCACGTGTGAACACATTACCTTCATCTTTTTCTCCCCCTCCATCTGGTGTTTCTGAGATGCTCGTCTCCAGAGTTCAAGTCCCCTCAGTGTGTTCTGGAAGTGTGTGTGTTACTGCTGACATATGACTCAGCCCTGCTCAGCTTTACCTTGAAGCAAGACTTGGATGACTCCAGGGCCCACAGATTCCAGAAGGGATGTTCTGATGGTTTGAACGGCAAGTATTCCCCCACAGGCTCCTGGGTTTAAACACTCCTCAGCTTTGTGGTGTTCTCTGAGGATATAGTGGGAACCTTTTAGACACGGGGTCTTGGGTGGACGATATCCAGCCATGGGAGTGGGGCTTGGAGGTCACAGGCCAGCTCTACTTCCTGTCTGCTGCCCTCATGCAACTCCTACTGTAACGGCCAAGAAGGGCCTTGCTGGACTCACCATGCCTACCCAGCTGTCAGGATCAACCACACCCTGTAAACTGTGAACCACCATTGATCCTCCCCCGACTTGGATAGTTTCTGATAGGCATTTGGTCACAGTGACAGAGAAAGAGGGTCCATCTAAAAACCCAAGTGCCTTCACGGGCCGCTGGCATTTCAAGGTCATGATTCTGAAAGCTCAGACTATGTAAACACTGACAGAAACTGGCGTACTTCCTCTGTGGCCTTGCTCTGCCCAGGCACCTGAGCGGACTACTCCATGTCTCATCTCTGTCTCCTTGTGATTCCCAGCCACCTTTAAACTCAGCCCTGTGCTCAGAGCACATCTGTGGCTCTATACAGACACCATGGGGCAGAGAGTAGGAGGGCTGGCCGGGAAGTTGAAGGGATACACTCTTGGGGGTCTGTGATGGCTAATCTTGGTTGACACACTTGGGAAGAGGAAAGCTCACCTGAGGAACTGCCTTCACCAGACTGACTTGAGGTCGTGGCTGTGGGGACATTTTTTTAAATTGCTGATATATAAGAAAGCTAGGTGGGCATGAGCCAGGGAACAAGACAGGAAATGGCATTTTCCCACGGTCTCTGCTTCAGTGTCTGCCTGGAGTTCCTGCCTTGGCTTTTCTCATAGATGGACTGTGACCTGTAAACTAAATAATCCCTTTTCTCCCCCGAGTTGGTTTTGGTCAGTGCTTTATCACAGCAATAAAATCATACCAGAATAGAAACTTTATCTTACGTCCAGTCTCTCTCTCCCCCCCCTCCCCCCTCCCTGCCACTGTCTCTTCCTTCTTTATAGATATAGCATGGATATACACACACACACACACACATATATATGAATATATAAAATTTGTAATGTACATATGGAGATGAGCAGACAACTTCTGGTGTTGTTTTGTAGATGATAAGGTGACCTTTACTTTGTTTTTAGAGACAGGTTCTCTCTCACTAACCCTGAACTTGCCTAGTAGGCTATTCTGGTTGTCCAGAGCACCTCAGATACCAGCCTGCCTCCACCTCCCCAGTACCGAGATTACAAGCTACATGCACACCAGACCACAGGCAGCTTTTTGAGGTGTGAATTCTGGGAATTGAACTTGTGAGCACTTTACAGACCCAGCCATCTCTCCAGCCCTCTTCCCTGCTCCTTAGCACTATTTATTACTGGAATATCTCAAACTAACAACACACTGTCAGCTAGAGACTCCTGGAAGATGCCAGAACATGGACTAAATATGTGGACCTAGAGAGCAATAATGCTAAGACAGAAGGAGAATATTTAAAAAACAAAAACAAACAAACAAATACAAAAGCACGAGATAAAACTTATGAAAATAATAGCAGGTCTAGAGAGATGGCTCAGTGGTTAAGAGCTCTTCCACAGGGCCTGGGTTCAATTCCCAGCAACCACATGGCGGCTCACAACTGTCTGTGACTCAGCAGAGATGATAAACTCCCCCTTAGGAGTAGGGAGCTACAGAAGATTCTCTACACTGGAGATAACAAGCAGAGTTGTATATTTGTGGTCCCTAAGACATGCGTAGAATCATGGCTGACAACTTTCCAGGACCACTGCGCTTTCTCCTGGTGTCTGAGCCGCAGAACCACACTGCTCACAAGAAAAGAGCCATCGAGAATGCATTCTATTGATTACTCTCAGCCTACAAACCCTGCTCTAAAGAGAAACACACTGGGCACCTTGCCGGGTCTTCTTTCTCAGAAAGGGTAGAGGTTATGGGGTGTTGGGAGAGGAAGCCGCTCACATGGGAGGCGGGGGGAAAGACTGGAGCGTCTGTGAGTCTGGCCCCATAGAGTCCTGGTTTTGCCTATCTGCCAGCATCTTGTGGTTTCCTGGAGGCCTGGGGAGAGACAGTGACTCTCAGAGAGAATGTGGAGGGACAGAGGGTCACGAAATGATGCTCACAGCTCATGAACAAGTTACGCAGAGAGGCAGGGATAGAGTCCTCACAGGACCGTATGAGGAAAGGTAGAGTCATTGATAGGACTGGACGGAGATTTAGGGTGGCAGCACAGGACAGGTGTAAACTGAGGAAATGTCAACTGTCAGCAATCCATATGACCAAACCAGTGAGCACTGGATAGAGTCAGGGATCGGCATTTCCCAAGGAAAAACAGAGGCAAGGTGTCTTGGCAGTGTTCTGTTACTGTGAACAGACTCCATGACTGTGGCAACTCTTACAAAGGACAGCATTTAAGTGGGGCTTGCTTTCGGTTTCAGAGGCTTAGTCCGAAATCCTTGTGGCAGGGAGCATGGTGGCATCCAGGGGAACATGGTGGTGGAGAAGTTGAAAGTTCTACATCCTGATCTGCAGGTGGCAGGAAAAGAGAGAGAGCCATTGGACCTGGCTGAAACCCCAAAACCCACCTCCATGACACACTTCCCCCAACAAGGCCATAACTTCGTAATCTTTTCCAATAGTGTCACTCCCTGGTGAACAAGCACTCAAATGTACGAGCCTATGGGCACAAAGCCTAATGCAAAAATCACCGTGGTGTTGGATCAAGTGACATCAAAATCCACCTAAGGTTCTCACTGTATACACAAGCACAGCAGAGTCTCTCCCTCTCCCTCCCCCTCCCTCCCCCTCCCCCTCTCCCTTCCCCCCTTCTCTCTCCCTCTCCCTCTCCCTTTGTGTGTCTGTCTGTCTCTCTTTGTCTCTGTCTCTCTGTCTCTCTGTCTCTCTCTCTCTCTCACACACATACACACAGACACACACACACTTCTTTTTCTTTACCAAAGGCAGATCCGTGGCCAAACTGTATGGAGAACAATTATTAATAACGTCACATTTCATTCCATTCATCGACTCCGCCATTCCCTTGAGACAGGCTCTTCTCTGGAGTCTATGCTGGTCTTGAACCCTTCCCAACCCTCTTGTCTCCACCACTCAGGCATGGGGGGGGGGGGCACTGGCAGCACTCTCTCAGAAGAAAAGACCACCAAGTACTTCCCTCCTGTCCCCAGTGTGTGATGGGACATTTTTTCCTACGCACCACCCTGCCTACCCCTGCTGGGTACCAAGCGTGCTAGAAAATCCAAATTCTGCTGGGCACAATTTTGGTGACCAGTATAAAAGGAAAGGCTGAGGCTGGGGCTTGAAGCTTGTAGGCTATAGAGGAAAGAAGAGCATCGTCTCTGCTGAAAGTTCTTCCACTGAGCACTCAGTAGGTCCTTAAAATAGCATCCTTAATCCCCCCCCCTCCTGATGAGGCCAAGGAAGGCCTCCGGTGATTCAGGCTTGGCTCCTGTGGAAACTCAGCTCTCCACTCTCCACCAGACCGAGGCCAGTCTGTTGATCTCTCAGTTCCAGAGTGTGCAGATTAGATCGTGAGTCATGGTTCCCCACTGCAAGGAGCACGATTTGTGTCAGAGCAAAGCTCAGGTTGGCTAGGTCTGTGTGAAATTCTTCCCTGCCACCCGGACACAGTCCTCTGCTTGTCAGCTGGTCCAGGCAGGGACACCATCCCAAGACCAGCCTCAAGTTCAACACCAGTGGGGATATACAGACCATGGGTCCCAATGAAGCAACTGTAGCTCTTCTCTGCCATTTTAAATCTGGTCTCAGAGCTCAATGCCCCGGGGGACCCTGAGGAGGACAAGAGCAGACTCCCCTACACTACTCATTCTGGAAGTTTTCAGCTGATGCCTAGGAGACTGATTGGGTGTTAAAGCAGTGGAGAGGGAGTCAGGGAAGGCCCACCCAGCTGGGTTACCCAAGTGAGATGACATCCTGAGACTCACACATTAAATGGGACATTGAAAACAAGCCATTATCAACTGTCCCCATCCTTATGCATTAAGCCAGATGACTCCATCTCGGAGGTACCTGGGCTCTGAGGATTCAGGATGCTCTCAGGCTGCACTCAGGACAATGGGCCAAGGCTATCGTGTGGCATGAAACACATGCTCAACAATAACAGACAATAGTTGAATGAAGCCACAGGACACTTTGTGGCTCGAAGACAGTCAGAGTGACTTGCATGCTTCCTATGGAAAAAAATAACACAACTGTCCTGGCTCCCGAATCAGCTCTGGGGACAAGGCAGAGACTAGATTACAGGAGCTTCTTCTGAGGGGTTCACAGCTCTAGGAAGCCAAGGGAGGGAGGCTGCAAGATTTTTCAGCAGCCTTTTCTAGAAGGCAAAAGACACAACTACATTGTGTTTTATTAGTCAAGCGAACTCAGATTCGGGATAGGAGTGGAGAGTGAGGGGTGCTAAGCTCCACCCCTCAATCCTGCACCAAGCACGAGGCCCTTCCCCAGGGATATGACTCCTTCCTCCCAGGGAGGAGACACACAGGCTCTGTGAACACCTTTAATGGACCACACCTATCTTTCAAGGTTGTTGAGAGGATTAAAATGATAACTCAGACCAAGTGCCTGGCGAATTTGTGCACATTAGAGAAGCCATCCCTTCCACTGGGTGGGTGCAGCTATTTGGCAAGCAAAGGCTGCTGGGATTTAGCACCTCTGCGCCTCCTCAGAGAAGTGGCCTTGGGCAGGACACAACCTGTATAACTGATTGAAGCAGCTCTGCCTGCCGCATAGAAATCCCAGTGTGATAGCCATTGTTAAATATAGCTGAGCCCAACCCTACAGTAGGTACCAGCATCACAACCAACAAGATGCTAACCCTTCCTTGGCCTCAGCACTGTGGTTTCCTCTCCTCACCTGCTACAGTGACGAGCAGTTTCAAGGGACAAGCTCTTGGTCCCTACCTGCCTTAAGCTAAAAGGCCATGGGTTAATCAGACAGTGAATCCAGGGCTGGGGATATAGCTCAGTCAGGGGAATGTTTATCTAGCATGCACCAAAGCCCTAGGGTTGGTTCCCAGCACAGCATAAACCAGGCATGGTGGTATACACCCTGTAATCCCAACACACAGGAGATGTAGGCCGAAGGATTGTGAGTTCTAGATTGTCCTCATAGTGAGTCTCAGGCCAGCCTGCCATACATGGGACTATATAAAAAACAAACAAACAAACAAACAAACAAAACAAAACAAAACAAAACAAAAACAACCTAAACCAAACAAAAACAATAAACAATGGATCATGGAGTCGAGTCTTCAGCAGACTAACTCAGGATGGAGTATTTTTGTTGATCCATCCTCAAAGAAGTTCTGGGGAGGACTATGTTCTAGTACTGTGGCCCTCAAGTACTTGTATCTGGTACTCAGTCTTTCTTTCAGCTCACAGCTAGCTGGTTCCTCTTCTCCCTTCATCTCCTTCCATTGGTGGAGAATCCCAAACAGGGACAAAACCAGAAAAACCAGCAAGACCTCAGGGCAGGACCCAGACATGGCCAGCAAGGAGTGAGACACGGGGAGATCTTGGAGAAGGTGATATGTCCTAGAAGCTGGTAGGGATAAGGAGTTGGGGTTGTTGGCAGTGTTTGCCCCAGCTAGAAGAGCATCTGAGGGATGGGGCTGGTGTGTGGTGTCAGAAAATGTTCAGTTCACAGCATCTTTCTCGGCTGGAGTCAGGCAGCTGTAATCCCTTCAAAGGAAAGCTTAGAAGCAAAGGGAGGAGCCCAAGGTACCTTTTACATGGGTAAAAAGAGAGAAATTAAATACATTCATGCACGCACAGCCCCACACCCTCAGTTCTGCCTATGGGGGAAACACAACCATTACTACCCACTCCCTAAATCTGCAGTGACTTGTGGTCTGTGGAGGAGAAGTGGTTATTTATGGTGTGAATGGGGGGGACCTTGGGGGACCTTAACCTCCTACTCCTCCCAGGTAAGTCACCCCCAGTCTGAGGGGACTCTCTATCCCAGTCTCAGAGTCGCCATCCCAAAGAGGAGACTTGCAGAAATGCAAGAAAGGAGAGGGAATCAGGTGGGGGAGGGGGCCAGGGAGTGGTGGGGGAGGAGTGAGCGAGACGTGGGTGAGGGTGGCTGGTGCTGTTCTGGCTTTGAAGTCCCAGGGAAGAAGCAGTCATAAATTTTCTGCTGTGAGAGATGAGGATTATAAAATACCACTCTTGACTGGGGGTTGGGGTGGGGCTGGCTTGTGAGACATCCATTACTACCTAGGAGCTCCCTTCAGCCCCGTCTAAGCCGCCCTGTATCTCTTAGAACAAAATACTGCCGTACTTGGCAAGTGGCCCAGAAGTACAGAAACGTATACCTGTATACTGCATATTTAATATATTTGTATATTATATATTTTCATATATGCTAGATGTAGCTCAGTGGCAGAGTCATATCCGGGTTCTATGCAATACTAGAGATTGAATACAGAACTACACAAATGCTCTCCCACCAAGCCTCACCTCCAGCACTCAGTCTCTTGAAACAGGGTCTCATTATGCAGCCCAGGCTGATACTGAAATTGTGATCCTCCTGCCTCAGCCTCCCCACATGCTGGGATCACAGGTGTGCACCACCACAGCTGCCCAGAATAACCTCAGTGAGCACCACTGTCTGCCTTGTGTGGAGGGCTATGCTAGGCTTGGACACAGCTGTTGGGTTAGGATCAACAACCGAGGGTTGGCCAGTTGTGTATCTGTGGGCCATAATTCTTGATGTTTCTGAATCTCTGGGGTTGCATCTTGATGCAGATATTTTAAGGATGAAATGAAATCATAGGTAAATGGGAAAGGGACAGGAAATTGTCTGCACCAAGGTTATATATAGTGTGTGCAACTGAACCCTTACCCAGAGGAAATCCAAGGATGTCCTATTTTCTACTGGGACTCTTATGTATCCAAAACAGACTCCTGATGCAAGAGCTCCCAAGCCTCCCTGAAGAACTCAGACAGGTGCCAAAGTTCTGGCCCCACCCATTGATTCTGTTCCACATTCTGAAAGGAGAGAAGTGGCTGCTGCCATTCCAGCCAAGTGTTCTAGGGGCTTCGCCCATGAAACCCTGTCCTGGGTTCTCTGGGGGACACAGTGGGAGGGTCGCACACACATCATAAAAGGGATTCACAGGATTGTCTTACAGCATCCAGGCTGGTTAATCTAACAATGACTGTTGGGGTGCTGTCCAGGCTGAGAACACAGTGGTTCCTTGGTCCATGAAGCCAGATGGCTTCAACAGTTCAACAGTTCCAATCCGGTGTGACCGGCCCAGAAGACTCCTGGAGAGTCATCAGCCTTCAGTTCAGACCTGGAAGGCAAAAGAGGCCGGGATGTTACTCAAGGACAGCCACAGAGGGAGCAACAGAGTAGCCACACTCATCAGCATGAGTGGAGGCAGGTAGGCAAAGAACCTTACCTCCTCCTGGACCTCAGCATGTCTGGACCACAAGCGGGAAGGAGCCAAACAGTCTGCAGTAGAACTGTCTATCCTCGGGTAATCCTGTCTGAAAGCATTCTCATGGACCTATCCGTGTGATTACCCATCACAGAGCTCATTAGCATATATGAGCCACTCTGTGGGGCACGCATGGGAAGAGGCTGCCTGGGAACCTCTTAATTTCTGCATCTCAGGGTCCTGACCAGCATCCTCTGAAGTGTGTCTTAGTTTCTTCACCCTGTTGCTGTGATAAAATACCATCAACCTCAAGGAGCTTCGGTTTAGAAATTACAGTGCTCTGAGTTCAAATTCACTTATTTATGAGCTGTGTGTACTTGGACAAACTGCTTAACCTCTCTGAGCTTCAGTCTTTCCTTCTCCAGCATGAAGCTAAATATGTTTGGATGGAAAGAAGAGTGGTAGATAAGACCAGGTGATGTCTTTGTAGGCGGTACATAGGTCCATGCTTTGCTTCAGAGGCCATGAGCTCTTCACTGACAACTCTCCGGACAGAGAATCTTCCAGGAGATCAGTAGGGCACACCTCTGAGTGAGTACACTGTGTGGCTTGTCACAGAGAGAGGGGGAACAATTGTCTACTCATCCCAGGTGGGGCATGGGCAACAGACACAAGAAATGATTTTACTGAAGTCTAACTGGGGGGGGGGGAGGCAATGAGTTTATTGGGGTTCCTTATGTATGGGTGAGGGGCTACTTATAGAAACACAGAGAACTCGAAGGCAGCTTCTTCATGAGAAAGCCCACTCAGGACAGGATATGTTCTCTAATCTTGTACATTTCAGCTTGTGTGCTCTCTCTCTCTCTCTCTCTCTCCCTCTCTCTCTCTCCCTCTTTCTCCTTCTCTCTGTCTCCCTCCCTCCCTCTCTCTTTCCCTCTCTCTCTGTCCCTCCCTCTCTCTCTCCCTCCCTCTCCCTCTCCCCTCCCTCTCTCTCTCTCCCTCTCTCCCTCTCTCTTTCCCTTCTCCCTCTCCCTCCCTCTCCCCCTCTCTTCCCCCTCCCTCTCTCCCTTTCTCCCCCCCCCCCATTCTCTCTCGCTTCTCCTCCCACCTGCCTCTCTCTTTCCCTCTCTCTCTGTCCCTCCCTCTCTCTCTCCCTCCCTCTCCCTCTCCCCTCCCTCTCTCTCTCTCCCTCTCTCCCTCTCTCTTTCCCTTCTCCCTCTCCCTCCCTCTCCCCCTCTCTTCCCCCTCCCTCTCTCCCTTTCTCCCCCCCCCATTCTCTCTCGCTTCTCCTCCCACCTGCCTCTCTCTCTGACTCACCCTTCCTAGACACCTCTCTGTGAGCCTTTCAGCCCACCACCTCCCCGCACCACAATTAAGGAGGCTGTCTGAAACTGTGAGCCCAGATAAGCTCTTCCCCACTGAAGCCACTCTGCCAGAGACTTTATCACAAGAGAATTCTAGCTCAAGAACTGGCTCGAAACCTCAAAAACCACATTCTGTCCTTTAAAGGGGGCCTTGCTATACCCTGCCTATCACAAGGACAAACCTAAGTGGAGAAAGGTCTAGTCTCTTGTCTGAGGGCATAGGCCAGGTATAGGAAGAGCCAGGTGTTCCCTTCCTGCCAAATATTTGCCTGGAGCACAGTGATATAACCGAACGCGTACTTTTCCTTCCTTCTTGAAGGCTTCTCCACCCATCACTAACCCCAAAAGGGAGAAAGAATCACTAAGAGAAAATTCAGTTCTCCATGCCTATAGTGAAGAGCTATAAAGTACTTGTAGAACCCTGAGTTCAAATCCTCCCACAGGTGAACTGTGTGACCCTGGCTAACTCACTTAACCTCTCTGAGACTCATTTCCTAGCACGAGGGAGTAGGCTGTCTCTAACTTTCACACTCTGAACATCATTGCTTCTGCTGCTGAGGGTTGGACACAGTCAGAAAACACCCAGAGAGTGGCATCGGTCCAGTGAAGACCTGCTAATGGAGACAAGGTGGTCTCTTCCCCTCCCTCCACGCCTCGGGTCGATACACATTGATCCCAGTTCAGCTGAGCAAGGGCAGTCTTTCAAAGTTTATTCTGGTGTCAATTTTTATAGTTCTTCCCAAAGATCAATAGCACGCAAAAACATTAAGGCAAACTTTGCAAAGCTGATGGCTCAGTAAGAGTTTATGAATGGCTTCAGCCCTAGTTCTAAGCATTCGGGAGAAAGCGCTGCCTTTACTCTGATGATTAGGGGGGGGGGGAGCCATCAATACAGGCTGTTCTCTCAGCCCTGGAAGGCAGGAGGGCTGGCCCACTGGCTATCCTTATTTTCCACAGCTGAGGAAATGGCCACAGAGTTAGCCATGGTTCAAAATGAAGCAGTGTTTAATACAAGCATTATAGATGTGAGCAGAAGAGACAGCTCTACCCCGCCTCCTGGGCATCTACCCTAAATACCTACAGAAGTCCTCAGACTTCTCCTCAGGGTGCCTACCACACACCCACCAGGTGGGGACTCACTAAGGGAAATCAAATTTCTCTGTGCTTCAACTAGAAAGAAAGTCCACAGGGCCAACGAACAGAAGGGAAGACGTAACTTCAGGGATAACCAAGGACATCAGGGCTGGGGGGCGGAGGCTTGGTAAGCAGAGTGCTTGCCCGGCGTGCACAAAGCCTTGGGTTCTATCCTCCGTATCAGTGTGGTAAGTGTATACCTACAATCCTAACACATTGGGGGTGGAGGCAGGAGGATGAGAAGTCCAAAGTCATCCTTGGCTACGTAGTATGTTTTAGGTTACCTGGGATACAGGAGATGGTATAAAATAAAATAGGAAATACCAATTATAACCACAAAGAGGATCCCTCCCCCCCCCCCGTGCACGTAGAAGAAACTGAAACATACGCAGGGCTGAGCTGCGGAGTCTGCATCCAACTCTGCTAGCAGATGAACAAATACATATCAGCCTGACCTGAGCGCAATTTAGAGCGGCAGTGTGATGGTTTGAATACAAATGGCCCTCATAGGCTTGTGTGTTTGAACGCACACAGTCATCAAAGAGTGTCACTATTTGAGAAGGAGTAGGAGGTGTGGCCCTGTGGAGGATGAGTGTCACAGAGGGTGGGCTTTGAGGTTTCAAAAGCTCAATGCCAGGCCCAGTCTCTCCCTCTCTGCTTTTGGATCAGGATGTAGTTGCCAGTTACTGCTCCAGCACCATCCCTGCCGATCGCCATGCTCCCCACCATGATGATAATGGACTAAGCCTCTGACACTGTAAGCTGCCCTCAGTGAAATGCTTCTCTTTATAAGAGTTGCCCTGGTCATGGTGTCTCTTCCCAGCAATAGAGCAGCGACCAAGACAGGCTGGGAAATCTAATTAATCCACATCCTAATGGGCACAGACCCGCCTGTCTTATGCACATGGCCCTAGCTGACGTACATCAGGCTGTTCACTGAAGTGTTGTTTAGATAAAGGACAACTTGACAAAGAGCGTGACCATCCACACTGGTGATGATTAAATGAGAAGCAAGAGGTTAGTGAATCCAAGGAAACAGCAGAACACATACCCCAGAACACGTACCCCAGAACACGTACTCCAGAACTTATACTCCAGAACACATACTCCAGAACACATACTCCAGAACACATACCTCAGAACACGTACTCCAGAACACGTACTCCAGAACACGTACTCCAGAACACATACCCCAGAACACATACCCCAGAACACATACTCCAGAACACGTACTCCAGAACACATACTCCAGAACACATACTCCAGAACACATACCCCAGAACACATACCCCAGAACACATACTCCAGAACACATACCTCAGAACACGTACTCCAGAACACATACTCCAGAACACGTACCCCAGAACACATACTCCAGAACACATACTCCAGAACACATACTCCAGAACACATACTCCAGAACACATACTCCAGAACACATACTCCAGAACATATACTCCAGAACACATACTCCAGAACACGTACCCCAGAACACATACTCCAGAACACATACCCCAGAACACGTACTCCAGAACACGTACCCCAGCACACGTACCCCAGCACACATACTCCATAAATTCCAGAACAAATATACCCCAGTATACATACTCTAGAATGTATACTCCTGAAAATATACTCCAGCCAAGTGGCTTAAAATAAAACTAAGAAATGGATACTTTCTGGGGGTGGTCATTTCTCTGGAGGGAAGTTTAAACACAAGGGGAAATGCCAAGCCACAGAGAGGAGGAAATGGGCTCTAAATGTATTAAAGGGGGAAATAACTGTGAATGTTCTGTGCCCGGGAGGCACAATGGAGGAAGGAGCATGTGGAAAGGAAGTGTGAACCTGGAGGTTATGTATTAGTAGTGATGTGGCTTGGAGAGAGGAGCAAGGCATCAAGGGAAAGGGAAAAGCGTGAAGAGTGAAGCCAGCTCTGTCTGTTCACCACTGAATTCTCTCCCTTACCCCAGAACAGTGCCCAGCATGAAGAACGTGCTTCATAGCCCGCTGAGTGAACGAATAATAGACATGCAGGTCCAGCCTAGGGTATTCACCATCCTTATACCCCCCTTGATAATTCTATTGGTTGGCAGTATTTCACTGGGAAAAGGAGGCAGGAAGAAAGAGAGTCAGCCAGCCTGGCTTCTGGTCCTCGCTGCTCTCACTTCTGAGTCTACACATTTCTCACTAGCAAGCTGGGAGTAAGATATTTTCTTTGTAAGAGCCGAAAAGCTGTGTGGAGCAGCCTAGGAGATGGGTCAGGGGCAAAGTGCTTGACGACCAAGTATGAGATCCCTTGTCCTGTGGGAAGATCTCTGGTATCGTCCAGTAGCGTCCAGACAATGTCTTCAACAGCATGTTGAGAACAGGAGCGAGAGGCTTAGGAGGAAACCATGAGGAAGCCAATGAAACTCTTCCTTTTGCTAGCTCCAACCACCTGAATGGAAACTGAAATATAGAGATGTGTCTCCCTGTGACTGAGATGGAGATTCTAAGTCACTTTGGGAAATTCTCTTTTCTTTCTTTTTATATTTTTCTATTTTTTTCCCCCTGTCTCTCATGTAGGGTCTCTCACTGAACCTGAGAGGGTGATTGGGCTAGACTGACTGGCCAGTGAATCTAGGGGAGCCCTGTGTCTCTGTCCCTTCCCTCCTCCTCCCCCTTCCCTCCTCCTCCCCCTTCCCTCCTCCTCCCCCTTCCCTCCTCCTCCCCCTTCCCTCCTCCTCCCCCTTCCCATCTCCCTCTGCCATCCCCTCTCCCTCCACCTCTGCCATCCCCTCTCCCCCCCCCACCATCCCCATCCCCCTATCCCTCCCTTCCCCATCCCGCATGCCGGAACGACGGGTGCACATTGTCACACCCACCTTTGCTTCTCTTTCGTGAGTTCGGTGGACAGACTCAGTCTGAGCAGTGTCATCTTCCCTCCCTGCCTCTCTTTTTATTTCATTTTGCATCTTAAAAGTAATATTCTATTAAGTCTTTGAGAATTTAATACAGTGCATTTTCCCTCAACACTTCCTGGATCTACCCCACCTTCCCGTCCATCTGACTTTGTGTCCTCTTAAAAAAAAAAATAAAAAAAGCAACCCCCCCCCATAGCGTCCAGTTCGGACGCTATATGCTACCCGAATACTCTTGGATGTTGTGCCATGCCTTGGGTAGAGCGTGATAGACCTACCGAGGACCACCAGGCTCTTCTCTCCCAGCAGCAATCAATTGCCAATAACCTTTAAAACACAAAAATCTCACTCTAGACTCCTAACTGCTATATACCCATGCTGGCCATGAACTCACAGCAATCCTCCTGCCTCAGCCTCCTGACCGTTGTACAGACAAGAACCACCCCACAGGGCTATCTTTCCTTTTTCCTGATATATCAGTGTCATAGGTGCTGAAGACCAAATGAACTTAAATGAGCTTATTTTAAGCATCACCCAATATTGTAATCTGGGAAGTGTGAGCCAAGGTTGATTGACAGGCTAGCTCCTCCCCCTTGGTGGGATAGAAAGTCACTGTGGGGCCATTGCCTGTAATCTCTTAACATCTGTAAATCAGGTAGTTCACAATGGCCTTGGAGGAGCTTCTGGTCCTGCTGTTCATGTGCTGATTGACAGCTCCTCTGCTCTTTCTTGTAGCATACAAACAGCAATGGCTGCACTTCCATTTTAATAAGCAGATACTATGCTACTGCCCATTAGCAGCCCAGCAGGTCTCTGTTCTCTAAGAGATTGAGGTAGAAACAAGGAAAAGAAGCTGGACTTTCGGCGGACCTGTGAACAGGGGTCAGTGTGAGGACAGAGGAGAGAGTTCTCTACAGAGGAGAGAAATCCTAACCGGAGGTGAGATCTTACTCATAAACAAAACATTTGCTAGTGACATTGGCCAGGCTGTGATGATGCTGGCAAAACCTCAGACCTCATCAGCCCCAGCCCATAGAGTCTCTGGGATACACCAGGGTCCCCAGGTATCTCCAAGGACAATCGAGTGTTGGTGGCATGATGGGATCATGTGCACTGGGAAATCACCGAACAGGAAATGAGAATTCCAGTGGCAACTTTGTGTTGGGACAGCTAAGTTCCAGAAACTTCTGAGCTGAGCAAAGCAAAGTGAGGAGGAATTCCTGGACCAGCAACCCAACGAGAGGACACAGCACAGCTATAGCATGGGATAGAAACCTCTGGCGTGTTTAGATTATGTGTGTGTGTGTGTGTGTGTGTGTCCGTGCATGTATGGGTATGCAACTCAGCTCTATATGTGAGGACTGAGTATACACGAATCTCTTTTTCTTAATTGTGTGTGGTTTTTGCATGTTTACGTGTTCATGCGTTCACTTGCGTGTGCATGCATGTATGGAGGTTGGATGTTGAGACTAAAATGCCTATCCCTCTCTATCTTAGTTTTTGAGACTTAGTTTTTTAGGGTCTCGGAACACAGCACTTACCCACTCCGACGAGGGTGGAGCTCCAGAGACCCTCCAGTCTCCACATCCCCAGTGCTGGACACACCTGTGGGCGAACACAGTTTTATGGCCCCACTGTGGTTCTGGGTCATCCAGAGGCATACGTAAAAGTGTATGTGACTTTCTTGTGTGTGGAAAGCACCTGAATAAACATAAAAGGAGAGACTCAGAAATGTGACGTGGCTGAGCATGATCAGGAATCTTTTGAGAGGGATGTGTCCTGAGGAGGTGACCTGGGCACCATTTATTGAGAGCAGAAGGAAATCCTCAGAGTCCTCTCCACACCCAGCCTGGGGCTGTGTACGGTTTCCCAGCTCCTTGTTGGCCCGGGATAGCTCAGACCTTATTCCCTGAGATCTGATCTTTATCCAGTATCCTTCCCAGCATGTCTCATCCTCCGGCTGACAGATCCTGGCCAAGAATTGCTGTCCCTAGTAAATATTTCAGCGCTCATGGAGATCAATGACGTATCATCGATGGGAAATTGGATGTAAATCATTCTGGCTTCCCTGTCACCCCAGAAATCAATGTTCACACATTAGGCCTATGAGCTACTTAGGAGGTTCTGATGGATGATGCACGGAGTCACGGCGCCACACCTGAGTCCTGCCGTCATCTTTCTTCCTTGGGAGGATGGAGCTGAAGGGCAGTCACCTGGACAAGACATGCTTCTCAGAGAGCTGCTGGCATCAATTTTCCAGGGCAACCAAGCTCTATCTTCCCTCCAAAGCCCTTGGATACCTTGAGAGGTTGCAGGTAAACCTCAGGATTCTGCTCCTTCTTTTGTCTGACAATAGCTAATCCTATATCACCATGGGCTGTTTGTGATTTGTGCCCTGTGGGTCCTCAGCTGATGCCACTGTTCTGGGAGGTTGTTGAATCTTTTGGACTTGGTAGGGCGGGCAGCTGGAAGAGGTAGGGCTGCTTGGGGCAGGACTCATGGACTATAGATTCAGCAGGTCCTAGCCTGTCCTGTGGAAACTGAGGAGCCCTGGCCATACACTCCTGTGGCTTTGAACTTAGCCATGAATTCTCCATTGTGATGAATGCTACCTTCTCAAACCAGGAGCCCAGACAAACCTTCCCTCCTTCAGGCCGGGCAGTGGTGGCGCACACCTTTAATCCCAGCACTCAGGAGGCAGAGGCAGGGGGATTTCTGAGTTCGAGGCCAGCCTGGTCTACAGAGTGAGTTCCAGGACAGCCAAGGCTACACAGAGAAACCCTGTCTCACCCCCCCCCCCCAAAAAAAAGAAAGAAAAAGAAAAGAAAGGTGAGGTTTTCTGCCACAGGAAATAGAGAAGTCACCCTTGTTAGCACCTGCCACCACATGGGTGTTGAAAACCATCCACACATGAACACCCTTTGGCCCACGAATTCTGCTTCTTTGCTCATGCTTAAGTACATGGACTCTGGTTTTGTTTGCAATGGACACAAATGAATAGTCCACAGACGGCTACAGGTCAGATTATCTAAGTGTTACCTAGGAAATGAAATGCCATGTAGCCGCTGCAAACTATCTGCAGACAAGGGTGGGTGGCTCATTAAATATAATAATAATAATAATAATAATAATAATAATAATAATAATAATAATAAAAACTTATGTAACAGAATCTACCAGATGGCCCTGCTGCAGGGAATGGGACACTTGGCTTGATTTATGACCCCACTCTTGGAAACATAGCCAAACCTTCACTCGTTTGTAGTTTATGTAATATATCTACTCCTTTGTGTATGAAGACTTTATGTGTGTGTATACAGGGTCTCTCTATGAAGCCCTGGCCTGGAACTCTCTCTGCAGATCATGCTGGCCTCAAACTAGCAAGACTCACCCTGCCTCTGCCTCCTGAGTGCTGGGATTAGAGATGTGCACCGCCATGCCCAGC
Organism: Rhynchomys soricoides; assembly: GCA_019843965.1. Classification (NCBI taxonomy): domain Eukaryota; kingdom Metazoa; phylum Chordata; class Mammalia; order Rodentia; family Muridae; genus Rhynchomys; species Rhynchomys soricoides. Next base: position 1,393,867 of record JADRCH010000204.1, on the reverse strand, counting down.
CACGCCCAGCCACACCACTGTTTGATCGCTATGAAGTATTCAGAGTGACCAATACTAACACAGTACTTGCTTTTGTGTATGGGACACGTGCAATTCAATTAGAAACAGCTAGAGAACGTGGGCGGGACGTTAATGATGGATATCTCCGAGTGGGAGATTCTTCCTCCATACTTGTGGACAGTATATATATTGTACAGATGCTATCTATAATTACTGGCTTATTTCTCTTCTGTTGTCATAGTTATGATGCTGTGTATAACATATAAAATATAGGTCTGCTGAATTTCTGGTTTCTAGTTTTTATTTACACGTGTAAATAAAATGTTTCTTGCTGTTGGCCAAATTTAAATTGTGTTCACTCCTCACAACACAGTGAAAAGACACATAAGCATCTGGGTCATTGTGGAAAAGCAAGCAGCAGGTCACCAGTGCACCCACTAAGACAGCTAGTTGCACACAGCAGATCAAAAAATCCACATGTCACACGAACACATGTGGATTTAACACACAACCGCACCACTGGGCAGTGTGACACCCACCTGCATGTTAACCCAGCCATGTAAGTACCTAAAGACCCTGTGTCCTGATCCTAAGGACCCTGTCTCTCACTGCTAGGGCACTTCACCTGTGTTCCTTGGAGTGTCAGGACCTAGTCTGCCACTTCCTTCTGTACAGAGACTGGACGTGGCAGGAATTTGGTATTAATTTGCAAAGAAAAGCCCAGCTCCCTGGAGACGATGCAGCCCCCGCTTGGCCCACAGGGCACCGCCCTGCCTACATCGGTGGCAGAGTAGTCAGGGATTCACTCTGCCAGCTATGAGGGCTCTCTGGGACCGGGCTGGGCACCCTCCAGACTGCCCATGCCCTGAGGGCTGAGCCCAGGGCAGCCTGTTTGTTCCTATTCTGCCCTCCAAGTAGACTGGGAGACCCGGAGGGGGAGAGGGGGAGGACGAGCACCAGCTCACTGGGACTTCCTATTTGTTAAAAGCTGCCGGTTCCCACAAATCCCAAAATAGAGTCCCTGGCAGAGATGTGGACTCTGAAACACAGAGACAGCTGCGAAGGAAAAGTGGGAGGGAGTAGGCAGGAGAGCCAGCGGGAGCTTCAGAGGGATTTCTGGGGGCCGCAGGCACGGAGGGGAGTTCTCGGTACCGTTATTCCCTTGTCTCCACAAGCGCCCCGATTTACGCTTATCCAAAAAGGTTCACATTGCTCAGAACGCTCCACGGAGAGGCTCTGCGTTGCTTCCCGCTCTCCGGAAGTTCTTCTCGGAGTTCAGTTTAAAGTCTACACGAGGCAGCCATTTCCGTCCAAGGTCACTCAGCCTCTCGCTCCACTAAGGACATAAGTTCACACTTGTTTCCATCTGAGCAGATCCACACAGCCTTTTAATGTATGTTTCCCACACAGCTCCCCTGGTTAGAGGGCTGTGGTGAGCCAAGGGACCAACTAGATGCTACCCACCCAGACTTGAAGGAGCCATTACCCACATGGCAGAGGGCAGCTCTAAAATACCAGGTTCCTAGACAGGAGAGTTATTTTTCTTGATGTCATGATTAAGACAAACACATGGCCAGGGACCGGCTAGTTGGCTTGGCAGATCAAGAAGCTTGTGATCAAGCCTGATGACCTAAGTTCAACCCCCAGGGTCTACTTGATTACTTGATAAAAAGTGAGAACTGACTGTCCTATGTTGTCTTCTGACCTCAGTTCTTGGACCTTGGCTGGAGCCCACCACACACACACACACACACACACACACACACACCAATCCACATAAACACACCATACACAACACACACACACATAGATGTATCACACACACATATACACCACACACACTCACACTCACACACACACACACACACACACACCAATACACATAGATACACCATATACAAAACACACATATAGACATATCACACACATACATATACACCACACACATATATCACACATATACACCACACACACATTCACACAGAGACACATACAAACACCACACACATAGACACACCACGCACACCACACATACACCACACATTCACCACACATACATATGCACCCCCCCTCCGCCCCCATCCCCCCCCCCCAGCACATAAATATAATTTTAAAATCCTGGCTCAGATTTGTGACCCAGGGTGGACAGGTAGCATTTGGATCTGGAGGGGCAGCAAGGTATAGAAAAAAAGGGGGGGGGAGCGTGACAGAGACAGCTCACAGGAAAACACTTGCCTTACAAGCACTGTGACCTGAGTTAAGCCCACAGAGTTCATGTAAAACAAACAAACAAACAAACAAACAGAAAAAGCCACGCACAGTGACACGGGCTTGTAATCCCAGCACTAGGGAGGTGGAAACTGGCAGATCCAGCCAGCAGGCCAGCCTCCACTAATTAGTGTGTTACAGGTCAGTGAGAGAGCCTGACCCCCACCCCCAATAAAATCTGAGGAATGACGTTTGAGGCTGCCCTCTTGTCTTCACATGGAGGCGGACACAGGAGACAGGTAAACACACACACACACACACACACAAAGTAAACTAGAGAAAGCGTCAACCCTGATTGTAGCTGTCACAGCGAAGACTAGATGGCTCAGGAAAACAAAACAAAACAAACAAACAAACAAACAAACAACAAAAACAGACACAAGGGAGCGGAGCCAGAACAGTGCAGAGTCCAAAGCTTAGAGCGAAGACCTTCTCTGCAGTTAGCATCCCTGCTCCTCTCCAACAGCCTTGCCAGGTCAGAAGGCACAGCCTGGAGGATGGGATGCCTAAAGTCCCTAGTGAGGTTGAGCAGTCACCGCTCCCTCCATGTTCTTCCCAGGGCACTGACCATCTTCCATTAGAGGAAAGGCTGGGAGAGAGACACCAAGCAGGACACCCAGGACGGAAAGACTCCCAGTGGGGTGCTGATCAGGAGTGTGCGGAGCACTGGCAGCTGCTAATCTCTCTGCCTCAGATTTGTATCTGAGCAATGGGAACATCGAGCCCGGGTCTCACACATTCACTATTCATGAGGTGCTAAGAAAAGAGGCCTTAGTAAATGCTGGCTTCAGCTAGGACCAGAGAAGGAGGGTGTCTCACTCACAGCTGCACAGCCAGTGCCTGGCAGAGACACCCAAGTCTATCCAATTGTTTTTGAAGCATAGCTGAAGACACAAACAGCTGCCTTTGCTTGGGGTGGAGTGTAGGGGTGCCCTCTCTTTCCCTCTGGCCCTGTGTTCTGGAAATTGCCTTCCCCCTCAGGGCTGGGAAGCTTTCCATTGCTCTGTTCCCAGACTGGGAACACTTCATTTTTCGTCCCAGCTTTGAGTGGGGCCAGAGCTTTTGCAGAGACCGGCCAGGCTACCCGGCCTCTTGTGCCTCTGTGGATTCCTTTCTCTCAGCGTGTCAGGGTGACAGAGACCAGCCCAGGCCTGGCATGTCTGGACACTGTCTGCCCAGGACGCCCTGCAGGCAGAGCTCTGACAACATGGGGGCTGGCCACTGGTGGGCATCTGGGTGTGAAAAGGGGTGACAGCCTCGACTGCCATCTTCTTTTCAGAAAGCCCCATGCTTCATCTTTCTCTGTCCCAGAGAGGGCTTCTCTTGGCTCCTTTACAGTTATAGAAACTGAGGCTGAGGGATGTCAAGACATTTGTCCCATGGCACACAGTTCAAAAGGTCACCACAGTACAAGACGACTTGGAACATTTTCTTTCTTTCCTGTTCCGTGCCAATATCCTGCTGAGAAATGAGCAACCAACCCAAGATTGCAAAGGCCATTTTGCCCTACCCCTAATTAACAAGCTTGATATAACGTATGTAAATATATATTAAAATATTGGCCTTTTTGAAGCTCAAAATAGGGCCCTTCAGAAAACTCCAGTCCAGTTTATTTCCCCAACCCCCAGGCATTTAAATACCAGTTACTAGCCCATAAAGTCCGCTTTATGACTTACTAATAGTTTTTACTGTAATTTACTCTTTACCCTAATAAACGCCCAAAAAGGAAGAAAATGGAAATCACTATTCTATCGGAAACTACTCTGAGGGGGCACTGGCAGGGATGGAGTCTACAGGGAGGTTCCATGCACATCTGGGGCTCTTGGATGGGATCTGCTGACCTAAGGCCATGAGGGAGCAGATGGGTCCTGCCCTGATATCAGCACGATCTCTCCTCTGACTTAGGGACCTTAAAATGCAACAGGAAGTGCAAAGTACTCAAAGGTCAGACGCCTTTGGGGCTGTAATTCTGCCTTCCAAGTTCACCATAAAGAACCCAGATGTTCTGGGTTGAGTAAGAGAAAATAGGGGAAGGAGGGAGGGAGGGAAGGAGGGAGGGAGGGAAGGAGGGAGGGAAGGAGGGAGGAAAAGATAGGAAAGGAATGAGGAAGGGAGGAAAGGAGAAATGGAAGGAAGGGGAGGGGAGGGAAGGAGGGAGAAGGAGGGAGGGGGATGAGGAGCTGACGTGCAGGGGGTTGGGGGTCCACGGATCATTTAATGGAGATGTTCTCAACCTCCTGAACGCTGAGACCCTTAATGCAGTTCCTCCTGTTGTGGTGACCCCCAACCATAAAATCATTTCGTTGCTACTTCATAACTATAATTTTGCTGCTGCTATGAACCACTTCGACCGCTGGGTTGAGACCCACTGATAAAGCAGTCCTTGGCTGACGCCTGACTCTCCTGTCCCGCCTTAGGGCCAGGTGACTGGCTTTGGAAGTGCTTCCAAATCCTTGTTGGAAAGCATGAGGACATTTCTTACGCTTAAAAAAGTATTTAAGATCCGTACCTCCTTCCTCCGTTATTGATTTATTTATTGCTAAAACGTCTGTGCATGCATCCACTGTGCAGTGTAGCGGGAGATCAGAGGTCAACTTGCAGGAGCCGGGTCTCCTTCTAGTGTGTGGTTCCTGGGAACTGAACTCTTGGAACCTGCTAAGCCAGCTCACTGGACCCATATCTTTTTGTTTGTTTGTTTTGATCCCTAGAGATTTCCAAACCTACGTGGTCTGTTCCCAGCTTCATGCCTGCACAGTGGGAAGAGATCCCCCAAACGTTCTGCTCCGTACAGTGGACTGTCTCCTAGTGAACCCAGGAGACATGCGCAGCAGACCCAAGGCAGACTGGTGTGTGTGTGAGGCTCTAGGCCCCTGTCTTCTCTCTCTGGCAGGTCTGGTCTCTTACCCTTTGCTAACTGCTTTGATCCTCTCACTTTGTAAAAAAGTTCCACAACACCAGTGGGTCCCCTCGGGCTTTAACCTTGCAACCCAGTTGGCCCTTGTAAAAAACGTGGGGGTGGGGGCCAGAAGGAGGCCAAGCAAGCAGGCACACAGCCCCATGCCTGCCTCCAGAGCTGCCCTGGCTCTGTTCCTTTAATGGTTCCCTCCCAGGACTCTCAGGATCAAAAAAAAAAAAAAAAAAAAAAAGACAAATAAAAGCCTTTTTACAAGATGGCAGCACTGTGGTCAGGTCTTGACTTCAGGGGCAGTAAACACACTTCCTTCCCAGTCTGGCTTTCTGCAACTGGCCGGCTGCTTCTAGAGGCCCCCTGCCTCTTTCAACTTTGCTAAGTTTTCCTTCCTTTCCCCAGCTCCAAATCCAGTCCCTGCTGCTCATTCATCTGTTCTTGCTGCTTTCCTGTCCTGTCCCACGAGGTTACTGGGATCCAGGTGGATTCAGCATTCAGGAAGGGACCAGACCCATGATCATGGAAAAGATGCCTGGTAAGTCAGATGAAGGCTGGGAAGGTGGCTCCACAGAGAGTGGGGAGAACAGGGGTGTGTGTGTGTGTGTGTGTAGGGGTGCATGGTGTGTGTGGTGTGCGTGGCATGTGTGTGGTGTATATGTGTTGTGTTGTATGTGTATGTTGTATGTGGTGTGTGTGCTCTGTGTGTGTGGTGTACGTTGTATGTCACGTGGTGTGTGTATTGTATGTGTATGTTGTGTGTGGTGTGTATGCTCTCTGTGTATATGTTGTGTACGTTGTATGTTGTATGTTCTGGTGTGTGTGTGTGCATGTGTGTGTAGGTCAGAGGTCAACATTAGATATCTTCCTCAGTCTCTCACTACTTCATAATTTGTGACTGAGTCACTCATTAAATCTGCAGGTCATTTTTGACTAGACTGGCTGGCCAGTGGAGCCCAGGGCTCCCCTTCCCTACCTCTCCAGCTCGGAGATTACACACACATGTTGCACTTGGCTTTGTGTGTAGTTGCTGGGACTCCACATGCTTATGCAGCTAGGAGTTTCCCGATGGAGCCATCTCCCCAGCCTTGAATTTGCGTAGTTAGGAGGAATTGCCTCGTCTTATCCTGACTGACCGACACAGGTGGTGTTTGTTGAAGGTTTTATATGCCTGAAGCACTAACGCTGCAGACTATTAACTTCTAAAGGGCACCATTTATTTAATCTAGAGTGTCCCTCACTGGAGAATACATGCAAGCTAGCTTTTGCTGTATAACAAATATCTCCCAAACTTACTGGCTGAGAAACCACCCATCACTTACAGGTTCTTTGAATCACTGAAGCCAGCTACGGTCAGCTAGGATTCCTTCCAGGCTTGGCTGAACTCAGGTGTTTATAGGCAGCTGTGGGAGTAGCTGGTACCAGCTCACCTAGGATGTCTCAGCTGGCTCCCAGTCTTCTGCCAGTTCTTCATGAGCATGTCCTGGTTCCTTCCAGCAGGGCACTTGATCTTGTTATTGTCCTGGTTGAATTCCAGGAGTAAATGCAACTGAGCCAGGCTGGAAGCCAAGGTTCAGAGCTGCCACTCATCTCCTGAGTTGTACTCTGGTAGCCAGAACAAACCGCAAAGCCCGCCCACATTCAGTGGAGGTGAGGAGATTCTCTGCAGCATTCAATGGGGCAGATGTGACTCACAGTCAAAACTGTATGTGAAAGGAGAGGGATCATGGTCACTCGCGTGCTCTAGAGCATAGCTCATCCCTGCTTCCGGTCTCATTGTCTCAGGTACTTTTCTGTTGCTGTGAAGATACACCATGACCAAAGACATTCACTCTAGAGGGTAGTAGGCTCCATGACCATCATGGGGACCATAGCAGCAGACAGACAGGCATGGTACCAGAGGAAGAGCTCACAGGAATGGCATGAGCTTTTGAAACCTCAAAGTCTGACCCTAGGGACATCTCCTCCAACTAGGCCACACCTCCTAATCTTTCCCAAACAGTTCTACTCACAGAGACCAGGAATTCAGATGTATGAGCCTATGAGGGACCCTGTCATTCAAATCATGAGAAGATCACACGAAAAGATACTGATTGACAGCTAAGGGTTGGAGAGAGTGAGTCTGTGATGGTAGGGTTTTCCTCCTAGGAATTCTGGCTCTGTTTTTATTTTGTTCTTGTTTTGCTGTGTGTGTGTGTGTGTGTGTGTGTGTGTGTGTGCGCAAAATGGGTTTCATGTAGCCCAGGATATCTTTTTTATTTTTAATTATTTTTTTATCTTTATTTTTTGATACTTTATTTACATTTCAAATGTTTCCCCCTTTCCAGATCTCCCCTTTGGAACCTCCCTCCCTCCTCCCTCCCCCTGCCTCTTTGGGGGTGTTCCCCCACCCACCTACCCACTCACTCACTCACTCTCGTCTTCCCTCCTTGGCATTCTCCTATATTGGGGCATCTAACACGCTCTGGCCCAAGGGCCTCTCCTCCCCTTGATGGCTAACAAGACCCTCCTCTGCCACATATGTGGCCAGCACCATGGGTCCCTCCATGTGTATTCTTTAGTTGGTGATCTAGTCTCTGGGACCATTGAGGGGGCAGGTCAGTTGACACTGTTGTGCCCTCCATAGGGCTGCAAACTCCCTCAGCTCCTTCAGTCCCTTCTCCAACTCCTCCATCCGGGACCTCACACTCAGCCCTATGATTGCTGTGAAGTGACTCTTGGGTATTTCAAACTTTTGGGCTAATAACCACTTATCAGTGAGTACATACTGTGTTCATTCTTTTGTGACCTCGCTCAGGTCCTCGCTCAGGATATTTTCAAGTTCCATCCATTTGCCTGTGAATTTCATGAAGTCATTGTTTTTAATAGCTGAGTAGTATTCCATTGTGTAAATGTACCACATTTTCTGTATCCATTCCTCTGTTGAGGGACATCTGGGTTGTTTCCAGCTTCTGGCTATTATAAATATGGCTGCTATGAACATAGTGGAGCATGTGTCCTTATTACATGTTGGAGCATCTTCTGGGTATATGCCCAGGAGTGGAATAGCTAGGTCCTCAGGTAGTATTATGTTCATTTTTTCTGAGGATCCGCCAAACTGATTTCCAGAGAGGTTATATCAGCTTGCATTCCCACCAGCAATGGAGGAGTGTTCCTCTTTCTCCACATCCTCACCAACATTTGCTGTCACCTGAGTTTTTGATCTTAGCCATTCTGACTGGTGTGAGGTGGAATCTCAAGGTTGTTTTGATTTGCATATCTCTGATGACTAAGGATGTTGAACATTTCTTTAGGTGCTTCTCGGCCATTTGAGTTTCTTCAGTTGAGAATTCTCTGTATTGCTCTCTTCCCCATTTTTTGTTAGGGTTATTTGGATCTCTGAAGTCTAGCTTCTTGAGTTCTTTGTATACCTTGGATATTAGCCCTCTATCAGTTGTAGGATTGGTAAAGATCTTTTCCCAATCTGTAGATTGCCCTTTTGTCCTATTTACAGTGTCCTTTGCCTTAAAGAAGCTTTGTAATTTTATGAGGTCCCATTTGTCAATTCTTGATCTTAGAGCACAAGCCATTGGTGTTCTGTTCAGGAACTTTTCCCCTGTGCCCAAGTGTTCAAGATTCTTCCCCACTTTCTCTTCTATTAGATTCAGTGTATCTGGTTTTATGTGGAGGTCCTTGATCCACTTGGACTTGAGCTTTGTACAGGGAAATAGGAATGGATCAATTCGCATTCTTCTACATGTAGACCACCAGTTGAACCAGCACCATTTTTTGAAGATGCTGACTTTTTTCCACTGGATGGTTTTAGCTCCTTTGTCAAAGATCAAATGACCATAAGTGTGTGGGTTCATTTCTGGGTCTTCAATCCTGCCTGTCACTGTACCAATACCATGCAGTTTTTATCACTACTGCTCTGTAGTACAGCTTGAGGTCAGGGAGGCTGATTCCCCTAGAAGTCCTTTTATTGTTGAGAATAGTTTTTGCTAAGCCCAGGATATCTTCAAGCTCACAGTGTAGCTGAGGATGGCCTTGAATCCCTGGTCCTCCTGTCTCTACCTTCAATGTGCTGAATGGCATGCACCATTGTTCCCGGCTCCCTCTTTGGGTGTTTTTAAAGTTTTTAGATTTATTTTTTGTTTTTAAATTGTGGATGGGAGAGCTAGCATACAGTAGCCACAGAGTCCAAAAGGGGTCATTAGATCCCCCTGGAGCCTGAACAACTGCCTGACAAGGGTTCTGGAAATGTACTCTAGTCCTCTGCAAGAACAAAATGCACTCTTAAATGACGAGGCATCTCTCCAGCCCCGACTTAGGGTGTTTTGATGGAAGAAAGGCTGGACAGAAGAGTTCATCACTGTTGTCATTGCAAACTTATTAGTAAGAGTCATCCCAGCCAAAGGCTTCCTTTGATTGTTGAGGGCATTCCCTTTCAGTCATTTTTCTCTCTGAGAAAAAAATGTTTTTTCCCTCATCTATTACTGCCTATGTATGTATGTATGTATATATATATATATATATATATATATATATATATATATATATCATATCATATCATATATGTGAATACACTGACACTGTCTTCAGACACACCAGAAGAGGGCATCTGATCCCATTACAGATGGTTGTGAGCCACCATGTAGTTACTGGGAATTGAACTCAGGACCTCTGGAAGAGCAGTCAGTGCTCTTAACCGCTGAGCCATCTCTCCAGCCCCTGCCTCTTGACTTTAACATGCCGTCCTCCTGGTGGAGTTTTAAAGGGTTCCTTTTATGCACTGTCACATCAGGTAGTATAATATTCTGAGGCATCCATGAAATTTTTGCCGAAGTCCATCTTAAATCAGGTATTTAGAATTACAGCTTGGACATCTCGGGAGGGTGGGGTTCACTTTGGGTTTTGTTGAACTGTCTTGTCTGTAGGCTGGAGGTGATGATAGTCAGGTGAGGTTCCTGCAGTTGGGTTGTTTGTAATTGAGACAAGGCACATCAGGCTCTTGCCTGGGGTCCCAGTGGGCAGAAGGACCAGGTGATTCTCCTGGGTTTGGGAAGAGATTGCTGTTGGGGTCTTGCCAACGCACACATGGGCCTTGCTTGGGGTTGGCTCAGGCTGAGGTTGCACTAGGGCTGTTAAATCCACCCCAAACCACAAGGTGGGGGGATGGTGCCCCGGGGTCTAAATCATTCATCTCCTTCCAATTTCCTACCCTCCTGGAACCCAACAACCATGGCTGAAGCCAAGTCTCTAGAAAATGGGTCTCTTGGTTTCTCAGAATTGAGAAATCTCAAGAATAAAAGCAAAGCAGAGCATCACTGGTCTTGAATATGCTTGTGGAATTATTTCCTCTCTGGTCCGAGTGAGCCTTCCTCATAGTCACTGAGGAGCTGGGTGCTGCCGATCACCACTATGGTGTGAAGATGTCAGATCCAAGTCTACAAACAGTGGGGCTAAAAAACTCATGGGTTTGTATCCTAAAGGCCAAGTCTCTAGACACCTTTGAGACTCAATGCCTTTAGTCCTCTGGGCCTCAGTTTCCCCATTTGTAAAATGTAGGGATGCATAAATTGACTCCAGGCACTGTTCAGAGTTGTTGTTGTTGTTGTTGTTGTTGTTGTTGTTGTTGTTGTTGTTTTTACAGTGGAAGCCTTTCCTAGTCTTCTGCTAACCCATGGCAGGGCCCCACTAAATACACACAAGACAACTGAAGTCAGAAACTAGAAAATGTACTGTATCTAGTTCCTATCATCTGGAAGTGACCTGGGTACCAGAGGTACCCTAAAGTCCCATGACATTCACAGGGACTGGTCACTAAGCAGTGACTTACTGTCTAACTTCTCCATGGACCGTAAGCTCCAAGAGACCAGGCCGTGGCTGCTACTCAGTACAGCCCTAGAACTCACAACCACCCTCTCCAAAGAGGCTGCTCAGTAAGTGTCTATCAAATGCAGAAATGAATGAATGAGTGAATGAATGAATTCCAAACTCCAACTCCTCCCTCTAGTCCTGCACCTGGCCAGACTGTTAGGGTTTTGCAGGAACAAACTCATAATTACCAAAGCCAGGCAGATCTTCTGTGACAATTTGGCCACTAAAAACAGATAGACCCCGTTCTGTAGCTTACACATCCTTCTTTCCAGTTCCCTATGCCCCTTGCCTTTGACAGCAAAGACATTAGATGAGAGCACCCTGCAAACAGAAAATTAATGAGACAAACTAGATTTGGAGATACCCAAGTTTGGAGAGAGAGGGGGGAAGAGAAGGAAAGAGAAAGAGAGAGGGAGGGAAGGAGGGAGGGAGAGAGAGAGAGAGAGAGAGAGAGAGAGAGAGAGAACACATGCTTGATATAGCTGTGAAATGGTTGTAAAAACCAAAGCATGAAGCTCTTGCCTACATCACCAAACATACCCATGAGGGATGCAAAGTTGACTTCCAGGCTGGTACTTTCCAGACTTGAACTACCAAAACAAGGCGAGGTGAATTACTCAGGGTCTGGAACCATACCAAATAAGACACAACATTGTCTGTAAAGGAAACTATTCCTTTACAGGAATGTAAACATACAGTGGAATAGTCAATTTAATAGAGCCAGGGCTATCTCTCTGAATAACGCAGGTGTCACAGGTCATCTAAGGTTCCCAACAGTGAACAGGGAGACTCTCTTGCTCTCAGGGGGCAGGGGAGGAGACCTACAGCAGATGGCGAAATCTTAAAGACACTAGAATTTGAAGCATCTTGGAGAAAACTCCAGGCAGGGTGTAGCTCAGTAGGCAGAATACTTGACTCACATGCTTTGATTCCTGTACCCAGCATCACATACACAGGGTGTGGTATTGCAGCCCTGTCGTGCCAACACTGAGGATGTGGGGCAGGGAGATTAGAAGTCTCTGGCCATCCTCAGATACATAGAGAGTTTGAGGCCAGCCTGGGCTACATGAGACCCTGTATCAACAAACACTAAACCGAAAGACAGGTCAGGTGAGAGCTGACTGTTAGTCCAGCATAGGGGAGACTGGGACAGGGATGGGGTTGGGGGTCTGAGCTCACCCTGGGCAACTCAGAGAGAACTTGTCTCACAACACACAAGCAAAACAGATCGTAGGATTTGCTCATTAACCCTCTAAGCACTCTGTAAAAGGTACCATCTGGGCCCAGTCATGCTGAGCAGTCTCTCAGATCTGAGTCTCTGTCTGTCTCATCTCACTCCAAGAACTGGCCGGGTGGTGTTTGGTTTGCCCACCAAAATTCACAGAGAGCAAGATGACTGTGTGAAGACCTTCTACCTGGGGTTAGCCCAGCCCAGCCCAGCCCAGCCCAGCCCCACCCAGCCCAGCACAGTATCCGACTTCCTCAGAATCCAGCCTTAAAGGCAAGGCTTTTACAAATGTATGTGTCTATGTGTGTGTCTACATGCGTACATGCCTGTCAGTGTTTGGGTGGCCACAGAATCCAGAATAGGGTACCGGATCCTCTGGAGCTGGAGCATTGTCAGCTGCTAAATGTGGGTGTTGAAAACATTTTGTCCCCTTTGGAAGATCAGAGAAATCTGTTAACCGTTGAATGTTCTCTGCAGCTGTTCTGGGGTACTCCATGTTGGAATGGCGGCCTTTCCCCAAGCTTAGTTTCCCACCAGCCATTAGTGTTCAGCTGGTATCTTCAGCAGCCTTTAACTCCAGCAATGACGTCACCTCACTCTCAGAGCAGAATCCAGCTTTAAACTGGAAAGTGACTCCCCGGGAACCCATTGGATTTGGGTCACGTGCAAGCTGTTCTCCAGGGCCCCAAGTCCGAGGTCAACCAATGACAAGCGAGGGCAGATAATCTCTGGTATTGTCGGAGATTTGGATCTCCCGGCCGAGATGAAAAGACTGGTCTCCATTTCCTTGGCTCAGTGGTCACTAAGAATGCGTCTCATCTCGCACGCAGGAGCCGTGGAGCCCCCAGGCCTTGGCCTTACTCCAGTGTACTGTGTCCTCCCTAACCGGGCCCCAGATGGTATCTCAGGACCACAGCAGAATGCCAGAGGCCCTTTGAAACCGCGTGGCTTCTCTTCCACGTTTGGAAGTCTCTGTTGCAGCTCAGTTCACGCAGGAGAGGGGAAGAAAGGTTTGAAGTTGCTTTCTTAGCTAGCAAATATCAATCAGGGCCCATGGTGCTCCAAGCTTGTGAAGGACAGAGGTGAGACAGCTCTGGATGGCTGAACCATTGAATAGGAGAATGTCAGGCAGGACAGAGGACAGACCCACAGCTATTCAGGGACCTTGGTCCAAACAAGGCTTCTGGCCCCTACCAAGAGGTAGAACAGAGACTGTGCAAAGTCAATGAAAAGCACCCTGCCATTGTATGCCCCGCGGAATCTCCTTCAAGGGTTTCCCCATTCAGGTCTCCATTCCCTCCAGGATCTCGCCTTGACAGCCATGGTCAGCACCGGCAGACTTTGAAAGGAAACATGCCTTACTTACAGCAGCCTCGTCATTTAGTTCTCAGGAAAAGTGAATAGTCAAGTTCTGAAGTGTCTCTTCTCAGGAGATGTCATTACTCAGCAAGAGTTTGAGGTGAGGGGATTCCCAGGGGACCCAGTGACCGTTTCTCATGCACCTGACTATGAACACATCCTCACACAATCAAGGTGCTATGGAAAAGTCAGAGCCTGCCACCAGTTTTGCTTTGGCCATCTTGTTTTAATGCAAGATGGTGGTGACCCCTCAATGGCCTACCTTCTGCTATCTTCAGCGCGTGGGGTCTGTTCTCCATGTAACGCCTAAAGGGAGTTCCTTAAAGTGCAAGATTCCTCTTGTCTGTCACGTCCTCTGACTGGCCAGTGTCCCAATCCCCACATGACGTCTCGCTCACCTGGATCCCTCATCCCAGACATCAGGAATGTGTCAGGGGAAGCCAAGCCCAGGACCTTTGTATCAGCTGTCTCTTCAGGATAGAATGCACTTGTGGTTGCCTGGAGAGCTCACTACTTCAAGAAACTCCGTACAGTGGTTACCTTCTTGCCAGAGACTTAAGTCTGGAGCCTTCCTCAGTCACCCTCTCCTTATTGCTGGAGAGCTAATTGATTCCTCTAGTCTAACCAGACCACTTGCTCCAGGACCCTATCTCTACCTCCAAGTGCTGCAATCACTGGTGGGCTGTGACACACACCCAGATTTTTTGTAGGAGCCCATGAAAGTTCCAGGAACCAGAACTCCAGTCCTTATGCGATAAGTCTGTAGAACCATTGCTCCCAGCCCCAAGGAGAGCCGCCTTCATCCTCATTTTTTAAAGATAGTCTCACTCTGCAGTCCTGGCTGGACTAGAACTTAGTATGTAGAGGAAGCTGACCTGCAGCCTGCAGAGATTCACCTACCTTGGCCTCCTGAATGTGGGATTAAGGGCATGCACCATCATGTCCTGTACACCACCACATCCTGCAAAACCAGCGATTTTCATCATTGTTTTCCTTGTTGAAATGTTTGACAGTGAGAAAAACACTTAGCAAACAGCAGGGGCTTGCCAGGTCCATAAGCCCTGTTGTATAAACATAGGAACAGGTGGGTGGGGGGATGAGTGGGTGGGTGAATGGGTAGGTTGGTGGATGGATGGATGGATGGATGGATAGGTGGATGGGTTATTGGATGGATGGATAGATAGGTGGATGGGTTATTGGATGGATGGATGGATGGATGCGTGCATGAATGGGTGGATGGATGGATGGGTAGCTGGATGGATGGATAGATAGATGGATGGATGGGTAGCTGGATGGATGGATAGATGGATGGATGGATGGATGAGTGGATGGATGATGGGTGACTGGATGGATGGATGGATGGATGGATGCTGAACGTATGAGAGGGAGCCCTAGAACTGGGCGCAGTTGGGAACTGTAAGGTATAAGAAAGCAGTGTGGTAAAGGAGTGTAACTTGCTGACTCTGGAGCCCTCAGAGGATTCTGAAGACAGTTTAGGGAAACTGCCCCCTCTCTATCCTGAGCAGCTGAGGCATGTCATGAATATTTGTCCCAATCTGTACTTCACAATGTGCTCATGAGGACACCTGGATGGAGCTGTGGTCTCCTGGGCGAGATTCCTGATCACCTTAGAAGTCAGCTGGAGGAGTGGATTGCTGCAGAGGTCCTTGCTCTGTGATAAAGCCAGGATGAGGGGGAGGCAGGAGAAATATTCTCCTAGCTTCAAATTTAAGCTGGTGCAGAAGAACTCTCCATGAGCGGCACAAATAATCTATTATTGTGGTGTTTTTAAAATTCTAAAAATGTGCCAAACTCTCAGCAGTCTTCACAAAGACAAAATAGAGCCTGCTCTTGTAGAGCCTGGTGTCATGGCCCTGGTCCCAATAAAACTTTATTTGTAAAATGAAGTAGAAATGGGGTGTAATAATCATTCCAGGACTTGAAAGGCTGAGGCAATGGGATTGCCGGAAATTTGAAGCCAGCCTGGTTTTCCTAGTATCAGGCAAGCCTGGACTGGAGAGTGAGATTTTATGTTAAAAGATGGATCAATAAACAAACAGGAAGCGGATGGGATGGCTCTATGGATAAGGAACCTTGCCACCAAGACTGACATCCCAAGTTTGATCCCCAGGACCTACCCAGTGGAAAAAGAACCAACTGTTGGCAAGTTGTTCTCTGACCTCAGCATGAACACAACGGCTACCCATGCACTCACATGTACAAATTTGCACCCGGGAACGCACACAAGTTCTTTTACTGAATGCATACATGAACAAACATTTTAAATCTTGCGCTTTCATTGCCCTGTCCTCTTTTGTAGCTCTTTCAAACCAGAAGTGACCCAGTGCCTTGAAAACGGTAGGTTGTTGGTAAAAGTGGCTCCTTTGACTTTGGGAAATGAACCTCCTGTGGTGGCCTGTGCAACTCAGAGCTTCCTGAGAAGAAAGAAATTGCTCAGGCCAGGTGCCTTACGGGCTCCTGGAGTTCAAAACCCCCATCATGGGGTGGCCTAGACTCTTGCTGTGAATGAACTTGTCCTATGAGAGCAAAGTATTTTGGGACCCAGGCACACAGTGCTGTAATGGGGCAATTAAACCTATAAAACCCAGGTTTACAGGGTAGTTTATACAGCATAAGAGGCCATTTACAGCTTTCTAAGATTGGTTTAAGTAGAGGAAAAAGGAACAGAGAGAGAAAGAGAGAGAGAGAGAGCTTGAAACTCTAACAGGATTAAAAGTTCAGAGAGAATTTTAGGTAGTAGGGAGGTCAAAACACCAGGCTTGTTTTCTGCCTTTGTCTCTTGTGATTTTAGGGAGGGCTGAGAACAGAATGGCTGTCCTATACGATTCCTCTGGTTCCTCTGTGTCCAGGAAGGAAGCCCTGGCTTAGGGAAGTCACAAGTCGGGCAGGTCTATTGACTGATGAACGGACCCTGTGGTGGTCTTGTCAAGCCACAGGGTGGCTCGAGGCATCCAGGGATGAGCCATGCAGAACACTTGAGTAGGATGAGAGGCTCTTTAGGAAGTGGTCGTGAATTGTGTTCCACCTGGCCACGCTCCTTCTGACCCCCTGACCCCACCTCCTTCCTTTCTCTTTCTGGAAGGATTCATGCCCTTGTTTCTAGGCTTACGCTTACTCCATTCCTCGGCTGAAAGTGCTCTTCCATCCGCCCTGTGCATTCAGTCTACTCAAACACAACTTGACATCTCTTCTCAGGGAAATCTCCCTTGGAGGACAGTACACAAAGCCAGCAGATGTCACAGCACCACAGCTGTGCAAGTGATCTTCTCTCACTGTGGGGAGAGAACACCCACCGGCAGAGAGTAAGACTTAAAAACGTTTTTAAAACATCTGATAAATGATGGGTAGGGGAGCCACCATATCAGAGCTGGAAGCGGGTAGCGGGTGCCTGGATGGGACACGGTTATTCCATGTCTTCCTTTTTAACCAACTTTAGCGTATGTTCATGTATGTAAGTAGCCATTCAAAACTCTATTTGATTGTGTGTGTGTTTCTATACTTCACCTTATTCCCTTGTGCCAGGGTCTCTCACTGAACCTGATGCCACACTGCACTCAGCAAGCGCCGACAATCCTCCATTTCCACCCTCAAGCTCTCAGAGCTGGGGTTTGCAGGCACGTGTAGCCAGGACTGGCTTTTTCTCCTTGGGTACTGTGGACTTGAACTCAGGTCCTCGAGAGTTCAAGCCACCATCAGCCCCCAACCGCAACCCCCAAAGTTTACTCTAAAAACAGGCTCTCTCTGTGTGAGATGCACTTGTTTTGTGAGACGCTAACTTGGGGTGGAGATCGGGTTGAGTTGGGAGTCTGGGAGAAAGACAAAGGATTCTGTTTTACTCGAAGTGTTGTGGGTGACTCTAACATCACCTCAAAGGTTTCATTTTTAAAAATTGAACTCAATTCATTCCTGTTGGCTAAATTAAAAGGATGCCATCGGGTTACAACGCTAAGCACCGAACTGGTCGGGCTGCCCTGGCTGCTGGGTGACTCTTGGTGGGACTGAATTCTGCTCTATTAGAAGCTGAAACTATCATGCATAGGCTTCCCCTTCACCCAACACACACACACACACACACACACACACACACCCCACAGTGTATAAGTAAATAAATATAAATTTAAAATTGTCAATGCCTTGAGGGCCAAAGGGATTGCTGCCTGGGGAAAGGACCCTGCTGTGCAAATGTGAGGACTAGAGTTCAGAACCCAGCACTTACTGTAAACGTCAGGATGTGATAACCTGCCTGAAATCCAGTCACACTGGGAGACAGAGACAGGAGATCCCCAAGGCGAGCTTGCTGGTTAGACTAGCCCAGTATTTGAGCTCTGGGTTCAGGTGAGAGAACCTGCCTCAAAATATGAGGTGGGTAGGCATCAAGAGAGACAGACAGGTGGCACCAGTCTCTGACCGCTGGTTAAACAGTCAGTGGCTAGTTAGTCCTCAGTATTCTCATCTGGACAATGGTAATGAGGCAGAGCTCAGCCCTGGACCTAAAACCTGTGAGGGTGTTGCTGAAAACAGGGGTCCTCACAGGGCCAGGCCTGGCTGACTGTCCCTGAGCTAACTCAGTTGGAAATTTTGATTCCGACACAAAGGTCAAAGCCAGTTCTCTTGGGGAAGGTTTTTAAAGGCGGTGACTTAATTTTCCAATAGCAGACTTGCTTTGTTGGATGCAAGCCTCACTTGCTGTTGTTGGATAGACCCAAGAATGTGCAGGTGGGTTATTTTTCTGGCCTCTGAATAAAAAGTCCCTGGTACTTATTGAGTTCCAGGAATTCCACTGTCCTCAGTAATTTGATATCATCCTGCTTATTTCTGATCCTGTGTTCCAAAATAATTTGTAGAAAGGTAGCAATCACCAAATAGTGTCTTACCTTGTTTAACCCTTGAGGGGTCTCTGCAAATTACATACTGCCTTTATATACAGGATAATTGGATGATGTTGAACAGGCCTGGTGGTGGTGGTGTGTCTTGAACTTAGATCGTGTTGGGGGCTTCTGCAGTGCTCAGCAACCCAAGATCTTAAAGAACAACCATTGGGACTGGAGAAATGGCTCAGAGGTTAAGAGCACTGGCTGCTCTTCCAGAGGACTCGGGTTCAATTCCCGGCAACCACATGGCGGCTCACACCTGTCT
Organism: Rhynchomys soricoides; assembly: GCA_019843965.1. Classification (NCBI taxonomy): domain Eukaryota; kingdom Metazoa; phylum Chordata; class Mammalia; order Rodentia; family Muridae; genus Rhynchomys; species Rhynchomys soricoides. The sequence goes on along the minus strand of JADRCH010000204.1, from coordinate 1,375,091 downwards.
ATAACTCCAGCTCCAGAGGCTCTGACACCCTCACACAGACATAAGTGCAAGCAAAAGGCCAATGCACATAAAAGATACACAGGAATTATCAAAAAATTTAAGAATACCTATTATATATGAAGCAACATAGAATTATCATCCCTGAAGCTTTGAGTAATAATTTTAAAAACAGTTTTGTTGTTGTTTTAAACACACACACAATTTGGATGATTTATAGTGAAATGTGTCTCTGTTCTCACAGGTAGATTGTTTTGTTTTAGAAATCAGATGGTCATCTGATTGTTGGGTTTTAATAGTACCTCTGCCCTAGAGGTGAATCTTTCTCTTAAGAACAATAAACACCATGGATCACTGGGCACGGTGGCAATACCTGGTCATCCCAGCACTAAGGAGGCTGAGGCTGGAAGCCTGCAAGTTCAAAGCCAGCCTGGGCTACTTAGTAAGCCCCTTCTCAAAAGTAAGATCAAATAAAAATGGTCCCCAAAGTCCCATTTTAAACATTTGATGTTTTTTGGAAATAATAAAAATTCTGAAAAAATTCTGAGTACTTACTACTTAGAAAATTGAATTAAAAATGTATAGTTCTCACCCAGGCAGTGGTGGCGCACGCCTTTAATCCCAGCACTCAGGAGGCAGAGACAGGCAGATTTCTGAGTTCGAGGCCAGCCTGGTCTACAGAGTGAGTTCCGAGACAGCCAGGGCTACAGAGAAACCCTGTCTCGGAAAAAAAAAAAAAAAAGTATAGTTCTCATTTGGGAAGGGGAAAGATATTCTCTCCGTGTAGATCAGGCTGGACTGGAACTCACAGAAATCCACCTGCCTCTGCCTCCTGAATACTGGATTAAAAGTGCATGCCACAAGTTCAGTTAATTTTAAATTTTAAAATATTTTAAATTCCCATAGAAATTTGAATTGTAAATAATGGTAAACATTATGAGTGTATTGTATGTTTTTAAATTGGCTTTTCTATGTTGGGGTATGTTAACTGGGTATCAGTTCTCTCTCTCTCTCCCTCTCTCTCTCTCTCTCATAGCCCAGGCTGCCCATAACCTCATTATGTAGCTGAGGATAGCCTTGAACTTCAGATCTTCCCGTCTCCACCTCCCAATGCTGGGATTACAGCCTGTGCCACTAAACCTGGTGTATGCCATAACCTCGAACGGAACCCATAGACCTTGAGAATGCCAGCTGAGCCCTCAACCAACCAACCAACCGACCACATCCTCTGTCCTCACTGCACATATTCTTAGCCCAAATGTCTTCAAAGCCTTTTGGGTAGAAGATAGAGTTCCAGCCAGTTAGCCTGGAAATGTAAGCCAGCCAAAAAGGGGGCTCCGGCGGGCGCTGCGCGCTGGTTTAATTTCTTTGTGGTCTCAGCAGTCTCTTCGTTCATCCAGCTCCGATTTTTCCTGGGCAGGAATCCCAAAGTAACAGACCCAGAGGAAGAGTCCAGCCTCTCCCTCTGCAATAATCCAATCAGCCTCAGCTGGGAGGCCCGCACCCTGCAAGGGCGGTGGAGAGAGCACGGAGCCAAGCCAACACCGCATCGCTGTTAGAATTAAAAAAAAAAAAAAAATTCCACACTAAAAGAAGGGGGTAAAATCCGCTTCTTTTCCCACTCTTTTGTTTCATTTTGTGTTTTGGATCGGAAACATAGGACTTCCCAATCAACTTAACAGAGTCCCAGATGCGGGCGCATCTCAAATATAAAACACACCTCAGTCTCAGCTGCCACTGAGCGAACTGAATGAGGAGGAGGCTTCTCGAGAGACTTGGTCGCAGACTGGGGGGGCGGGGGGGATGAGGATAAAGGATCGCCTGGTGTTTCCATCCTGGAGCAACACAGGGCTGCCATGCCAGCTAACCAGCTTGTCGGGGTCTCCCACGTGGAAAGTAGGTCTGAGTGCTGCTGGATTTAAACCCGGCACATGTTGAGGGACTGGTCGTATGAAGTAGAAAGCACTGCATGCCACACACACGCAGAACATGCTCACCCAGGGACAAAACAAAGTATAGCAGTAAACAGCAGCAATGCTCACACTGGCAGACATTCTGGAGAATTCTCTTTTCCCACGCCCCCAAGGGCAAATGGTACACGGCAGTTGGAATGCAGAGAAATGATGTGACATACAAATTAATACATGGCTTTTAAAGGCCCGGGAGGAGACAAGGGCCATTTCACAGCCTTGCCTTCAGACGTGGGTTTTCAAACGCTTCTGGGGACTCTTAACTTTTCTTCCACGGTTGGACCAAAATGAGGATGTTGAACCGTGTAACCAAAGACATCTCTTGGTGAAAGATCCTTCTTCAAGTGACTCTGATTCCCATTTTCATCAATGTTGTGCTGGCTGGACATGAAAACAGCCATTTAAATGGGTTTCTTCTGTCTTCTTGGTAATATATTTGAGTTTACATGCTCAACATCTGGTTTGTTGAACCAAAATGTGCAAGTGGTTTTGAGTCTCCATACTATTCTTCAGGCTCCGGCTGAGACCTGGCCCCTCTTCCTTCTCACTGACCTGGACTTTGACCCATGTTTTCCTCTTTTTTCTCCCCCCTGCCAGTAAAACAGGGTGTTAGGGGTCTTTCTGGGAGGTCCTTACCTTGGGGTTAGCAGTACCAGTCAAGGCAGCCTAAGTGTGCACAGAGTATCAATCATCCTAAGACAGGAGTTTGGATCTGGAGAGACGCTGGAGTGTTTAAGAGCAGTTGCTGCTCTTGCAAAGTAACTCAGTTCTGTTCCTAGCACCCATTCAGATCACAAACACCTGTGGCTCCAGCTCCACAGAATCTGACACCCTCTTCTGGACTCCTTGGGCACTGCACTCGCGTGCACAACCTTCCACCTCCTACACACACGTAATTTAAAACAACGAAAAGATAAATCCTTTCAACTGAGTGTGGGGTCTATGGCCTCACAGGATCTCAGCAGCCAGAGACCAAACAAGAATGAATGAAGCATGCCATGCAGGGCTGCAACAGATTTATGAGTGTCCCTTCTGAAGTCAGCCTAAGTTTATGGTCAACAAGTCCTGATGTGAGATCACCTGGTTCTGTGCAGGGAATTCATATGCTTATAGTTACATAAAATAATGATCATAAAATATGCACAACTAGGGGCTGGAGAGATGGCTCAGCAGGTTAAGAGCACTGACTGCTCTTCCAGAGGTCCTGAGTTCAATTCCCAGCAACCACATGGTGGCTTACAACCATCTGGAATGGGTCCAATGCCCTCTTCTAGTGTGTCTGAAGACAGAGGCAGTGTACTCACATACATAAAATAAACAGATTTTTTTAAAAAAAGAATAATCTTAGACTCAACGTCCTTAATTAAAGAAAAAAAAAAGCACAACTAATTACAGAATATTTTAAAACTGCGGTTTTCATTGACACTATTGGTGGATGTTTCTAGAAGTGTTTCCAACCAGGAAGCCAGTTAAAATTGTGCTTCTCTGATCCCCTTCAAACTGGGAATAACATGTGTTCTAGTTTGTATACTGCTACTGTGGTAAAACAAACTGGCCCAAAGCAACCTGAGGAGGAAGGGGTTAATTTGGCTCACACTTCCTGGTTGTATATAGTTATCACAGGAAAATCAGGGCAGGACTTAAGGCAGGAGCTAAAGCAGAAACCATTGAAGAATGCTGATTGCTAGCTTATGTCTAGCTAGCTTTCTTATACAGCCCAGGACCAGCTGCTTAGGGATGGTGCCACCCACAGTGGGCCAGGCTCTCCTCTACCAAGTAAAAATCAAGAAAATGCCCCGCAGGTGTGTCCATGGGCCAATCTGATGGAGGTAATTCCTCAACTGAGGTTTCTCCAATGACTCTAGGCTGTGTCAAGTTGACAATTAAGGTTAGCCAGGATAGCAGGTGACTGCCCTTGGCCAGTCAAGTGTCAGCAAAAGTAATATGTGTCGGTTTCAGGGAACTTGGGGGTACTGTGAAAACCAGTGTGCCATCCACCCTAGGCTCTTCACCTTTTTCCCTGACGGAGTCCCAGAGAGAGATCAGGCCACCAAGGAGGCTCCTGTGTTATTAAAATAATACATTCGAAAAGTCGCCCCACTGCCCAAACCAAAGTGAACAAGTAGCACAAAGCACAACACCAAGACGTTTGGTAATTACAAGTCTAAAATGTGAGGGCTGCTTGTTACTACAGCGTGGTTAAGTTTGTGACTGATACAAACACGGAACCTGTAACACACAAGGCCACAGCCAGAGTCTCCAGCACTTAATCCTGAGTTAGTTTCCAATTTTCTCTTTCTCTTCTTCCCAACATAGTCCTCTGTTGCTAGTCCTGTGATTTGCCTCATTCAGCAAACATTCTCAGGTCTCTGTGAGTGGCGTTTTGGAGACACAGCACAGGGTAAGACAGACCAGGCTCCACCCTGTGATAGGATCTCAAGAATGACAGCTGTGACTGTACCAGACGAGGATTTGCAAGGTGACCACTGTGAACTCAGTGAAGATTAGTCCTTTAAGACTCTCATTGTTGCTAAAGTTCATTCATTGTGAATGTGGCCAAGTAACGCCAGGTGTCCTGAACCTACAAGGCGAGGTGCCAATTGCTGGCAAATGTCACCAAGGGTGCCACACCTGTGAGAAGTCACCAAGCTTTCTCTTCCACCTTCTTCCTCCCCCCTTCCCTCTTCTGCCTCTCACCTTCCTTCTTCCATCAGTACTTTCTTCTCCACCTGCCTCATTCCTTCTCTCTTTTCCTCTCCCCCTTTCTCTCTCCGACTTTTCTTAAGTGAATTCACCATTGCCCGCACAGCTGTTCTTATCCAGTATTGAAGAGATATAGGCAAAATGGAAGTGATGTCACCAAAGGCCAGCACCCCACTCTGTGGGCCGATTGACGCCATCTTGGAGACTGGTCCCCAGTAGCTATACACTGTACCAAGTCGGGTCTGATGACTAAAAGGCCAGGGTCCATTTTGCTGGAATGACACGCAAGCTGTCACTGGTTTTAACTGTGGAAAGTGGAAGGGGAGCAGTGTCAGGAGCAACCACATCAGCTTCCGGAGTATCTTGACTATTCCAGGGGACATGACCCCATGGAATCCCCATGAGAGGAGATACCTACAGAAGGTATACCATTGGTCTTTGACAGATAGAGAAACTGAGACTTTCACTGTCTATGTCCCTACTCGCAGATTCTCCAGCTCCTGAGAGGCAGAGTGAGCATTTGAGACCATGTGCACCCAACTACAGACTCAGCATTAAGTCCTGACCAGTTATCCACTCAGCTGAGCAGCCTGTGGGTCTCATCTTGAGCCTGCCCTGGATTCGAAGGTGGTTGGACCTTCAGTCTCCTCTCCAAGTCGTTTGCAGCATCCCCATACCCAGCCAATACTCAATTAAAATGACTCACAGCTAGACACTCAACCAATTGCCTCTCCACCCTGGGGAGGGTTCATTCCTCCTCAAATGAAGAATGAAACATTCTCTCTCAAATTGTAGAATGGGTGATCTGTTCTGACTGCACCCCCAGGATGGAGCACACACCTCTGAGCTACCATCCCTGGGGCTCAGTGTGGGCCTCGGTTTTATCTCTTGCAAAATGGGAACACATGCGTGGGGGATGCTTAGCAATGACAATGGAAGCATTGGACACAACGAGAACTCCACCGAGCAAAATTGCTATGTCACATTGTTGCAGTGTTTCCTTAGCAACAATCCCCTCCTGGCAACCCGCCCATTGTAACAACAGCAGGAGAAGAAGCTGTCCTGGGTCCACATTCAGAGGTCTCAGACCTCAAGTCCCTGCCACATACTATAATACCTAAGCCCCTTCATGCATTTGAAAGGCCCCAAGACAGTGGTTCCTCCACATCCTCAGACCCCAACACGTTCTTGGTCATTTTGCATTGGAGGCTGGTGGGTTTGGGGATCAGTCTAGCTCAGTTCCACTCTCTTTATGGCTACTTGCCACTCAGGGGACCCTGAACTTCACAGTTCTGTAAAATGACATGAAGCAGACCCCCAACCATACAGGCTTACGGAGGGGTGTGGGGTCCGACACTAAGCCTCCCATATACATAGCAGAAAATGGCCACGTCACCCAGGCAGAGGGGAGGGGTGGATATGGGGCAGGGCAGAGGACTAGAAGAATCACTCTGTTGCTCCTTTATTATTTTTATCTTTTGAGATAAGATGTCATAATATATCCCAGGTTAGCCTTGCTAACTATGGCCTGGAACTCTCAGAACCCTACTGCCTCAGTTTCCCATGAGCTGGGATTATAGGTTGTGTTGTCATGTCTAGCTAGAGTCACATGTGCAGGTGTGCGTGTGTTACACTGTGTATGTGTAGGTGTGCATGTGGAAGCCAGAGCACCTCAGGGGTTAATCCTTGGCTACCATCTATCTTGCTTTCAATCTGTGACTTCTTGTTGGCTTGGCACTCACTTCAGGTTTAGCTATCTGGTCATGGTCCATTCATCTTCAACTCCCAAGCCCTGGGATTACAAGCACTCAGCTTTTTTATATGGATTTTGGGGCTCAAACCTGACTCCTCATGCCTGTGTAGCAAGTGCTTTACCCCAAGCCATCTCTTCAGCCCCTAGTTGTGGCTCAGTATGGGACAGTCAGTTAAGTACATAAGTTCTGTAGCCTAGTTATCTGGTTTCAAATCCTGTCTCCAAGTGACTGGAGATGCAGTTCTGTGATAGAAAATTTGCCTAGTACATATATTTGCTCCCTAGCATCAGAGAGAGAGAGAGAGAGAGAGAGAGAGAGAGAGAGAGAGAGAGAGAGAGAGATTTTTGAAGGAAAGAGCTGGACATGGTGGTGCACACCTTTAATCCCAGAACTCAGAGGCAGAGGTGGGATCTTTGAGATTGAAGCCAGCCTGGTCTACAGATTGAGTTCCAGGACAGCCACAGAAAAAGGAGGAGGGGGGGGAGAGGAGGAGGAGGAGGAGGAGGGAGAGGAGGGGAAGAAGGGGAGGAGGAGGAGGAGGAGGAGGAGGAGGAAGAGGAGGGGAAGGAGAAGGAGGGGGAAGATGGAGAGGAGGAGAGGAGAAGGAAGAGGAGGAGGAGGAGGAGGAGGAGGAGGAGGAGGAGGAGGAGGAGGAGGAGGAGGAAGGGGAGGGAGAAGGAGAGTTCTGCCTAGCAAGAAAGCAGGCTCTGTAGTTAAAATGCACGTGTTGTCAAGCCTGATGACCCGAGTTTAGCGCCCAGAACTCAGATAATGGAAGGATAGAACCAGCTCCCCAAATCTGTCATCTAAGTCTGCACACATGCTGTGCCCACATAATAAATGAGTCAATACAAAATATATTTAAAATAAAATAAATAACCCTGGCTCCATGCCACGTGGTAAACAAGATGCTGCCCTTCTCTGAACTTCAGTTTCTTCCTCTGTAGGAGAGGAATCAGCAACAGACTGGCCTTCTTAGGTTGCTTTCACATGTACCAGGCCCGTAATAAATGTAAAACACGGATCAGGCCTCCATGCCATTAAACACCTGACAGCACCCCATTCCAAATCGAGTTTGAAATGGGTCAGCCGACATCCTACAAAGTGTCCCAGAAGGCACGTCCTGAAGCCGGCAGTTGCTATACCTGACAAAGCCTCATTGTTTCCAGCCCCGCCAGGAACACGTGTTCCTCACCTCTGAACACAGTGCTGGAGGCTCCCACCCTCCATCTTCCGAGAGACTCTGGGTAGCCCAGGAGGCTGCCTGGAAATCTGATCCCTTCCAGCCCCTTCCCAATACCTCCATCTCAGCTACAGTGTTGCTGAGGCTTGGGCTCACCTATAAATCATTTTTAATGACAGTGTGAGAAGATTGAAGCCGCAAAGCAAATCTTACATGATGCTCTCCTCACCGGCAGCATCGAATATCCTAAATCAAATACTTTATGGTGCTGCGTGGGTGCGGGGGGTGGAGAACGCATAGCGCTGGGCGAAATGAAGGAACGCTATTATTGTCTGTCTCTGTGTGCTGGGGTCGTCCACTTTAGGGAATTCACACACCAGGCGGAGGAAGCAGGATGGTTAGAGGGTCCACCAGGATTCTGGGGGAACTTTTTATACAGCAAGACAGCTTGTGTTATGGGAACCAAAGCTGGAAACATGAGAAAGTTAAGTGAATGTAAGCCAGGCCTGATCTGGGGTTCCTCGCCTTTCACCTGAGGGGCCCCCTTTCCCGTTCAGAGAAAGCGATACAGTAAAACTCAGACTAAAACCAGAGCAAGTAAGAAGAGGACTTCCTCTCCTCCCCACAAGCCCCAGCCAGAAATGGAAATGAATATGGCTGAGCTGAACTTCAGTGCTCCGATGTGTTCCGTCTGACAAACGTGTTCCTAGCATCTTTAGGCTTTGCTCCCCAGGACAAGCCCTTGTCACCTCCCTGGTGTGGAGATAGGGGGCCAGCAACTTCCTCCCCACGGCCAATGGCTAAGAGGCTCCAGTTTCTCTTCATTCCACTTTCAGCCTTTTCCACAGTAAGGCCAAGTCCTCCTCAGACCCTGAACTCCGGAGGTTTTGTTTGAGGGTGTGAGGACTGTTCTCTTCTCATTATTCTGGAGAAGGGGCAGGGACGGGGGCATGGAGGGAAGATATGATTGACAGGTTAGTGCATAATGAAGGAAAGATGCTTTTGAGGCACTGGGTTATCAGAACAAGTCTCCCTGGATGCTAGGTGCTCTCAGTTCACCTTTTACCTCCTCCTCCTCCTCCTCATCACCCCTCCTCCTTCTTCTCCTTCCCTCCTCCTCCTCCTCTTCCTTCCCCTTCCCCCTATCATCTTTGTGCATGTGGCGGATGTTTGGGATGCGCGTGCCCCCACGCGCATGTGCACACCTGTGGAAGCCAAAAGTCAATGTTGAGCGTCTCAGTCATTCTTCACCTTATTTTTGAGACAGAGTCTCTCTCTCTGACTTGGCTAGGCTGGTTTGGTGACTAGCAAGCACAGCCTGGCTTTTTAACACAGGTTCTGGAAGTCTAAACGCAGATCCCCATGCCTGCATAGCTAGACTACGCCCACTGAGCCCTCCTTGCAAACTCCAGGAGTGGGGATGGAATTCCCTGTGGGTCCCAACCCAAGCCTCTCCTCCTCCGCTTCTGTCCTTGCCCTTAAACTCCGAGCCATCACCTTCCTGGTTTCCACAGGTTTCCATTGCTTTCTGTGATTTAGAGTTGGAGTCTTAGCTGATAATCCCTGAACTTTCTAGGGATAGCGCTTCCTGACACAGCAGGTGATTTTCAGAAAGGTGAATTTGAACCAGAGCCAGACTAATGAGAAACCTATGTACACAGCTCCAGGGTCTGAGGCATTCCCACAATGCAGAGCTCAAGTAGCCCCTTGTACTTCCCACATAAGCTCTTTGCTCCCTAGTATGGGTCTTACTAACCTCTGCCACAAACAGTTCTTCCCCTCTTCTCTCACCTCTAGAACAAGTCCGTTGAGCACCGGATCCTGTGGGGTGTGATGTGCTGCCTCTGGTAATTCAACGGCAGGAGTGGCGCAACCCGCCATGTTGTGTCTGTGGCAGACATCACTAATCAACTACCTCTTCTTGCTGAGCCTGAGCATGTCTTCAAACCCATTGCCACACAGAACCATGAAGTATCTTATAGCAAATATTTAGAGTTGGCAAATGAAATAGGGTTTCTCCAAGACCCCCCTTTCTCCTTACTCCCCACTCTAGTGTGTACAGTGGTGCTTGCAGAGGATAAAGCTCTCCTTTTTGTTTTAATTTGTGCGACCCACGTGAGCCATATCTGTATCAACTGCTCCAAAGCGCAGAAGAAAGGGTGGACAGACTGCAGGAGGTAGGATTGGGTAGAGGGCTGTGGAACACTGTCTCCTTGGTGTGACATGCCTTGTCGCCCTTTGACCCAGAGCAGCTGTGACCGTGTGCACAAGGACTGCATGTGGCTGGGCTCATAAACTTTCTATCATGGAGGAGTTGATAGCACCCGCCTTCTCTGAGGATCTGCGGGTGGCTAATAAGATTGTTGCGGGGGGGGGGAGACATTTTCCTTAACACCACAGCCACCAGGAACATGTGTGTGATTCTGTAAGTAATTCTTTAACCATGTTCCTGTGAGCATCCCTAATGAAACTCACTTGGGTCAGGAAAACATAGAAAAGCAGAAGGAGGGTTACCTGGAAAGAAGAAAGAGATCTGCAGGAGGGAACAAGATGGGGTAGTGGATGTGTCTGTCTGTGTGTGTGTGTGTGTGTGTCTGTGTGTGTGTGTCTGTGTGTGTGTATGTATGTGTCTCTCTGTGTGTGTGTCTGTGTGTGTGTGTGTGTCTGTGTGTGTACATGTATGTGTGTGTCTCTGGGTGTGCGTGTATGTGTGTATGTCTGAGTGTGTGTGTGTATGTGTGTGTCTCTGTGTGTGCATGTATATATGTGTGTCTCTGTGTGTGCGTATATGTGTGTATGTCTGTGTGTGTGTATATGTGTGTGTCTCTGTGTATGTGTGTATGTCTGTATGTGTGTGTGTCTGTTTGTGTGTGTCTCTGTGTGTGCATGTATATGTGTGTGTGTCTGTGTGTGCATGTATGTGTGTGTCTCTGTATGTATGTGTGTCTGTATGTATGTGTCTCTCTGTGTGTGTGTTCGGGTAGTAATATGACCAAAATACATTACACATATATAAAAATACAGTGAGACCCAGTAGTATGTATAATGAATATATGTTAGTAAAAAATGTTTTCAAAAGATGTGTTTGCATACCTGGACTTGTTCCTGTTTATAAGCAGTTACTATTCACGAGAATGGAGATACATGAGTCTCTGCGGGATGGTAGCACCAGGCAGAGCATGGCTACACACACACACACACACACACACACACACATATACACACCCCACCTCCACACACACAACATACATACATACATATCCACACACATAAACACACATGTCTACACACAGACACACACACACAAACACCCATTCCCACACACATATACACACATGTACACACACACATATGTACACACACCCTACCTGCTACAAACAGAATACACAAACACACGTAAACACACATGTATAAACACAGGCATACACACAAACACATATGTACACACCCCACCCTCCACACACACAACACACAAACACCCATCCCCATACACATAAACAAATATGTCTACACACAGACACACACACTAACACCCACACACACACACACACGTACAAATGTGTACACACACACAAATACACATACATATATATACACCCAACACATACACACACACCCATCCACACAAACACACACACACATATACACATATGTACACATACACAAACACCCATTCACACACATACATATACACACAAACATACACGCATACACATGTGTACACACACATCCGCACACACATATACACAGGTGTATACATGTGTGTACACACACACACACACAGAGCCTGTCAACTCTCCAGTATCAGGGCCTGGAAGGCTGCCCCTCTGCAGCCTGCATGGTGAACCTGGTGAGACTCAGAACAGTGACAGGGGTACCAATATCCATAGGCAGCAGAGGAAGGCCTGCTCCACGAAGGAAGCTGACAGGGCAGGCAGCTCTGTGTTTCTCGCCAGCTCCTACTAACTCAGCACAGCAGAGAGAGAGGTGGCAGACTTCTTGTCCCCTAAAGCCTTGTCAGCCTCACCCTAATGATGCCAACGTTTTGACAGAGCTGAGCAACACAGCCGGTAGGCGTGAAGTTGGAATTAATTTTCCTCTGAAGGTCAAGTGTATTAATGAGCTCTTGGCTGGTTCGGGTTGGTGTTCCTTTTTGTTCTTTTTGCAAGAAGAAGAAAATAGGAGAGATAGGGTGTAATTTCCTAGAGCTTTGCTGTCCTTCCTTCAGAGGACATGGCCTCTTTTCAAAGGCACAGTTCACCCGGTGGGCGATAGTCGGGCTCAGCTCCCACCTGCCCTGAGGACCTCAAATCCCACTGCATTTGGAGATGTAGCACTTGACAGAGTTAGTGTTCAAGAATAATTCATATATAGATGAAAATTTAGGAAACAAAGTGGGTTGTATTGCACGGTCTGCTGATCGTGTATGATTAGTAATGTCTGCCCTATCGATTAGCACTGTCTGCCTAGGGCGTAACCTCCGGCAGTTATCACAGAATTTGGAAATTACATTGTAGCATGTTAGCTGACATGTAGAATCACGAGTTCATGACATGTTAGCTGACATGGTGGATTCATGACATCATGTATGTTAGCTCACAGGGTAGATTCATAATATCATGTATATTAGCTGACAAGGTAGATTCATGCCATCATGTATGTTAGCTGACATATTAGATTCATGATATCCTACATGTTAGCTGACATATTAGATTCATGATATCCTACATGTTAGCTGACATCATGACCTCATTCCATTTGTTCTTTGTGGTATGGACTTGTAGTCTCCACTCAGGGCTTCAAGTTTGTGATTCAGCTCTCCACATCCACCTGTACACCTAGCCATACTCTGCCCTGTGCTACTGTCCTTCCTAATGACACCCTGCAGCTCGGTGATGATCTTAAAAGCAGCACGTGTGCACTTTGGAGCAAAGACACACCTCAAACAAAAGTATGGTTGTCGTCCTGAAGGGTATGATATGGTTGAGACCGGATCCCCAAAGGTCTTAGGTATGAAGGTTTATGCACATGAGAACTGGAGTGGAAGAATGGTGTGTGGGGGTTTTAGATACATGTCTTGGCCTTTACATCATCCACAAAAGATCTGCCAAGAGAGGCCCGTACACCAAGACGCCAACATGAAAACAGCTTCCTTCCCCAAGAAGGCCTCTCAAAGACCAGTGACCAAATAAGTAGATTATATTTTAAAAGGATGTTGTAAATCCCACCCCCATTAAAATAAAGGGGAGGAGAGGTCATCGCCCCTCACCATCTGACGTTCATTACCATTTTCATAGAGTGGTGTAGCTGGAGAAGGCTGGCTTAGCAAAATAAATTCTGCAAGAGAATGAAGTCTTCTCTCTAAGCTTGGGGGATTTGGCAGACATAAAATTCCACTCCCCTGTCTCAGCGAAGCCCCGGCAATTGCTTTACAAGTGGGGAATCTTCTCATGTCCATCTTCCACATCCACTCATCTCTTGCCATCTCCCAAACCGAAGGATTTGTGATCAGAAACAGCTGGGGACCCCTCCAATCCTGCACCCGAAGAGGAAGAAAAGCCATGAGGGAGCCTGGCCTTCTTACAGCTCAACAGGTTCTCAGGAAGATACCCGCCTGGGAATTTAGATGCCAACTTAAACCCGAGATGGGCATCTCTACAAATTGCTAATCTAAGATGGCTCCCCTCCCACGTTCTCCTATATGGTCGAATCGTGACAGCTGGAGTCACTGAGGCTGAATGCTGTATCCTTGTGCTGCAGTCGGACTTTGAAGTGTTTCCCACAGGCTCCTGGGTGGAATCCTCCCTCCCCATTGGTGGAGCTAGTTGAGGGAGGTTTGGAGAATTTTTTAGGAGGTGCCATCTACCCGGAGAAAGTAGGTCCCTGCAGACAGATCCTTAGGAATACCTTCTCTCTCTCTACTTCTGTATCTCACGCTTGGCTTCCCATCTGCCAGAAGAAAAAGATGATGCTACACATTCCCACACCCACTGTCTTCTTCCTAAGTGCAAGGAACCAAACAACTGCACACTGCTTCTGCTGAGCGTTTGTCACAGAGATGAGAAAGGTTATCTACCATCTCATGGGGTTCACTTCGTTTCTTCACGAAGCAAGCATTTAGTGAATAGCTCCCTGTGCCAGCACTGTGGTAAACAAAGCAATGCCCCTGCCTCGTGTAGCAGTCTCAGACTTCGTCTACACCCTTCATTTACCTGTGTAAGGAGCTCTTTCCGCTTCAGGGTCAAACTTAGCCTACATCTCAGACTACATCTGTTTACCCCAAATCATTCTGTCACAGACCCTTGGAAAAAACAGTTATGTTCTGCTTAACTGTTCCTTCCCCAGTGTCTCTTGTGCATATGATGTTCTGTCTGGTGTGTATGTAGTCAGAAGCTGATGTGCCAACCTAGGTACAGACAGCTTGCATGGGGGACTGGATGCTATAGGGTCTAACCATATGGCTTTGAAGCATTCATGTGAACTCAGGCAAGTGGTTTAGGTTCTCAGGCCTCTTGTTGCTGTTCTGCAGACAGGGGCCCATACTTCCATGTACTGCAGAGGGTCTCTTTGAGCACTGACATAGCTGGGAAATTAGCTACGTAGATCAATAGCTAAGGTATTACAAGGATTCAGATATATCAGCTTCTAGTCAATATTGTATTGAGCACAGTTTTTAAGAAAAGTCTTTTTCCCTTGATTAAGGGGGAAAATGCTGAGCATTTTGTCACAGAGATGAGAAAGGCCATTACCTTTTCCAATTGTTCATTTCTGCATTTGTTCAGTGAGCAGGCATTTAGTGAGCAGCTCCCTGTACCAGCTCTGGAGGCACAACAGTAAGCCAAGTAATGCTCCTGCCTCACAGAGGAGACAGCCTCAGACTTTGTCTACTTCTTACTTGCTTTGTCTACTTTCTGCTCTCACATGTATAGCTCCATGGGACATGGACATGTGAAGGCAGTTGCTCACAGATATTATTAGAGGCCATGAGATTCTCCTTGGAGTTGGAGGGACGACTAGTTGTGTGCCACCTGATAAAGTGTGTGGGGACTTGAACAATGGTCCTTCACGAGAGCAGTACTCTTACCTATGGAGCCATCTCTTCAAGCTCTTATTAAGTAAATACTGACTGAGTGTGGTGACTGACCCCATTTGCTATCCCCAGTATCTGGGTCTCTTATCTATGCTAAGAAGAGACACATCCTGACCCTTTTGGGGAAACCTAAGAAGCAGGCTGTGACCAGTAAGTATGAAAAGTGAGAATGGAGCTGCCCGGAAGAGGCTCAAGCCAACTGATACACCTGGAAAGGGCTCTCTGCAACAGGTTGAGCTGCCTGCAGGCTGTGCACTGTGCTCCAGGTTCCCAGCTTTGGCGAGCTGTCACCCATGCTGGGGTGGATTCTGGTGATGTAGCTGTCTTTGAGTCATTTCTGCTCATGTAAGTAAGCTCATTGGTTCACCAAGTTGGTGAACAAGAAAACTCACTGGTTCAACATAGCTTTGATCTGTTGTGGTCTTTCTGGGGTGAGCAGACGTGTGGGGTGTGTGTGTGTGTGTGTGTGTGTGTGCGCGCGCGCGCGCGCGAGCTATGTCTTCCTAGGAAAAGTCTGTCACACAACAGCTGTGCAAACCTTGCTTCCAGCATGTGCCAATCCAATGGATACAACTCAGTGTTTGAGGTTCTCTTTTTTAGATGAGTCAAGCTGACAACCAAGAATCTTAATGAGGATTCTCTTCTCCACACTCATCAATAAGCAAATGAGAGAGATTCTTTTCTTCCTTTGCTTCAAGTACAATGTCAGTGTTGTTTGAAGTGCTCACGCATGCGTGTATTGTGCTTTGATCAAAGCCACACACACGCTGTCCTCCCTGAGCCCTTCCCTATTCTCTCCATCACTTTCCCTGCCAACTTCATATGCCACTTTTTCTAAGCCCACTAAGTCTGCTTGGTGCTGCTGCACTATGCACTGGTATGCGTGAGCAACCTATGGGGTCCTCATCCCTAATGAGAACTGACATTCTTCCTTTCCTGGTAGCCTCCAGTTGCCAATAATTCCTCAACCCTGCAGTGGGATGGGTTTTATGGCTCTCTTCCCTCTCAATGCTGGGATGTGTGCTGGCTTGATCTTGTGCAGGTTTTGTGCATGCAGCATCCTCAGCTGTTATGAGTTACAGGCTCAAGGGAAAGTCCTGTTCTCCACAGTCCTTTGATATCTCCGGCTGTTACAATCTTTCTGTGAAAGTCTCAGTTGTTTTTCTATTGCTGAGATGAGACATCATGTCCAAGGCAACTTATAGAACAAAAAGTTTATTGGCTTCTTACAATTTCATGACTGGGAGCATGGCAGCAGACAGGCAGGCAGGCCTGACATTTGAGTCATAGCTAAGACCAACTTGAGACAGAATCACAAGGCAATGAGAGCTAACTGAGTGGAGTGTGGGCTTTTAAAACCTCAAAACCGGCCTGTCTTAGTCAAGGTTTTTATTCCTGTACAAACATCATGACCAAGAAGCAAGTTGGGGAGGAAAGGGTTTATTGAGCTTACACTTCCATGCTGCTGTTCATCACTAAAGGGAGTCAGGACTGGAATTCAAGCAAGTCAAGAAGCAGGAGCTGATGCAGAGACCATGGAGGGATGTTCCTTACTGGCTTGCTTCCCCTGGCTTGCTCAGGTTGCTCTCCTATAGAACCCAAGACTACCAGCCCAGGGATGGTACCACCCACCAGCCCCCTCCCCCCCATCACTAATTGAGAAAATGCCTTACCGCTGGATCTCACGGAGGCATTTCCTCAATGGAAGCTCCTTTCTCTGCGATAACTCCAGCCTGTGTCAAGTTGACACAAAGCCAGCCAGTGCTCTGCCCCTCCCCCAGAGACATAGCCCCTTTATCAAGGCCACGCCTCTTAATCCTGCCCAAGCAACTACAGACCAAGCATTCAAATACACGAGCCTATAGAGGGCGTTCTCCTTTAAATCACCACATTCTATGTCCTGGCCCCCATAGGCTGGTAACCATCTCATAATGTAAAATGCATTTATTCCGACTTCAAAAGTCCCCACAGTCCTTCACAGTCCCGCCACCGTTTAAAAGTCCAAAGTCTTTCCCGAGACTCAAGGCAATCTCTTCATTATAACTCCCTATAAAATAAAAATAAATTAAATTATATACTTTGAACATACAATGGTATCGTATATACATTATAATTCCCAAAGTGGAGGACTCTGGGAACAGTGAGCAAATTCCAGATCAAACAAGACTGAAACCAAACAGAGCAAACTGTGACTCCTGTAGCTTCATGTCTGACGTCAGGACACTTAGATGTGGTTCTCCTCCTCCAGTTCTGCAGTCTGCAGCATCTCTTAATATCTGAGGCATGGCTGGTAGCTCAGCATCCACATGTCTATGCTGGGTTCTTGATGGGACCGTGAGGCCTGGGTGGAGAGTGCCAATGACTCCTCAGTGTCTGAAAACATCAGTTGGAACTGGGTGAGAGTACAGACCAAGAGGCCAGGACCTTAAACAGAAAAATAATACCTGGTTACATAAAATGAAGAAAGGTTTGCACACAAATCATTGCAGAGGGTTACTTGACCCTATCAGAAACTTTAATTGCTGGTAATGGGCAGCCTGTTGGCTGGTATTTTATTGGCCCTAGTAGGTTTTTACAAGACATTTCTCACTCCACTCTCCAAGAGCCTCAGGAATTCATTAAATATTTAGAAGTACTCAGAGTTGTTCAGTTAAAGGTGCCCCTTCTGAGGAGGTTTCCCGCAAGTTAGAGACCCGGAGAGGGGAGGCCAGCTCTGGATGGATGCTTGCTGTCAGTCTAGGCAATCGCAATCAAGGATGTTGACTGAGTGCTTGCTGCGTGCTGAGCACTGTGCTCAGCGCTTTGTGTCTGTGTGTTAAAAATAAAAGAGCTCAAGAGATGGCTCAGCAGGTAAAGGCACTTTGCAGTCAAGAATGATGACCTGAATTCAATCCTCCAGGATGCACATGACTCTCTCTCACAAGTCATCCTCTGACCTCTACATATGCACTGTGGTACACTCGTGGGTGTGCACACACAATAGATGGATGGATGGATAGACAGATAGATAGATAGGTAGATGGATGGATGGATGGATGGATGGATGGACGGACAGATGGACAGACAGACAGACAGATAGATACATTGATAGATACATAGATTCATTCATAGATAGATAGATAGATAGATGGATGGATGGATAGGTAGATACATAGATACATTGATACATAGATTCATAGATACATACATACATACATATGTAGGTGGGTGGCTGAGTAGGTGGATGGATGGATAGATAGATAGATGTAAATGTAAAGCCATGGATTCCCACAGTCTCTGATGCTTACTCATTTAAGGGGGAAACTGAGGCTTCAACTTCAAAGGTAGTAGGGATAGAGGAGTGGAGGAGTCAAGGGATGCTGGCTATGATGTTGGCCAGACAAGGGCTTCCCCAAAGGTGCAGCTGGTTAACTTGAGCAGGTTACTAAGCCTTCCTGAGCTGTAGTTTCATCTTTACACTATAGAGACTAATTCTTTATTTGACAGGAGAGGGGAAGAAGCCAAAGGCCAGAGAAAGCAAAAGAGAGAAAAATCAGAACTTGCAATAGGGTCTCAGACTTAGCCTAATTATTTATCACTGCATAATTAATATATCAGTTGGGTTTTCTAGAGTGCACATGCTTATGTGTATACACACACACACACACACACACACCACTAGAAGTCCAATATGCCAACCACTGAGCAACACTACCTACACACAATTTTAAAATAATATTTCAGTAGAAAATGTTCTAAATTCTGCCCCTTTCGATCTGTGATCTGTAGACTGCGTTAATGATGACAACCCCCACTTTAGGCTCCGGTATTTGAACATCTGGCTTCCAGTTAGTGGTGCTGTTTAGGGAGTTTTTGGGTCCATTGGGAGATGGAGCCTTGCTGGGGCCAGCACATCACTTGGGATAGGCTTTAACAGTTCACACCAATGTTTACTTCACTCTTCCTGCTTCTTATTTGTGGTTGAAGACAATGATGGCTCATCTTTCTGCCTCCGCCGTCTGTTGCCATGGTTCCTCTACCAGGATGGACTCTCCCTCTAGAACCCTACGCCGAATTAAACTCTCTCGCCCATAAGGGGCTTTTGGTCGTGGTGTTTTATCATAGCAGCAGAAGGGTGACTGGTGCACCCAAATTAGAGTGATGCATGCATGCAGATGCAAATGCTGGGGGGGGGGGGATGCCTCAGGTGTGAGACAATGCAGGAGCTGAGTGGCCGATACAGCACAGAAAAGTGTCTGACTCTTCCTCTCCCCCTCTTCCATCCTTCCTTCATTTCTTCCTTCCTCCATTCCTCCTTCCTTCCTTTCCTCCTTCCTTCTTCCAGATTGCCTACAACCTGTGGCTGTCCAGTGTTTCACTAATTCAATGTACGCACGCGGAACATCCCAGCATGTTGGGCATTACTATAGGCAAAGGATTCACCGCAGCAAACGTGATGAGAAAGTAAAGATTATGAAGATATGACCTGGCTAAAGTGTATGCCCGTGTGGAAACATCACACCAAACAAAGAAAGCATTGCAGAGAAACCAGGTTATATTATTAATACGCCAATATCAAATTAATCAGCAAAAAAAGTAACAGGGGAAGTGCATCAGTAACCACAGGTAGTGCCTGTTTGTTATTATTAATCGTGATTAGAAACAACTGATTTCATCTCCTGTTCCCTTACTCATGGATCTGACTCTTTTCCATTGCTGCATATGGTTCAGTCCGTGTGTCGAACTGTAACAACCAATGACCTTTCCTTGGAAGCTCTTTTCCCACTTTCAACATTTAGTCTACAAGTGTTTCTTGAACTAATACTATGTAGCAGATGCCATAGTGCTGGGGTAACAGTACTGAACATTTGTGAGTCTTACATTAGTGTGGGAGAAAGACAGCACATAAGCAACCAAAAATATTATCACTGTGAAAAAATACAAATTATGGACTTGGATGAATGATGGAAGGTAATTTATTTATTTATTTATTATTAATCATTTTAGTCATTTACATTTCAAATGTTATTCGCATTCCTGGTTACCCCTCCACAACCCATCCTCCTTCTCCCCCTTCCCTTTTCCTCTATGATGGTGCTCCTCCACCCACTCACCAACTCCTGCTTCACAGCTCTAGCATCCCCCTATGCTGGGGCATCAAGCCTCCACAGGACCAAGGGCCTTCCTCCCTATTGATGCCCAACAAGGCCATCCTCTGCTACATATGTATCTGGAGCCATGACTCCCTTCAGGTGTACTCTTTGGTTGGTGGTTTAGTCCTTGGGAGCACTGGGTGGTCCAATTTGTTGATATTGTTCTTCCTATGGGGTTGCAATCCCCTTCAGCTCCTTCAGTCCTGATGAAAGGTCATTTTAAATGAGTAAATTGAGAAAAACCTCCTTAATGGGTGACTTTTAAATCAACAAAGAAGAAAGATGGAGAATTAACTAGAAAGATAGAGGGAAAGCAATCTGGGCAGCTGAAACAGCAAACTCAAGGACCACTGGAGCCAGACCTGGTGGTGTATGTCTGCAATCTCAACTACTTGGAAGATTAAAACAGTAGAGTACAGGTTCATGGCCTACCTTGGCAGTGGTGTCTATCTCAAAATGTCAAAGAGGGCTGGTGGATGCAGCTCAGGGCTGGAGGGATGGTTTTCCATGCACAAGACCCTTTGTTCAATCCCCTCTGCCACAAGACTGTTGTAAAGGAATATGGTTAGTCTATTTGAAAACAGTAAGTTCAGGAGGCTACAGGTGAGTACATCGCAGAGAAGAAGGGAAGGAGATGGGGTTGGAAGATGCTGAGGGAAATGACTACAAGCAGTGTTCTTCAGTGAGCCTCATTTGCCCACTGGTTGTGATATCTTCTTCATGTTTCCCGAAAGAATGAAAACCAACTGAGTCTGCTCACCTAATGGACTGTGAAGTTTATTTAGCTCTAGACATTAGTTCCAAAATTGTGTCAAGGATTTGCAGAATTCACAAGAGTGCATAGACACTTTAGATTTTGTGAAGAAACACAGGAGATACTTAAATTTTGTGGGACACCATGCAAAACACATTTTCTGAAGTGCCCGTTTCAACAGTAAGTTGGGTCGCACCCATTTTGTCCCGGATTCACTTTCTCTCATATGTATGTAGTCGCTACTGCTTTCTTTGGATAGAATGGTATAACTCACTTCATCCTCATGATGTTTAAAGTGGGTCTCTGCCATTTAATTGGTATGTTTAGGCCACTTATATTTAGTGCAATTATTTATATTATGAGATTTGAGCCTGACACTTTCTAGCATGTGTTCTTCCTGTTCCCTCTGCTTTTTACTCCTGGTTTTCCTTCCCTGTCTTCTTGTAGACTACTTAACATTTTTTTAATATTCCACCTTCACATATATATGCTATTTTTGAGGGATCTCTGTATATGCACGAATACATATTATTTCTTTGTATATAGAATTGATAGTTGATAGGTCTTTTCTTTACCAATGTGACAGTTCTTTATGTCTTCCACAATTTTTGACTTTTAGAACTCTGTATCAGTTGGGTATTTCCCCTGTGCATAAGATATGGATTCTACCTGGCTATTTTAATTCTTTGTTTGTGTGTGCATTTAAGTTTTGTAAGGTTGACAATGATGTGTCTATAGATACATCATTATATTATTTATGTTTGAGGCTCACTGTATTTCTCCAGGTGTGAACATTTCTTTCCTGGAGAGATAGAAGCAAATGCCCAGCTCTCAGAAGTCCCCCAAATAACATTCTGCTAAAGTCCAACTTGGGGAGTCTATGAGTCTGTTAGGTTGCTTTCAGAAGTATAGGTGACATCAAAACAGCCACACCCAGAAAGCCTCACTCCAGCATGCATCATGCCTTCCCCTTGGAAGTCTCCCCTTCAGTTAAACATCTACAGTCTATACACTGTGGTACCTCCAAGGATCATGAGACCAATGGCTGCTAGGATAGAATTACAATATAACTGGGCAGGAGGAACAGCTGGAATCTCAGGTGAGGATCCAGTTGCCGTCCCCACCCACCCCCTTTATGAAGAGCATTAACAGTCAACTAGCTCAACCTGGGGGAGGGGGGTTCTTGCAAACAATTGTAGCTGTTCTGATGAAGATGTCGGTTGGTTGATATGCTCCAAGGACAGACTTTACAACACTCAGAAACGAAGATTTGCATCATTTTCCTCTGCTAGCTTCTTCAAAAAATTATTTTCAATTTCACGCTCTTCTCTGGAGTTTTGACTGAACCTGATACTAGATTTCTGTTGTTATTGTTATTGCTGTTGTTGCTGCTGTTATCTAGAAGGTTCTCAACACTCTATTCCTTTTTGGAAAAATCTCTCTATTGTTTAGATTGTCTCTGTGGGCCTGCCTTCAAGCCCACTGCTTCTTTGCTCCCACAGAACCTATCCCTTGGGCTTTTTGCTCGAGGTAGTAAATATTTTCACCACCATCCCAATTCCCACCTGGCTCATTTTTGCATCTTCTACCTCTTTCCTGAGCCTTCCACAGCTTCATTCACTTCAAGTAACTTCCCAAGGTTTGTGTCCTCTTGGCTCTGACATCGTTGGTTGTCATCTCCTATTGAACTTGAGAGTCTCCTGCTTTGGGTATGGGGAGCAATTTTGTGTTACACACTAGACATTTTTAGTACAAGTTTGTACAGCTCCGGTTCTTACTTCAATCTTCTGGTTTTTGCAAGTAAGCAAACTGCTGAGGATCTGACTGACTTTTGTGCACCCAGGTTTGAATATCGATTGGATTTTCAAATCCTTGGCAATACTATCCTAGTATCCTGTGTGCTACCTAGAGGCCAATAGGAAGTCTGGGTGTTATTCTCTTCTATAGCTTAATTCTCAAAGATCCCCCCCCCATGACTCTGTATACTTTCATTCCTGGTTTGTTTGAGGGTGTGCCAAGGACTTCATACAGATTTGGTTAGTTCTTTCATACTTCAGGCAGATGATTGAAGAACCCCTGTGGATGGTTCTCTCTTCTCTAAAATCCTTGCCTCTCTTCATCTCCCGTGAGGTCAAGGAAGATCATTCATGTTTGCTGTCACTTGGGGGCAGTTAAGAAGGTCTCTGTTGTCATGATAGGGTAGGAAGCTTCATATCTGCAGAGAGAGACATGGGGCAGAGAAGGTCAACAGGGCTGCATTCCAGGACACAGCAGGACTTGCAGGGAGAGGAGGTCCCATGATTGTGTCTCTTTAGCATCTTTCTCTGTTCACAAGAGGAGGGGTGCAGTCTCAAGTCTTTGACTTGAGCACTAGAGTCAAATAACAGGGACTTCTGAGCTCTCCCTGGTCTTGAGCTGGAGAATTTACCTTTCATTCCCTCCCCTTTCGTCCATTTCCTCTCCTTCCTTGGAGTGTGTGGGTGTGCCTGTGTGCATGTGCATGTGTGTGCATGTGTGTGTGTGCGTGCGCGCATATGTGTGTGTGTAGAACCACATTGCTCAGTGCTTCTGAGCTGCAGCTAGTCTAATGCCTAAATTAGCATCCTATAGGAGACTGTGGCTTCGCCCCTGCCACCCTACACTCCTGTTCTCAGTGTGGTTTCAGATGCCCCGTTGGTCACAGGGTTTAGCTCTGTTTAGTAGAAATAACAGTGCAGTGAAGCAAACTGTCGCTTTGTCCCACTACAGTCCCTGTGAGAATCTCACACCTGGAGATACCTGTATTTTTACATTCAAGAAAACATTGTCAGTCACAATGTTTTGTGACTCAGCGTGTAGGTCACAGATCTGAGTCCATGTTTGGAAAGTCGTGTAGTTTCCCAGCTAAACCTACCTCCTCAGGGTGGATTCTGCTTAAGGATGGTGCTGCAGGCATTTTTTTTCTCTCCACCTATGTGCGTCCTTCGCTTCCCCCCCCCCCCCCAAACAATGCCAGCTTGGCAGATCATAAATACCAAAGTACCTTTCTGGTGTTAACAGCCTAGTGAATGGAATTATTAGACTCTTCCTGGAAATAATTACCTGGGCACTAAAGTCACTGTGAAGTTTGAAAGTTTAGTCTCCTCCATTGCAGAAGGAGGACCTATGTAAACCCAGAAGTAGTGGATTAACCCAGAGAGAGCTGAGAGGGCAGATGCCTTCCGGAGTGTGGGCAGAGGAGGGGAGGGAGGAGACACAGAAGAACTCAAGACCCCACGGCTGTTGTGCTGGTCCATTATAAAAAGAATCCGCTTTCAGCTCAGCTTTGTTAACACAAAGCTTTTTATCTAAGGGGCTCAGAGAGTTTTGTTACAGGTAAATATTCTCGTCTCCTGCTGAGAATAGGAGAGATCAGGGTCAGGGAGATTAGTGGAGATGCCTAGTTAAGGTCACACAGCGGCAAAGTAGAGACTCACAGAGTGGCTGGTAATGGCATTTGTCTGCTCACTATTGTATCAGCCTAAGACGCCTAGTGTAGAGGGGGACAGGGTTCAAGAGGAGACAGGAGCTGTCCAGAGACAGTACATCTTAGCTGAGCATCACCACAGAAGGAACTGGGGGCCGGCTGTTAAATATGGTCTCCTTTGTTACCCAGACCTCATGCTGAGTCTGGAGCATCAGCGATTTGCTGGGTTTGCACAGGCGGTTTGGGGGGGGGGGGGAGAGCCTGAAGTACCCTGGAGGGCTTCAGGAGGTTGTCTAATTCTCTCTGAGTTTTCCTGGCTTTCAGGTGGTGCATCTGGGGAAAGTGAGTATGCAATGCCATCTCTCTAAAGCCATACAATTCAAGGTAGTCTAAGGCCCCGGGTAAGGATTCGGGAGGAGTCACAGAGGCTTGTGGGAGCTGGAACCTTAGTCCTTTGGTGGTTTCGAATGGGACCTCCAGACAAGACACTTTCTAATTTTGTGTTTTTGCAAGGAAGATTGATCTAGGCCCTGTCGGTTCCTTATGAAAACTCACCCATGAATGACAAAAATGATGAGACCCCAGTTTCCCTTCCAGAAAAACCCTGCTGCCCACTGGGTCCATCTTATGGCATCTCATGGCATAAGATCTTATGGCATCACATGAATTTAATGTGTGGATTGCGGAGCCTTGCCCCTGGGATTCTTCATCCCTCTTGGCTATTTCTGTGGCCTTAGTGCCGTCTGTTCAGATGACCAGATGGGGCTTAGAAGCAATGGAGTCAATTCACTTCTTGCAATTTCCAGATACAGTGTGGAACACTCAGTTAGGGTCTTATTTTAGATAAATGACAAGCAGGTGATCCTTCATATAAATCTGTTTCAAACGCTCCACGACTATCACTTGCCTGGCATCATGTATTTGCTACAGGCAGAATACGAGCTAGGCCTTGGGTCTTTCAGTCTACTTCTAGAATGTTCTGTCATCACTGTTCTATCTGCACGCAGGAAGGATGGATTCTGTGATTCTGGTTTCTTTTTTTCTCCCTTCATATAGGAGAAATGGGGTTAGTCACACTCACAGCTCAGTGCCCCGTGAGTCAGTTCCCAGACTCTGAGTAGCATAATGTATTGAGATTAGGAAGAAAAGAAATTTGTCACATAAGAAATTATTTAAGATTACAGAGTGTGTGTGTGTGTGTGTGTGTGTGTCTTAGTTCTAGAAACTTCCAGGAGCAGAACTCAGATAAGAAGCACCAGAATTTGCCTGGAAATTTTCAGACAGCTCCATCCACACTGACAGGAGCAATGAGCAGGTGTTCTAAGTCTGAGGATCCATAGTGTGGGCTGGAAGGTGGACGGGTTTGCAGACTGAGGCTGATGAAATCCTCCTGGGGCTCAACGTTGTTCTGGTTATTCCTGCCCGCTGCACCCTCCACCTGTAGTTAACCTTGAAATGTAGGACGAGACAGCATAAATGAGGTCCTGCCACCGGTTCTGTGCAGTGTGTCCTTAGTGTGTGCAACAGACAAAGCACTGTCGGATGTTTGCACATAGATAGAGATAGGCAAACAATGGGTGATAGAAAGACAAGGTAGATTCACAGATAGATGCACATAGAGACAGACAGGCAGATAATAGATGATTGACTGATAGATGATAGATAGGTCATAGATGGATAAATGATAGATGGTGGACAGGTGGTAGATAGATGATAAATAAACAGATAGATGATAGATAGATAGATAGATAGATAGATAGGAGAGATGGATGGATGGATGGATGGATGGATGGATGGATAAATAGACAGATCATAGGTAGATAGACAGACAGATGATAGATAGATAGCAGATAATATACTAGTTAGCTTTTTGTCAACTTGACATGAATTAGAATCATCTGGAGAGACAGAACCTCAATTGAGAAAATGCCTTCATCACATTGGCCTGCAGGCAAGCCTGTGGGACATTTTCTTAATTAGTGATCAGTGGGGGGAAGGCCCAGCCCACTGTGGGTAGCACAGTTCCTAGACTGGTGGTCCTGGGTCCTATAAGAAAGCAGGCTGAGCAAGCCATGGGGAGCAAGTCGGTAAGCAGCATCCCTCCATGGCCTCTGCATCAGCTCCTGCCTCCAGGTTCCTGCCTGGAGTTCCTGCCCTGACTTCCCTCAGCAATTGAATGAACGTTACTTGAGAGTTGAAGAATAAAATAAACCATTTCCTCACCAAGTTGTTTTTTGCCAGAATGTTTTATAACAGTATTAGAAAGGAAATCAGACACAGATAAAGAGACAGGCGGCTTCATAATAGATAGATGATAGTTATAGCTACAAACAGACTTTAAACATACATACATACATACATACACACACACACATACGTACAAACACACATACATACAAACATACATACAAACATACATGCATACAAACATACATACATACATACATACACACACATACATACGTACAAACACGCATACATACAAACATACAAACATACATACATACAAACATACATGCATACATACATACATACATATGTACAAACACGCATACATACAAACACACATACATGCAAACATACATACATACAAACATACATACACACATACATGTTAGTGTCTCTTGCCCCTTGACATGCCTAATACATGTGTTAAACACATTAGCTACACCTGTGCTTGAACATACTGCACCCACAAAGTCAAGGAAGTGAAAGTGAATGGCAGGAAACCCATGAGGACCTGAGAGCTCCGTCCATCTGACTCTCTGGTTCTGTGTCTCCCTCCCTTCCCCCTTCCCTTCCGGCTCCCCAACTGTTGCTTCTCTTAGCCTCTCCTCTCCTGGCAGTAGGAGGCTCCTTTCCCAGCCTGTCCCCTTGGGGCCCTACAGAACCTTTTTACTTAAACATAGATTGAGCTAAACCTTACTCCTCTGGATGAATTGTGCCACCAGCAGCAATCTGCAAGGCATAAATCAACCCACAACCCCAGGCAACTGTCTGCCGAAGGCACGGGATGGAGAAACCATCACTTTCTGCAACTCGATGGACAAAGGTCTCTAAATTTTGTCCCCTGACAGCTCTTTCCTCACCTGGCTCATTTCTCTGCCTCTCTGCCCAGTTTCATCTGGCTCGCTCTTCCCTCTCCTGTGAAGAATAGAGACAAAGGGGCTCCATCAGGGTTCAAGAAGAGAGAAGGGCCTCCGTTCTGATGCCTGACACCTGAAGGCATTCTGGACTGTCCCCATCGGTTGGCTGAGCTGATGAAGGTGTCATGGGGGGGAGGGGCGGGAGAGGCGGGCAGGATGCTGACTGTGATGGCAGTTACCAGCCTCAAGGTTGCAGAATCTCTTGAGGTCATGCTAGGGTTCTGTTTATTCTCCTTTCTCAGATCTCTACACCAATGCTGAACTAAAGACTCATCCTGCTCTGGGGAATGGATAGAGTCTGCGTGTGCTCTCACGAGCATTTCTGCCTTTGTGGATATCTTTCTTACCCCACCAGCTTTGGCCTGTGACCTGCTCTGGTATTGCTTAGCTGTGCTGAGTTGGGGTCACGGACTCAGATTAGCGTATTAGCTCAATGCGAGAGCCCCTCTCCCTCCCCTGTGATTTGAGATCCTTTTCTATCTTGTTTTAATGAAAACCAGCTTTTAATATCTGACCTGATGAATTTTGTGAAATATTAGCAAATATTAGCTATCCCACTAAAGTATTTGGAGCTCATAACTTACCCTTGTTCTTACCCTTACTTTTCTCAGAAGATCAAGACAGCCCAACCCTCTGCAGACGTCAGAGACCCCTACCTAAGCCCCATAAAGTTTTCCCTGTAACAGAATGATTGCAAGAGCTGGAGACATGGCTCAGTCAATAAAGTGCTTGTCTTGCCAATAGGACCTGAGTTCAGATCCCCGGGGCCTATGTGAAAACCCCAGGTGTGGTGGTGTGTAATCCCACGAAGGGAAGCAAAGACGGAAGGTAGAGTTGTATCCTTGTAGCCTCAGAGAGTGAGGTTGCCCCTGCCTTTCTTTTACCTCAGCTGTGCTTGCTGATCAAGTCAGCATGTCTGCAGAGCAGATCAACCCATCTGTCAAATGAGGAAACTGAAACCCAGGAGCACGAGGCTCCCGCCACTGGGGCAGAGTCAGAACCAGCAAGTGGTGAGGCTCAAATAGGCCTCATCACAGGCAAAGCCTTCACAAACAATAACCCACAGGCTGGGCGTTTTCCATGCATCAATTCCTGGAATCTTCCCTGGAACTGTATGAGGCCAGGTCTAGAAATATGTCCATTGTATAGATAGATAAACTGAGGGTCATGGAGCTGAAGTATTTAGATCTGAGTCATGAGGAGAAGTGGTGACAAGGATCCCAACTCAGAGTGGCCTAAGTCTAGAACTGCTCATGGCTGCTGCTCTGATGAGAATCCGTCATTAGGTCCTTAGACTTTCCTAACCTAAGACTAGAGACCCTCCTACCTAGAAAATCCAGCGTGGGGTCTGGGGGCCTTTGAAAACATAATTTTTGGATATGTGCATCCTTTTAAATCATTTTTTTAAAAAATGTGTGTGTATATATCTGTGCGTATCACAATTATATCGGTTTCCATGAGGCCAGAAGAAAGCATCAGATTCTTTGAGCTCGAGTTAGAGGCACATGTGAACTGGCCAGTGTGGGTACTGGGAAACAGACTCAGATCTCCTGACAGAGCCGTCCCTCTGGCCCTTATGGGCACGCTTTGAGCGTGAGCCTATAGCTATCTCTTTATCATAAAAGGGGCCAAGAACCCCCAGATTAAAACCACAGCTTGGGCAGCTGCTAGAGTTGAAACACTGAAGTGTGGGTTGGACAGCATTGAGCATCGTCAAAACCAGGTCCACCCAGCTGGCCACAGCGCTCATCTGCACACTTCCTTTTGATTCTGAAACCCCACTTCTCACTCCCTGGGAGGGGGTGATAGAGTAAAACCAAATAAGAAAAGGGGGCATGATTTCAAGCCATAAATATCATAGAGTCAGGACAGGGAGCCGCTGAGGTCTGGAAGACCAGAGATTGCCCAGCTTGCCCCAGGATCAAAGGGAGGACACAGAGCCCCTTTCTGTCAGGTCGCCACGTCAGCAGCATGGAGCAGGGCAGGGAGATGTCAAGAGGGGGCTTTCTTTGAAGTTTCAAGATAAGAGCCAGCTCCACCTCCCATTAGCGTGAAAGTCTTTGCTCCAGGATTCAAGGGAGTGGGTGCATTTGACTACATATGTGAGGGCTTCAGAAGGAATTATCGACTGAAGTAGACACATCTTTGGCTACAGGATATGTCGAACTGGCCAGGAAACTCTCATGGCTTTTAATCCTCAAAAGACACGGGGCCCAGAGTCCTGATGACAGTTTTTGTGTTTGTTCCCCCAGTGGCCACTCCTGTGTAGACTTGGGCTGTGTGGTTGAGAAGCTGAGTGGACAGAGCCTTGTATACTCACTTATAACACCCTTTGCCCTCAGGCTGGGCAAGTTTGGGTGAGTTTGGGCACGTGTGTTCAGTCTCTCTGAACCTTAGTTTCCCTGCAGGTTTCAGTAGCTGCCCCTGTACCTGAGGTTCATTTGAAGTGAAATGGAATTACACAACCCAGCGATTTTCTTCCCACATTGTTGGTTGCATAAGAACATGCAGGAAAGCTGAGCTAATCTCCAAGGTCTGTGTGAGCTCTGGAGGCCAAAGGCCAGATCACATGATGCCTTTTGCATGCATACTAATTCTCCTCTGTTTTAAGTGCAATAGGCTAAAGGTTAGGGACCCCTACCCCCCCCCCACACACACACACACATCTTCCCATCTCAAGGCAAGCACAGACAGCTCAGAGAAGCTCCCAACCTGCTTAGACCCTGGGAAGCTTTTCTGTGTCCTAGTTCCTATAAGTGTAAGTGAAGCCATTTTACTGACGTTTAATAGTAGTAGATACATTTTATCAATCAGAGCAGAACCCTGTGCTTTAGAAGGTTTTAGCTTTACGTACATGCAAACTCCATTTAACAAGCAAACCATTAATTAATAATTAATTAATGTGTCCACTCTGTTAACTGTAATCTATTTGTTTTTCATTTTTATTATGTGTATCTGTGTGTGGATTTGTGCACCATTTTTATGCAGTACTCTACACGGCCAGAAGAGGTCAGCAGATCTCCCTGGACCAGGAGTTCCAGGTGATTATGACCTGCCCCACATGGCTTGAACTCAGGACCTTTGCAAGACCTGTGAGTGCTCTTAACCCCCAAGTCCCCTCTCCAGCCTCTAGCTGCAATGTATTGAGATCCTGGAGCACTTTCTATGCTGGGTGCTAGGATTTTGAAGTACCCTTTGCCCTTGTGCCTAATATACCGAAATCTTATTGAAATAAAAAATAGTAGGTCCTTACCCAATTATTCAGTCAACCAGAAAGCGTGAGGTCACACTGGGTTAGGTTGCCTTTCTGCTGGAGTGGTCACTCTGGTGTGTCAGGCTTTAATTTCACGGGAATCCTCTCTCCCTTCCTAATTCTCCTGGGACACTTCCAACTGTCCTGATGCCTTTACCTGTTGTCATGGTAACCAGTCAAGAGGAATCTGTGTCATCCTCACAAATCATCAAACCCATGGACGCTATCCCTATCTCAAACGGTAGCAGTATGGGAAGCTCTGGGGACGCCTGTTGTGTCTGGCCTCTGAAGTGAGGGAAACTGTGAGTGAATTGTGTCTTCACACATGAAGGCTACCTTCCCCTGTAATGCAAACGACAGGTAGAGCTGTTGTGACACTGTAGCCACCCCTCACAGTTCCCATTCTATAATATCTCTTCTTCTAGAGCCTCTGTTTCCTGGCTGTTTGTCTCATGTGACTTGATTGGGGCTAGTAACCCCCTCTTCCTGCCTCTACCCTGGTGACTGATCTGCTCTGGAGACACAGCTCAGAGTCTCCCAGAATTTCCTTTAGGAAAGCTAAAGTGCTTTTTAGCTGGAGTGTGTCACCTGTGGACCTTTGATGACATTTCTGTCACAGTGAGGAAGTCTGTCTAGAGCTGGGAAGGAAGACCAGTGAGTCCTGGATCAAAACAGTGATTTGGGGTAGCTCCCAGTTAACTTCACCAGTGCCTTGTATTGCTGTTACTCAAAGCAACTTGTAGAGATGAAGAGTTTCGGTGAGTAGAGCGCTGGCCTAGCACGCAGAAGTCCCAGGTTTGGAGGCACACACCTGTAAGCCCACCACTTGGGAGTTAGAGACAGGAGGATGAGCTGTTCAAAGTCCCCCTCCGCTGTGAGTTTGGGGCCAACCCCGGCTATACAAGGACATCTCTTTAAAACAAAACAAAAAAAAAAGGAGGGGGAGATTTGAGATGGGTTCCTCTCAGATCCTCTAGGTTTCTCATCGTTGTGGCCCATAACCAGTGGCCCCTGTGCCCCGCAGTGAATGTTCAAGATGATGGTGGAGATGTTCTCTCTGAGGTGACTGGCAGATGGAATGTGATGATCGAGCTGGAGCAGCTGGCTACTGTGGGAAAAGTCTGATGGTTCCAACCCCACCTTACTGGAGACACTACGTGGGACAGACTTACTCAGTCTCCTGGCAATCCCAGCGGTCCATCACTTAACTTACCCAATTGGAGACTGTGAATCAGAACGTTGCCCTCCGAAAGCTCAGTGCTCAGGTGTGCCCAGCACACTGCCTCTGTTACAGGGTGAGAAGTAGCAAGCTGGCTTGCGCGCCTGGAATTTGTCCAGATTCACAGAGCATGCTCAGTTGGAAGCAGGGAGTTTCCCAGAACCTTATGGACAAAGTTAAGAGCAGCTAAAATAACACGACTATGCTACCTAGTATCCTTCAGGTCTGTGAAGTCTTCCAAGCAGGGTGCAAGCTGAGGCTGCAGGAGAACTAGAGGGAAAGATGAGTCCACCTGGAAAGGAAACCGACCCTGACTTTGATCTCCGTGCTCCCTCTCTCCCCCATTCTCCTCCTTATGCTTCCTATAGCTAAAGGGAAACCAGCAAGCAAGGAGATCATTGAAGCAATCGGCATAGGCTAGTTTCTTGGGTACAAAGCAAAGCAAAGAAGAGGAAGCAGAGAGCCTGTCCCTGCTTCCTAGTAGAAACCGGACAGGATGCTAGTCAGATGAAAATGCCTGAGTTACATTGCCT
Source organism: Rhynchomys soricoides (assembly GCA_019843965.1). Classification (NCBI taxonomy): domain Eukaryota; kingdom Metazoa; phylum Chordata; class Mammalia; order Rodentia; family Muridae; genus Rhynchomys; species Rhynchomys soricoides. The sequence goes on along the minus strand of JADRCH010000204.1, from coordinate 1,342,912 downwards.
TCGGGGGGTCCTAAACCCCAAACCTGACTCCATCGGGTTTCTGTGCCTTTCCAGAGCCCATTACCAAAAAGGAAGTCACACCTCCTCACCAACCCCCACCCCCACCCCTGCCAAATCCACCTGCTGCGGGGGCGGACAGCTGATCATAGAGAACTGATTTCTAATAGAAAGCCAAGCAAGGTAAAGCCAGTCTCGCTGCAAAACGGAGGTTAGGGGAGGGTGGGAGCGAGCCACAGCGCTCTCCAAGGGGCACCCACCACACCGAACGGCCCACAACGGCCTCAAGGGCTTCCGCAGTCGGTCTGTCTTGACTCCATTGTGTACCTTTTGGGTTTGCTGCTACTAATTAGTTTTTGTCCGAGTTAATCCAGCTTTGCATTTCAGGGCTTCTTTCTCCCGCTAAGAATTTAGGTTTGAAAATGTCACTAACAACCTCGATAATTTAGTGTGGAAAGCCTCAACAGCCAAGGAATTATACCTGATGAATAATATAATCAGCCCATCTCTTTCTCAGAAGCCCTTCATAAACATATCAAAAGGCTTGGAAAAGTGTGCTCTCTTTGACTTGAAAATTTCCTGTCTAGTGAAAAGAGGAATTTTTTTTTAATTTTCCCCCTAAAGAAATAATTATAAAGGTGCACAAGTATTCAATTAAAAATGTGGTCAATGAGTTATCCTTAGGTCTGTAGAGACCAGGAAGAAACTAAGATTTAACAAAACATAATTACGCCAACAATAAATGTTCAGTGCCTCCCATGTACCAGACACAAAGTTAAATAGTTAGTCTATATTAATCTGATTCCCATCAACTTCTTCTAATGAAGAAACTGTTTTTCTGGTTCATGTTAGAGCTAGCCAGGCACAGAAACCCTAAGCAGCTTGCCAAAAGTTACACACATTCCGGCTAAGTATTTGGCAAAGTCGGGGCATGAAATCAATGGAGGTCTATAGACTGAAAAGTTATAAATCAACAGTTAAATATCTTTTCTATACTCTGTCTGGAAGAGCATACTTTCATCATGACACAGCAGGTTTGAATGTTTGATCCTCAGCTCTTCTGTTGCCAACCTGATTGTACCATGAGGGGCCACGGGCAGACGTGAGGAAACACACTCAGGGCCTACTGAGCCTCCATCAACGTAGGACACCCCCCCCCCCGTCATGCCTCAGGACTAAGGCTATGCACACTGGAAGCATGACTGCTCCTCAGCAGGGTGTCCCCAAAAGCAGATTCAGGGTGCAAAGTGCAATGCATCTAGGGCTGTGTGTCTGAAGAGTAGCTTGGAAGAGGGCACGGGTTCTACTAAAAACAGCCTACCCACCCCACAGACTCCTCAGCCCAGGTAAGGAAGGGCAGTAGTAGCAGGAGGGCCAGAGGGAACTACATCAGTACCCATGGTGGTTAATTTTGGTTGTCAAGAGAGAGGTTTGGGAGTCTCTCGTGAGGCACAGCTCCAGGAGGACCTAGGAAGGTGCGCCCATTGCTGGTCTGGTCAGGGAAATCTGACTTCACCAATAGTTTAGTCTACTGAGGTTTCAATGTCCAGGCTCTGTGTACCTAGCTCTAAGAATGTTCCTGAAGCTGTCATTGGATGGAAGTAACTTGGCTTCCAAACATTCCAACCGTCATGCCAATACGATGCTTAAGAATAAGATGGTGCATGCCTTTAATCCCAGCACTTGGGAGGCAGAGGCAGGTGGATTTCTGAGTTCGAGGCCAGCCTGGTCTACAGAGTGAGTTCCAGGACAGCCAGGGCTACACAGAGAAACCCTGTCTCGAAAAACCAAAAAAAAAAAAAAAAAAAAATTAATAAGGTTCTCAGTGTGGGGCAGACACTTGTAATACCAGCAGTCAGAAGAGTGAAGCAGAAAGTTTGTGAGTTCAAGGCCAGGCTGGCAGTGAAACCTTGTCTCAAAATTACTGTGCATATGAATACCAGTAATTATAATAAATTAATAATAATAATAAACAATAATAATATGTGACTGAAATCAACGAAGTGGGAGACAGCTCTCAAATAGCTTACTAGCCCACCTTTAAATGACATTTATTTAGCATATGTGTGTATGTGGTGTGTGTACATGCGCATGTGCACGTGCGCTCACACACAGTAATCTGTATCACAGCGCTCATGGGGAGATCAGAGGCCGACTTTCAGGATTTGATTCTCTCCTGCCACCATGTCGGACCTGGAGCTTGAACTCGGGTCATCAGGCTTGGCAGCAAGCGCCTTTACCCTCTGAGCCTCCCACCTTTAAGGTGTCTCTATTCCACCTTAAAAAAATCATACAGACCCATTGTAAGACATTCCTAAAGCCTTACAGGTTGTAGAGAAACAAGGTAGAGAAGACTTTTTAGTAAGTGTGCTATGGAACCTGTGTGGGGGAAAATGATGGGTAGCCATCATACACAGAAGAACAATACCCACATAGAAAAAGAAATAAACAAAGTCATTAATATACCAAAATGACTATGATGTCTGGGGGAGGTGTTTATTTCTCCCCTCTCCTTGTTTGTGTTTCTGAGCTCTTCAGAACAGAGAGATTTGCTTAACGGATAGAGAGTAAAAGTTATTTTGTACCTCATCAGTATAGTCCATGCCTGGAGGATACTGAGATGACACCCTGGAACCCACAGGGGCACGGCCACACTGCTTCTGCTTCCTGTGCACACAGGGAGCCTGGGTTTCACAGCGCCTCGTGTCCACACCATTTTATCTCCATGGCTATGCTGGCAGCTTATGTTTCCAAGCTCCTCATGCCATCAGGTCTATGCCCATGTTTGGTGCACAGGGCAATATTAGTGGCTAGGCACTAATGCTGCTCTGTGCACCAGACATTAGTCGTTCCCATCTCTCTCTCTCTCTCTCTCTCTCTCTCTCTCTCTCTCTCTGTGTGTGTGTGTGTGTGTGTGTGTGTGACTGACTCAGCAGGGCGAACAATCATCTTGTTTATGACTAAAGCCAGAGTTGTCACTGCAAACACTCGAAGAAGATAGGGGTTAGTGAGCAAGAAGAGTAAAGTTTTACTCTCTTACTCTTCTGCGATGCTCAGATTAACCTGATGTGGCAACTAACCTTTTCAGACTGTGACAGGAGAAAACTCAGAGAAGAAAGGCCAGACAGAGCAGCCTTGGGCTTCCGTAGGACCCCGTGACTTCTGACAGGGTGAGTCTCTGCTCTCTGCAAAGGGTGTGGCAATCCACAAAGGGTGTGGCAGTCAATCCTAGACCACAACGGCGTTGGGAAAATGAAATAAATTCAAATTTTACGATAGTTTTTTTCATGGCCATAGATTCCAGGATAGATGTGGTTCTCTTTCATGATTGCTGTGGTGTAAAATCAGAATCAAGTTGAAGAACACAGACTAACAGCTGCTCATTGAAGGGACCGATAAATGAGAGAGATTAAATAGTAAGTTAATTATTGGTTAGAAAGAGAAAGAAGAAAGGTGATTTGATAGATGAATGGATGATGGATGGACGGACGGACGGACAGACAGACAATCTCAGGCAGTTAACAACAGTTGCTTTGAACACATTTAAAAAAAAAAGAGCAGTAAAGGTTAAAGGCATAAGACAGCAACTGACAAAGGAGCCAAGCATCTGGGAGCAAATCAGTCTACAATGTAAGTTTCCTATTTTCATGGCTCCCAGCCTGAAAGCAGGCACTGATCTGTACCCTCTGAGAAAGGAAGGAGTCAGACTGGGAACACCCCAGGTGGCATGTATAAACTCTGCCCAAATCTTTGGCTGACCTGGAAATCACATTCACAGGGGGAAGACTGAAGGCATCCTGGGAGGGCCAAGGTACAGGAGCCAGGAGCAGGGACACAACCTCTTACAGAAAGACAGCTCTGTGTACCAAAGCCAAGTACTGGCTATGATAGATAGCCCCTCCCTCCCCACTTCCTTTCTCTCTTCTTGCTCTGTCGCTCTCTCATGATAGACTTCGAGCATGTCATGACCATGACCCTCACTGTGCCCAAAATGAATCCAGCATCTGTGCAAAGACAAATGTCTACTTTCACCTGATGTCCCCCCATGGACTCCACCCAGACTTGTCTCTAGTAGTCATGATAACCATTAGACTTTGAGATCCATGTGTGAACCCAGATCTTCTCCCTTGTTCATGACTATTCACTGAGCTCCTGCTGTGTGCACCCTCAGATGCCTTACCTGTCTCAGAGCATGGTAAAGCCTGGGCCTTGGCCAGGACTCATCATGAGGAGACTTTGATTTGCTCAGAGAAGGTAGCTGTTGGCTGTTCCTTCCCATCTAGAAATGAACTCGGCCCAGGATGTGTGTTATGGCCTCTTTAGGAGAAGGAAGCATCCAGCCTGATACTCTGCCAGAAGTCTGAGTGCTGGAGGCCTGTTTGGTCTTGTCAGCACTTGAATACAGACAATTGAGCTGAACACACGTTGACCTTTGTCTCCTGAGCAGTTGTCCAAGATCCCCAGATCTGTTAACATTTCTGCTTTTCACACATTCCTTTGTATTAAGACCCCACCCCCTTCTTTCTTAAAGAAGAAAAGCAAAGAGGCAGGAAACACACACATACACAAAGAGAGAGAGAGACCCCACACCGGGCCTTTCCCCTCTTTCCAGTAATTACGTAACTCTGAGAATCCTTCCAAGATTTGCCATGTAACTCTGACAAACCCATAAACGTCTTGAAGTTTTGTTGGCAGATCAGTCATGCCAACAGTACATGAATCCGCCGTGGCGGTTGGGTGTTCCAGCCATCTGAAATCACATAAAAACGCTGCCGAGGCTTGTGAGGTCCCCAAATGACTCCCCTGTAGACAGTAGCTCTCCCAAACAGGCACCATTCGGAAAGCCCCCTTGGAAAACGAGCCATTCTGGAGAAAGGAAATAGGGAAAGGTATCGAGGGAGACTTCGGGGCGGGGGGTGGTGGTGGCGGGGGCTGTGTGGGTGGAGAAGAGATGTCAACCCCAGTCGTGAGGATTGCCTAGGGGAGCAAGGGATTATTTGGAGGAAATTGTGCCGGAAAATATAACACGGAGTAGAAGGATGATGGGAAAATCAGTTTTCACTGTGGGCAAGGAAGACCCCAGAGGCAGAGAAGGGTTGAATGAGTGATATTTGAGTCAGATTCGTCAGGGACCATGCCAAGCCTCCAGGCCTCTGGGATGATGGTGCAGAGGCTTAAATTCTGGAATTGCAAGAGGAGTCTGGGAAGATGTCTCAGTGTTTGTATAAGTGTGAGAATTCAGAGAGGTCTATGTCCAAGTGTGCATACCTGCATACCAGTCCTGAGGTGACAGAGCTAGGGGGATCCCAGGGGCTTGCTGGTCAGCCAGACTAGCCTACTTGGTGAGCTCCAGGTTCAGTGGAAGACTCTCAAAAACAAACAAACAAACAAACACAAAGAAGGAGGGATTGAGAAAGAAGAAGTTTGGACCTCCAGCTTCTATATTGCATGTGTGTGGGCACATGAGCGCGCGAATGAGAAAGAAAAAGAGAGAGAGAGAGAGAGCACGCACACACACACACACACACACACACACACACATTACAGCAGAAACTGCATGATTTCTAAAGGGAAAAGAAATCGGGGAAGCCCCCATCAAGATACACATCAAAGGCTTGCTTATGTCCATAAATAAAGTCAGCCTGTTTCTGGAACCCTCCGTCTTTAGCTCCACCCACCTCTATCTTTCTTTTCAGTCCCTTTAAACCCTAAGACACTCCCCATGAGAACAGGAGGGGAGAGGTGCTGTACAGAAAAGGAGGGCACGCGCAAGCTTGGTGGGGAGGGGCAGCCTCCATCAGGACAAGGTTCTGAGCTGCCCGGAGTCCGAAAACAAACAGGAGAGTCTTGTCCAAGGTAAAACAGGGGGAGCTTAAGGGAGATTAGAGAAAGCAAGGGCCCGAATTCCATTCAGAGATGCAGGAACCAAGGCGTGTTGAAGCCTCTGTGAAGCTTCAAACTCCACCAATCCCAGGCCCCCAGTCTCTCGTTGAAAGGCATTGTTAATGAACACAGATCATTCTGGAAATAGAAGGTTTCTTTTTTTCTCAATGAGTCAGATTGCAGTAAAGATTTTATACTGGGTCTAGAGAAAAATAACAAGAAGGTTGCTTGTAATCGCCCTTTTGGGAAGCTAAACGGTGGTTAATAGGAACAAGAGAGCTGAGGCTGGAGCTGAGGGGCTGGGGCTGGGGCTGCGGCTAAGGGCTGTCGTCACAAGCTCCATCAGGAGACTAAGGCAGCTACAAAAATTCAAGGTCAACCTGGACTACATAGTGAGCTAAAGGTCACACTGAGCAACTTGGTGAGACTCTACTGCAAAACAAAACAGAACAAAACAGTCTCCAAAGAGGGTTGAGGGTATAGCTCAGTGGTGGGGGCCTTGCTTAACACCGGAGAGGTCCTGCCTAGCATTCATGGGGCTATAGGTTCAATCTCCAGGACCATAAACCACAAGACTAACATAAAGACAACATTTATAATATATTAATATGCATATTTTAAAAAGAAATACTTATTATTAATACTTATTGTATTAATGTATCTATTCCCCCCCCCCCCGTGTGTGTGTGTGTGTGTGTGTGTGTGTGTGTGTGTGCACGCATGCACATGGGAGCATCAAACATTTTTGGAAAAATAAGTAATATACCAACATTGTTGGTTGCCTTGGGAGACCACGGATCTGGGCAGTTGTGGTCAGGCTTGAGGGGTTTCCATGGTACCTTCTCTTCTACCTTGCTTCCACGCCCCCCCCCCATCTTTCCTGGTGAATAGTGTTTTCTAAATCATCAGTTTTCTGAAACAGAGAACGTCATTATGAGGCTGTGTCCCCCAAAGTATGCTCTTTGACCTACATCTCCCCAGTGCCCCCACTCTTGACCTGGATAATCAAAATCTTTTTCATCACCACACAGGGATGAAATCAGGTATCTGCTTTCTGCCCTCTGTTCACTTTACTCTGTGTCCTTCAGGTTCAGCCCGGCAGCTGTGATCACAAGATTTTCCTCTTTCTGAAGGATACATCAAATGAAAAAGAAATTATTTGTAAAATTAGTGTTAATGGGGATGGGGTGAGCACTGGCCTAGCGTGCATGACACTCTGGGTTGTGCCTAACTTAGGCATTCTTAAATTGGGAGTGGCTGGATAGCCTTCAAGTCAACCTTGGCTACACAGTGGGTTCGAGGACAGCCTGGGTTACTCAAGACTTGGTCTCATAGCAACAGTGACCACCTAACAGTGAAATACTAGTGCTGACCAAGAACCTACTAAGGTACCAGGAGCACTGCTCATAACTGAGGTTTGTGAAAACTCTTATTTGCAGTACCTGATTGGCTGACGTGCACCAGCCGTTATGAAGTGGAGCTCCTGAGAGGCGTGCAGGAGGCTGCTAGAACAGAATGGTCCACAGGGAAGATGGCTGCCAGGGGCTCAAATCCACAGAGCAAACTTCAGGGTCTGAGTCTTCAATGCCCTTGGCTTGTAGTATTAGAGCCTTGCCTGCCATCTCTTCATTTCCAGAGTAAGGACAATGATTGCAAGGGAGGAGAGAGAGAGAGAAAGGGGGGGGGGTTGGGACAGGGAGACAAAGAAAAAGGAGGGAGAAAGAGGGGGGGAGGGAGGAGAAAGGAGGGAAGGAAAGAAGGAGGAGGACATAGAGGAGAAGGAGAAAGAGGAGAAAGACGAGGGGAGAGGAGGGAGGGAGGGAGGAAGAGAGGGGAGGACAAGAGGGAGGAGGAGGGTAAAGAGAGGGGGGAGGACAGGAGGGAGGAACAGGGTAAAGGGAAGGGAGGGCAGGATGGAGGAGGGGGGAGAAGAGAAGGGAGAACGGGAGGGAGGAGGAGGGGGAGGAGGAGTAAGGAGGAGGGAAGGAAGAAAAGGGAGGACGGGGAGGAGGAAGGGGGAGGAGGAGGAAGGAGAAGGAATTTCTGTGAAGGTTAAATGAGAATGTGTGTATAGTGTCCGGCACTGACTAAAGCTCACAGTCATGAAATCAACAGGGCAGTAATTAATACGAATGACCGGATTAACAAGATGGCTGATGGGTAGGAATACTATAGTGCAAGACCCAGTACCTGAGCTTTCTCCCTAGAAGCACCGCAGGAAGAGAGGACTGCTGAAGGATGTCCTCTGACCTTCATGTGTACACAGGGCACACACATACCTGAAATCACCCATGCATAGCAACATTCATGTCACACACACACACACACACACACACACACACACACACACACACAAGCTTGTGCTCGCGCACACACCCCAAATGGAGATCAGAATAACAGCCTTAGTTAGGTGAGTTATCTCAGCTCTCACGAGAGGCAAGAGGGAAATCCTCAGGCAGAGCCATGCAGCACGCCCTGTGGGTACATGGGAGCCCTTCATTTGTTTTGGTGTAAAAAGTGAAGCTCTGCATTCAGTAGGAAGGAAGGGGATTCAGACTGCATGTAGCAGGTCACACAGAGCCTGGGAGGAGACAGTAATATTTTCCTGCCTTCCTGTCCCTCTGTCTTCACACCTGGGTATTCTTGGGTCCAATCAAATCCATCCATACATTGGTGAAATCTTTCAGGCACGCTCACCGCTCTGCTGGCAGGAGACACAGGGTGTCGTGACAGGACTGTGACTTCATCCCTCTTGTCCTTAATAATGTCAGGCGAGGACTGGCAAGAGGGTAAAGGTACTTGCTGCCAAGCCTCATGCCCTGAGTTTGATCCCCAAGTCCACAAGGTAGAAAAGGGGAAAGCAGATTTCTGCAAGCTGTTCTCTTACCTCCCATGAGCATCGTGGCATGCGCCGCTCCCCAACAATTATTCATTGCTAAATAAATAAATGCAATACAAAACAATAATAGTAATAGTCATAATAATAGTGATAATAATAATAATAATAATAATAAACAGGCAGGATAGCTACATATTTGCAGGGCCTCTGCTGACGATGGACGTGTGTTCATACACACCTGTGTTCATGGAGGTAGTGGTGTGAATTCTGTTTGGGATCTTTTTTCTGTCTGCAGGTACAGAGTCCTCTGGGTATATCTTGCCCCAGCTGGTGAGAGACACTGTCTCCAAAAACAAGATATACAATGTCTGAGGAATGACAAGGTTGACCTTTGGTCTGTACAAACACAGGCGCGCGCGCACACACACATCTATACACAACCCCCATGTACACCCACCAGCCACACAGATATACAAACATAATAATCAACAGAAAGACAGGCACCTATAGAATAGAAGAAAAATATTTACCTATCATGGAGCTCAGAAGGAGTTAAAATGCAAGACAGAAACTTCTGGAACTCAATATTATATATATATATATATATATATATATATATATATATATAAAACAAGTATCAGAAAACAATAAGTTGAATTAAAAATAAGCAAAGGCTATTTCCTTCAGAGACAGTTTTCAAAGCAACTTGTCAGCAAGAAAAAGATGCTACATGCTTTAGACAATTGCCCGTTTGTAATGTTAATATTGTCTACACACATGCACACACATGTGCACATGTGCAAACATGCACACACACACAGACCCACACACACGTAGATACCAATGTCTATATACTCATACATTTAATAAATATTTCTGAAAAGTCGGCTTGGACATCAAATGACTCTCAGCAAACAACATGTAGCAGAGTCAAGTGTAAGCATGTGGCTTGAATTCCGTACAAAATACTCTGGGGCTTAAAAAGGTACTCAGAAGGCGGAAAAATACGTTTTAGGTCTTGGTGAACCTAAATCATTTGAAAATAGTTTAAGATGTTTGCCGAATGGGAGGGGCATCCCCGCTCCCGACATATGGCAATGTCAGAAAGGCTCTTCAGATGAGTTCAGACTAATTTTAATGTCTTGCACATGTGGCAGAAGCATCTTGGGAGATTCTCTTAAGCCACTGTTGGAGGGGGCGCCTGAAGTTCGGGATTTTTGCATCTCATTTGCATAACAATGAACAGCCCAACCTTCTTCCCACCCCACCCCGCCCCGCCCTCTCTGGTTGCATAAGTCAGAGGCTGGTCAGAGCTGTGTCATCTTATGGTTGGGTCCTGATGTGAACCCTGGGGTAGCTGTTCAGTTCGTGCTGCAAGGATTTTGGAGGCTTCTATCTATCCCTTCTATCTGGTTGTTGAGTGAATACTTGGGTTTGAACTCTCTCCATGGATCTTCTTCCACATCCCATGATGCTCTCTGTCAGTAGACTGGAGAAATCCTCAGAAACACGGGTCATTAGGCATAACTCCTAGCACTTCACAGTATCCCATAATCCTTCGGGGATTCTTTCTAGCGCTGTACTGCTTCATCCAATCAGTCCAAAGTAGAGATGGGAAAGATTTTGGCTGGTGGGTTTCAACAGCAACTGAATGCTCCCCCTAAATGATCCCAGAAGTCTGTGGGGTGACCAGTGACTAAAGAAGGCAGTAGTATGTCCTAAGCAAGAGTTCTGCACTGGATAGTGAAGAATTTGCAGGTAGGTTAGAAAACAAAGAGATAGAGGACAGCAACAACAGACCTGCTGCTGCTGCTGCTGCTGCTGCTGCTGCTGCTGCTACTACTAGTAGTAGTAATTGAACAATGATTACCCCAACCTAGATGCTAACCTGTTTCAGCTTTCAGACCAACTCTTTAATTTTTTTCTCTGTTCCTACATATTCTGGATATGCAGGATGCTCCAAGGGGAAACTGAATTTGACTGTGTTTGGGGCAAGACCAAAAAGCATGTCACTGGTAACCATGTCATGAATGGACCTGGACGTATCAGCACTGTTTTGTACAGCTGGGCTGCATCAGCTGACCTCAGTGGCTGCTGTGTTCATGAAATTTCATATAATAGTAAAATTATGTTGATAATGTTATGTGTTACCCTTTGCTGTTTCTCACTTATTCTTCTGGTGTTCGTGTGTGTGGATGTGTGTGTGAGTGTGCATTATGTGTGCATGTGTGGATGTGTGTGTACATGTGTGTATATGTACATTGTGTAAGCACGTGTGAATGTGTGCACATGTGTTTATGTGTGCATGTGTGTATGCATGTGTGAATGTGTGTAGACATGTGTATGTGCATGTGTGCATGTATATGCATGCGAATGTATGTACATGTGTGTGTAAATTTGTGTATGCATGTGTGAATGTGTGTGCACATGTGTGAATGTGTGTATGTGTGCATGTGTCTATGCATTGTGTGAATATGTGTACATGTATGTTTGTGTGTGTGCATATGTGAATGTGTACAAGCATGTGTGCATGTGTGTGCATGTGTGCATGTGTGTGCATGTGTGAATGTATGTACATGTGTGCTTGTGTGTGCATGTATGAATGTGTGTACATGTGTGCTTGTGTACATGTATGTATTTGTGCGTGTGTATGAATGTATGTGTACATGTGTTTGTGTATGTACATTTATGTATGTGTGCATGTATGTGTGCACATATGTATGTTAATTGTGGCAAAAGGTTTTTACCATTGATGTTTTTCACTCCAGCACTGTAGCAAAGAGGTTACAATACAGTCACTACAGACAAGCAATATTTGAAGAACCCACAGGTAAGAGCCAATGGGACAATGGTGAAGGACCTCAGAACTGGGGCAGGATCCCCTGGGCTCTAGGTTGTTCCTGTCATTTACTGTGCTATCACGAGTAAGACCCATGCTCCTCAGTGCCTCAGTTTCCCCATCTCAACCAAGAGCACACTGGTTCAATTGATGGATGGCACTCTCAGTTCTTCAAATGTTGTACATAGACAGGCCATAGTCTTTTCTTTCTTCCTGGGTGTGGTGTTTTTATAGGGGTTTCATTCAGTAGCCTATGCTGGACTAGAACTCACCAACAGTTCAGCCTAGCCCAACTTGGGATCTTCCTGCCACTGTCTGCCATGTGCTGGGATTGAAAATGTACACCACCATGACTAACCCTATGCTTGCCTATTAACATCGACAAAATTCTTATATGTGGTGTGTGTGTGTACGTATGTGTGTGAGTGTGTGTGTGTGTGTGTGTGTTCCTACTGAGCTCACAGGCTTGTCCTATCATGCCTAGTTCATGTGGTCCTGGGGATCCAGTACAGGGTTTTGTGCTTCATGCTAGGAAAGTGTTCTACAAACTGGGTCCTATCCAGGGGGCCTCCCCACCATGGCTTCTCACCTAACATGCAGCAATCTGAAGCAAAACCTTATCTGGCCTCTTCCCAGATGGGATTCACTCCTTGTGAGTCCATGTGGACTCTAGGACAAGTACCATGATACATGGTGAGTTAGCCTCAGCCTCAATGAGAAAAGCAAGAGGGTGAGGTGGGGACTTCAGAACAGTCAGCCAAGGAGGACCTACTTCCTATCCTCTGCCAGTGATTGCCAGATATATATGCATGGTTCTAGAAGAAGCTGACAATCCTCAAATTCACAGGACCCTTTGCCTAAAAACTAATTCACTTAAACACAGTGAAATACATTAGCTTAGAAAATCCCAACGTGTAGGTGCTAAGATTTGCTCACTGGTTCCGACTTAAAAACATCTGAATCAACCAAACTTCAAAGACTGCTTTCAGCTTTGGAAATAAGATGGTCTATGCCGGGAATCCGCACACACTGTTCCCTGCATGGAACCAGACAGAGAACACTTCGGATTTTGCAAGTCTCTGTTTGCAACCACACATTTAGTTCCACCCAGACGGACCCACACACACCACGTAGGAAAATAAGCGTGCTCTGCACTGATGAAATGTTATTTACAAAAATGAATGTTAAAAGGAGACGAGATTAATTTGACCCATATTTTTCGGATCTTGCTGTCAGGGACAGGCAAAATGCAAATGGCCACTGAAATCAAATAATGGTGGGGTTGGGCAGATGGCTCACTCAGTAGAGTCCTTGCCTTTCGATGATGAAGACCAAAGTTCAATCCCCAGCACATACATTTAAATGGCCAGGCATGGCTGTGTGCCTATAATGCTGGCACTGGGGAAGCAGAGACAGGTGGATTCTTGGGTCTGGCTAGAGAGATAGCCTAGCCTATTTGGTCAGTTCCATTGCTAATGAGAGATCTGGTCTATACACACACACACACACACACACACACACACACGCACACACACACATTTTTATTTTAAGTAATGAATTTTTAGATGTTCTTTGGAAAGCAGCTAACACCACAGGTATCTTTCTTCCTTGTGTCCACCCCAGAGTGGTTGCTTCAGTACTAAGCCTGTCCTGTTTCATTGAGTGGGTTTTCAGGATTGGTGGTCACACTGATGAGTTTGTGGTCATCATGACCCATGGTATACACTCACTGTTGGCTCATGGGGATGTGGGAAAGGCTGCTTGGGTTTCTGATACCATCTCATTCCTGTGTCTGGAACATCTGGATCCAGGCTCTGTGGCATTCTCGCTGGGAAGTGGTAAGAAATCGTAAATATGTCCAGTGCACAGTCTCTGGATTAGTCAAAACAGTGGTGAGAATACAGGCCACGAGGCTACCACTAGCCTGGTGTTCCTGCCTCCATTTCCTAAGAGTTGTGTGCCAGGGGTGAATCAATGACCTCTTTGCTGTAACATAAGAAAAAAATGACCACATTCCCTTAGAACCCAGAGAGTTGCTTCACTTCAACCTCACAATTGACCTAAATGAGAATTCTAGAAAAAATTTATGCAACAAAAAGGGGCAAATGGGCACTTTCCTGACCCACTTGAATCCACTTTCCTTCTTTTTCTTTTTAATTTTCAATTTGATTTTATGTTTGGGCATTTTGCCTGCCTGTAAGCATATGCGCCATGTGCATGCAGCACCCACAGAGGCCAGAAGAGGGCGTGGGATTCCCCGGTAGCTGGAGTAAACAGGCATTTGTCGGTGCTGGGAACTGAACTCCATTCTCCTGTAAGAGCAGCATGCTCGCTCTTACAAACACTCAACGGGTCACTATTGCTTTTCTGTGGAACAGTCAGACCTAGCTGAGTTGGTGAAAATCTGAACATTGGCATGCCATTATATGGGCTGCAAGATGTCAACCCCCTCCTGCTCAACCGGAAGTGAAGGGAGATCAAAGAGAAGGGGTCCAGAAGCACTCGTTGCTCAGAGTGGGAAGCATGTTCGAGCTTCCTGAGATGGGGGCTTCTCACCATTCGCTTTTCCCTCCAGACGCTCAGCAAGCCTCAGCACCACTGCGTTTTCAGTGCCTGCTTCCCATCTCCTCTCTTTTGGTGGAGAAGTGTCCATCGTGGTTACCGAAGTGTGACACTCCGCTTTGTCTCCGCTTGAGAAGAGCATCTGCCCAGTGGTTGCACACAGAGATGTGGTCGCCTCCACTGGGACTGTGGAGGGGCAAAGTCACCAGAGGCAGAGTGGTAAGGAAGGACCCACAGCCATGATCTGTGGCACACAGTAGGTACTCAAGGAACAACAGGGCCCTTTTTGTTCTTCCTCCATTTCTCTTCTGGCTTCTATCGTCTTCCTGCTTTCCTGCCTCCTGCCGTCTCCCTCTCCTCCCTCCCCCTTCCACTCCCCCTCCTCCTTTTCCCCATTCTCCACCTTCTCTGCTGTAATAATTCTATCCGTTGATGTCCGTAGCATTCGCATCAGAATCAGCATCTTTCCCGTTTGTCAAAATTTCCTCCTGGCTTTTCAATGCAAAGAAAAGAGAAAAAAATAATTCACTCTCTACACGTGCTTTTGGGAAAGAGCTTCTTCTTCTTCTTCTTCTTCTTCTTCTTCTTCTTCTTCTTCTTCTT